>OU862922.1:8794486-9394486 GCA_917880885.1 Limnephilus marmoratus | reverse complement strand
TAAATATAGAAACACATTATGTCATGTTCACGCGTTATGTCATTCACGAATTGAATATGGAATCATAGAATGGGGATCTGCTACACATAAGTACTTACACAACCTGAATACAATTCAAAAAGGAATCATAAAGACCATACTGAAAGTACCCATTAGGACGCCTTCAAATGAAATTTTAAATTGTTTTGACTTACCAAATGTACAACAGATATATGCCAAAAATATATTATTGAAGCTATTCAAAAATACTGATTCCTCTACTAGACCGTGTACGCATAACACTAGATGGAATAAAAATTACATAAAAAAATATTCCAAGTTATAAAACCACTCGGACAAAGAAACTACATATATTTACAACCAAACTCCATAATATCCTTCCCCAAGACGTAAAATTAATAAAAAAAATCTAATGAGTACAAATCAAGAATAAAAATATGGTTGAAAGAGATCAATGAAAAAAACCAAATGAAGACACTAAAAACGACATAGAAGACAAATAAACCATATTTATAGGCATTGAACCACCTAGTGAGGAGGACTAAGAAATACAATATCATATTTAATTACACCATTATATTTTGTATATACAATTATTTTATATAGTCGCAAAAAATGTGTTTCTTAATTTTGTTCCACAAAATCTCGATATCATCGGTACCTTTTTTACATTAGCTCCTCACAGGAAGCTCTGAGAAAAATAATTTGGGGACGCTGTGTGGAGGGTATTTTTAGGAAAGGAAGGAGAGGAAGTACCGGGAAGAATAAAGTATACGTGGTGGGAAGGAATCAAAAAAGAGTAGTAGATTCTAGCAATATCTTATGATGTAATTATTAAAACAACGAATCAACTGAAACTTCTTAGCATCTCTGAGGGCAAATCCCATTGCTCTGCCATCACGCCACATAATTATATGATTTTTTTTAATTAAGTGAGAAATCGACGAACAAATTCATAACATTTCATAATTTAAACGATACATAAAGGGTAACAATTGTGCTATGCATAAAAAATCTGGTCTTAAAAACGTTAGTTTTACAATTAAAAATAATAATAAACGATACATGACTTTTTTTCAAAAGCAAAGACGGTAGGATTAGCGTTTTTGGTATTCCAGGCACTTTGACATCGCTGCAAGTTAGTTTAAGTACCGGGTTCGATTCCGGGGGTGAAAAAGTCTTTAAGGTGCCGAGTGGTAATTTCCCGGGCCATTCCGATAAACTGCAGGTGAATTAGCCTTCCACTGCCTTCCCTCCCCTCCCCGCTCCATCCTCTCAATGCTCGCTGCACACGAGAAAACGTCAAGGAAAATGAGTAATGAATCTTTTAATGGACATTTTGAACCAGGGATTTTTATTAATTTAATGAAATCGCTTTCTTATTGATTCAACATTTTTATTAAAAATGTTTTTGATAACAAATTAAAATAAAGCTCTCATTCCTTGAAACGGACGACTCCAAAATTAAGCCCAATAGTTATACAACGGATATAAAACATTTTTTTGAATAACATAAAAAATACGTTCAAAAATTTTCTACTATGTATAAATTAATTGGATTGAATCACCTATACAATATTGTATTTGTATGCCTTTCTTGAAAGAATTGTGTTTGTTTATGGATAAAACTAGCCGATGGGTAGCCGATGGTTTCACCTCTTCCTCCCACTCGATAAATGCTGGCGTCCCACAGGGATCGGTTCTGTCTCCGACTTTGTTTTTGTTGCACATCAACGACCTTTTGTCATGTGCACCAATTCATTGTTACGCGGATGACAGTACAGTTCATGATAGCTTTTTGTTTGACAAGCCCACAAAGGGCTCACAAACTCCAACAGCTCATATGGCTTTGAAGCAAATAATGGACGGTTACCTCGAGAGCGTTTTCTCTTGAGGTAAAAATAATCTCATCGAATTTAATGTTTCAAAGACCCAATCTTGTCTGATTACGTCTAAAAGGGATCGAAATGAAAATCTAGTCTCTTTCAACGGAAGCAATCTTCCGAACAGGCCCTCCATTGATATGCTTGGTGTAACCCTAAGTGACCAGCTCAGGTTTGGGGGCTCCATCGAAGCCAGAGTAAAGTTAGCCTCCCAGAAACTGGGCGTACTGTATAGGGCCCGCAGATACTTTAATAGTGCCCAACTGCTAACCCTGTACAAATCGCAAGTGCGCCCCACGGTTGAATTTGGCAGCCACCTCTGGTCTGGAGCTCCAAAATACCTGAAAAATACCCTCGACTCTGTGCAGAAACGGGCGGTCCGTTTGATAGATTCTCCCATCTTAACAGATGGATTGCAATCTTTAGAGCACAGGCGTCGGGTGGGAATGCTATCCTTGTTCTACCGGTATTACAATGGAAGATGCTCCGTGGAACTAGCATCATTGATCCCTTCGGCACCGGTGCATAGTCGGGAAACACGCCAAACGCGTGCTCAACATTTGTACACGGTTGACATTTGTCACATGAGAACGGGTCATTTCTTCGACTCGTTCTTATGTTCAACAGCTCGGCTGTGGAATGATTTGCCGGCCTCTGTGTTTCCTCCTTCCTACAACATGGGTGTCTTCAAGACCAATGTCCATTCCAATGACCCCGAACATACGTGGCTCCTTCCCCAGGAAACCCTCGGGTATCCAGGTGGGTAGAACTTCAGTGACCGCGTCCAGGAGTCCCAATCCGAGCAGCGAGAATTCTATCACTAAAACAACACGCCCGCCTTGATGTCTTAGATCTCCGCCCCATCATCTGGTAGGTAGAGCATCCGAAATTACACGTTCCACGTTCCAGTCGTATCTATTGACCTTCACATAACACACACAACAACAACTATTCGTCATAAATCAACATAACAAAACCTCCTTCTTAAAATCTACAAAATAAAAACCTCCCGTTTGGGATCACAAGTTCACATCGGTCGCCACCTTCCTCCCCTCTTCCGCCACGGTCTTTCCGGCGCGAGGCTACCAACTTAACCGTCGACTAAGTGTCAACAAAGCAGTACCTTAAAACGTTAACATTATTACGCCTGCCATATAATATATTATGACTTAGCAACTTTTCTTTCAGATCCGTATCACAATTTTTCAATATCACTTGTCATTCAAATGGTGACCGAACAATTCTGAATGAAATCAGCTCAACACCTCCTTTTAAGTCATTAAAAGTGATGAAAAAATTGGATAAAAAAATGGTTAAATAGGTTACGTTAGGTTAGGTTTTGAGCTATTTTTTGATTTTTTTTCAAAGAGGTGTCGAGTTGAGTTGATTCTGAGTTGTCATTCAAACATACTAATTTTGGTTGTCTGAACTATACGTTAGCTAGTTCTGTGAGAAATCCGGTTCAAAAATTTGCTTTGAATTTGATTATCATCAGTTGTACGAATATTTCATAATCAAATGTGTGAATCTAAAGTATAAAGAATTCAAAATCTAAAGAAAAAGTGCCTACCTTAACATAATATTGTTTATTTTTTTAATTTGACTTAATGAGTAAAATCTCAAATTGTACATAATATTTAATTAAATGCAGACAATATATGCGAAACTCAATCAAAATTCTGGAGCACACACATGCCCATAACTTTTTCTGATTTTTCTGTTTTAAGATTTTCGATAAAGTTTCGCAAATATTGTCTTCATTTGATTAAATAATATATTTTTATTTCAAATATTGGAACTGATTTGCAGACATCAAGAAATCAGGTTTTCCCGTGATTTTTCGTGGTTCTGCGCTAATATTAAATAAAATGTGTTTTTCACCACGAATGCATTAACAGATTAACCTAATATCTCTTATTTAGATTATTTTGGCAAGAGCACTAGATTTTTTAACTCATTAATTTGTTTTTTTTCCTTCCCAGTACTTCCTCTCCTTCCTTTCCTAAAAATTCCCTCCATACAGTGTCATCAAAGATGACATAGACCCTGAGGGAAATTTTATTGAATACCTGGATTACATATAACCAATGTTATATTTTTTCCCATTTTTAGAAAACCACCTTCAAAAACAGTTCTTCTAAATTTAAAGTTATCTTTCGATTTAAGAGATTTATTTGATTTGAAAGGTGATCCACTAGTCCTTTAAAAATTCGAAATTAGAATCCCTGCCCCCTTTTGGAACGGATTTAAGAATACTTAAAGACTTTTTTGGAAAGGTTAGACTTAGTTTTGAGAGTTGTTTTTTATGGGTTGATTTAGTACATTTGCATTACAAAGGTATAATATATTGTCCTGCACACAGGGGTGGGTTTCTTCATTTACCGAGAATGCTAAATGCAATGCTAATTGTAAAAGTAAACGATCGAAATTTAAAAATTTCTATGCATTTGACAGTTTACTTTTACAATTAGCATTGCATTTAGCATTCTCGGTAAATGAAGAAATCCACCATAGGAGTTCACCTGTGTTGTAGAGGACATTTTTCAGTTGTAAATTATAAATTGTGAATAGCAAAACAAAACAGTGTTCATAGTTAATATAAAAAAGAGAAATAATAAAAATCTAATTATAAAATCGACTTCAATGCGACAAAATTATAAACTAAAAGTTAAAAGGATTGTAGCCAGTTCCTTATGTGTTTTTTGTATTCAATAATATTATACACACAGCATTCCATAGGGAAATTATTTTCCTCCGGGCCTCCTGTGTGGAGTTAATGTAAAAAAAATGTTGTTTTAAATTGTGTTGGAAGAGAATTGTACAGTTTTATAGCCTTGTATCTGTAGTGTTTTTGTCCAAAGGCTGTGTTTGTTTTTAGTATTTGTAGTTGTAGTTGCATGCCTTGTTCTAGTATTGCGAGAATTTTGTGAAGTGTTAAAAGTGTTTAAGTTCTTGTAAAGGAAAGTTAATATTTGTTTTGAATATAATTTTTTTAATTTTCAGCACTGGGAATTTTTCGAATATGATTGAAGAGAGTGTTGGTATTGGTAATTTAAATATTACTTTTATTAGGGTTTTCTGAGCTTTAAACAGTGTATTAATGTATTTTTTACTGGCACAGCCCCAGGCAATAATGCCGTATTCCATTATGGATTGTGCTAGTGCGAGGTATATATATTTTTATATCATGTATGTTTAAAATATTTCTCAAGTTTTTAAAAAAGTAAATCAACTTGTTTAGTTTTCCTATATACCGAATCTATATGAAGTATATACCATGATATGTAATATTTTCCGTAAAGACCTGTAAAAAACATTAACTTCTTTCTTCTCATTTTTATTATAATAACTTGGAAATTTAAAATCGATTTCACGGAACCAAGCTACGTAGAGGCTAGGAACTGATACAAAATGCACATAATCTTTGTGCCGGACCCCATGTGGTTTAATTCTCAATTCGAAATTCGTTGAACGCCGCCCATTTTGATACGTGCTGAAAAAAACGGCACGAAATTACAATGTTTTTTGTTTTATTTCATGAAATTCTGTCACAAATATTAAAATGCTTTCCGATCATTTTCTAAAGAACTTAATTTGGTGCATTATACAATAAAACTTCATCTGAAAATGGGCCAATCATTTATTACGTAAGACGATTTAGGGGGGTAGGGGGGTCGACCATGTCTTATTTTTTCTTACAAGGGGGTGAGAGGGAGTCTCGATAGTTCTTACGTAAGAGTACCTTTGTAAGTACAAATAAACATTTCTAAAAATTGTTACTTTGAAAAATAAACATTATAATAAACCAAACGTGTATTCATTTTTTCCTCTAGATTCGTACGAAATAAATAATAAACAGGAGGGGAGGGGGTCGGCCTATTCTTATTTTGTCTTATAATAGGGGTGGAGGGGGTCGAAAACTAGCAAAATTCGTCTTACTTAATAAATTGATTTTGCACATGAAATTTTTCATAGGCTTGATATTTTGTTTCCAGACTTACAAAACGATTTATTAAAAAGTACAGGACGAGTTCTACTTGCAATATTTAATTGAAGCATCTATCATATTCCCAAGCGATCAAATTTTTAATCCAAAAACACATGATTTTGTATGATTTTGCATTATCTCATAAGGCTTCATCTTAATATAATAAACGTATTTTAAATTTTACACAATTGGCAAAAATCTATTTTTGTATGCAGAACGGTATTTTATCAGTCGTGTAAAATTTTTAAAATATTTTAGTAGTACCTAAGTCCTAAGTACATAATAATATTGATAACTTTTTTAAACATTTTAAATTGGCTAGGTACTCTAATTCAGTTTAATATTGTTCGTTTTGTGAATTAACTGAAGGTAATAATATTTTATCTTACCTTTTAGTATAAAAATATTATTTTATATTAAAAATTCAATTATTATACGCGGTAACAAATGAATTAATTGGTGAAGAAATAGCACCGTCATATTTCTAAAGTGTTATTTTTCCAGGATGTATATTGTATAACCGCCTTGATCAAGCATGGTAGATAAACGCGCCGCCTCAGGCAAACGGAATAAATCTCATGTAAAAAGCCTTCATCAAATAAATAAAAACCCTCACTAAAAACTTCTGAAATGTTTTCAGGAAACGCGGCAAAATTTCAATTAGAAAATGAGTTTTCGCCGCTCTATCGATGAATTGGGATCTTTCCGTAATAACTGATCGCAAAGGGCGGGGGAGGGAGAATAACGGAGGGGAGAGGCGGAAGCATTTCTTTCGTGATTCATTTTCCATATCGTTAACTTATAAAAAAGATGCAGAACTGAATTAGAACTGAAAAAATAATTCCATTTATTGGGATTAACTTATTGATGCTTATAAACCTCATTGTAATATTATTATATTATACCAGCTGACCGACAAATATTTTTCTGCCATATAAATTATTTCTAGTGTATATCTTTTGTTGTTAAATAAAAAATAACGAATGTATTGTAAGTGTGTGGGGATGGTATCTATGACAGAAAGAGGAATAGAGCGCTGTAGGTGATGACCGCCGATAAAAAAAAAATACTAACTAAAGTAGGAAAATGAAATAATGAAAATCGATATGAATTTCGAAGAGCAATTGAGGGTACGATATTTTTTGTCGGTCCGTCATTAGCCAACACAAATAAGCTCGATGGTTTGCCCACGTGAGAACATGATGCCGAATGAAAGATCAAAATGACGATGAAAGTTCGATGAGGCAGACGTAACGCCATTTGTAATTCAACAACATAAATAATTTCATTCTGTTTGAAATACGAAGACGGTTAAATTTGTTCATACAAAAATACTAAAATCGCGATTAAAAAATGGGAGGGTGGAGGTGGGAGGGTTAAAATTTGGAGTTATAGGTATTTTTTGTTGCCAAATAAAAAAAAAGTACTATAAAAAAAAATTGTCAAATAATTTTTTTTCTGGATAGGGACACCCTAATCACTTAGCGGTATGAAATATACTTTAAAATCTATTCTCATACCTACTAAATATACATAAAAAATTTCATAAAAATCGGTCAAGCCATTTCGGAGGAGTTCCACCCTTTAAACACTGTGACACGAGATTTTTATTTATAAAATTATATTATTATAGCATTTATATATTATTTTTTTTTTAATTTGTTTATCTTAAAATTGCTACATATTATAATTTTACTGGTCTTCCATTAAAAGCCTTAGCTTGTGGATGGAAGAAGAGTCGACATTTCATATATTATGTACAAATACAGTCACGTGTACAGTTAATACAATGCAGTTAATACATTTCATATAAGTACAATTACTATTTACTATAGTCATGTATTTCAATGTATATGTAGGTGCAGTTAATACAGACACATGGCAATCAGACCCGTTAACTAAAATATGCAAACATATATGTATTCAGTAAGAAGAAAAACAAGTATGATTTTTAGTGTGACATTCTCTAAAATACTTTTTGATGGAGTTCATCAATTGAACTTTGTTCCTAATGCTTCTGATTTCAATTGGTAGGTTATTGAAAAAGAATTTTCATTGGTGAGTATAATGGTGTTGGGCAAAAGAAGTGTTTAATTTGGGGCACACAAATACATGTTTAAGTCTAGTACGATTTTCAGTTATGAATGCGTATTTATCTTTTTTCTTTTATAATTTGTACAATTGAATTTTTTATAAATAAGTTTTTAAATGTTGGAACTTTGAATTCTTCGAATATGCGATCGGTTGGGAAGTCTGGAGGTTTTTTTAGTATAATTTTTATTATTAGTTTTTGAAGAATTTCTATGGGGGTCAGACTAGTTTTGTAAGCTGCTCCCCAACTGATAATGGCATACTGAAGAATAGACTGTACTAATGCGTAGTATATTGAGTATAGATTTTTCGTTGATAAGAAGTTTCTTATCCGTAAGAATATATGAATTAACTTCCTAACTCTTTTTATTGTATGGCCGATGTGATCTTTCCATTTTAGGTTTTTATCTATGATTATTCCAAGATATGTAATTTTATCCGCTATTTTCAGAAGTGAACATTTTTGTTGGCAGTGATTAGTATCGTGTTGTGCGAGAGAATGATTATGTAAGAATATTTGAAGATTTGGAGGTACAATGTTAGTGTTAATTTCGAAAGGAATGACATATGTTTTATCACTATTTAACGACAAGAGGTTATTGTCAAACCATATTTTTAGATTATTTATGTCTTCTGTAGCTTTTAGATTAATTTTTTCCCAAGTTTTTTTTTTATTAAAAGAACTGTATCATCGGCGTAAGAGATAATTTGGCCATGCAATGGTTGAATAAATATGTCGTTTACATACAAAATGAACAGTATTGGTCCAAGCATGGTACCCTGTGGGATACCAAAATTTGGTGTTTCTTGGTCGCTAGTTTGGTCATTTATTTTAACAAATTGTGCACGATTGTTCAAATAACTTTTTATCCATTGAACGGCTTTATCATTGATGTTATTTAATTTCAGTTTTTTGATAAGCTTTGCGTGTGAGATACTATCGAATGCTTTTCTTAGGTCTATGAATATTCCTACGCATTTATTTCCTTCATCAAGTGCAGAGTATATAAATGATGTTACATTTGCTATTGCATCTTGTGTGCTTTTTGTTTTTAAGAATCCGAATTGATGGGAATGTAATATTTTATTGTTTTCTAGAAAATCAACAACCCTTTTTTCACAATCTTTTCAAATATTTTTGCTATATTCGATATTATTGATATCGGTCGATAATTTGAAACATTTTGCGGGTCGCCGGTTTTAAAGATAGGGGATATTATAGATTTTTTATAATTTGTTGGGAATATGCCTTTAGTCAGACTGAGATTAATAAGGTGGTTTAGTGGTTTCAGTAGATACATTTTCATTTCTTTAAGAATTTTCACAGAAATGTGGTCAAAACCTGGAGAGGATCCGTCTTTCATGCCTTCTATTACAAGTTGTATTTCAGTTTCAGTAGTTTTTTTTAAAGTGGATAGTGTATTTTGTTTTTGTGTATTAGTTGTTATAGGTTTAGGTGTGTGTACAGATTTAGAGATTTTTTCAGCGAGATTATTTCCTACTTTAGAGAAATAAGAATTAAAAATGTTTGCTGTTAGTTTTGGGTCTTTGGATACATCTATGATATTATTTTCATGTTTTAAATATTTTATAGAATTATTTTTTTTCTTATTTTCAATCGCATAATTTACCGTTTTCCAATTAACTTTTAGATTGTTTTCTGAAGTAGAGATTATTTTTTTAAAGTAGTCGTCTTTACTTTTTTTAATTAAAGATGTTAATTTATTTCTATATTTTTTGAGAACTATCTTAGCATTTTCATCGTGTGGATTTTTAATTGTATTTTTATATAGCCTCTCTTTTTCTCTAATAGATTTTATTAGGCCACAAGTGATCCAAGGTTTTATACGTCTGAATTTTGAATTCGTGTATAATGAGACCTCTGTTGTGGAGGTTTCAATATGATCCATAAGTTGTTTTTCAAACATATTTGAGCATCGTTCGACATCGTTAGATTGTAGTATCGTACACCAAGTTTCTGCTTTAAATTTTTCCTCTAAAGTGGCAATATTTGTGGTTTTTTTAATAGTAATTGGAGCCTTAATTTGTGATTTTATTTCACTATCATACAATAATAAGCAAGTGTGGTGGTCAGTAATATTCGTTTGCCAAACCATTGTTTTGATTTTATATAGGTTTTGTAATTTTATGTTTACCCAAATATGATCTAAGCAAGACGATTTTTGTCCGTGCATTTCTCTAGTATTTTTGTTTATGCATGATTTAAAATCTAATTCAGTCATACAATTTAGGAACTCATTTTTGAAAATATTTTCTGATTTTTCGATAATGTTAATATTAAAATCACCCGCGATAAAACAGGTTTTATTTTTAAGCGGTAGTAAGATATTTTTCATTTGAGTTATAAAATGTGAAATATTTGATTCGTGTGTTCTGTAAATGGCAATTATGTGATAAATATATTTATCGAGTTTAATTTCTATTTGAATACAGTTAGTCAGTAATATTGGGTGTTCTAAAATCGTGACAATACTGAATTTGGTGTGAAAAAATATTGCGATTCCACTATTTTTATTAATATTTATTTTAGTTGGGATGTATGTATAGTTAGGAAGCTGAAAAGCTGGTGACTCATCATTTGTAAATGCCTCTGTTAATATTATACAGTCTGGTTGTAATATTAGGTTATTGATTTTAATAATAAATTCATCAAAATTTTGAAAAATACTACGAATATTTTGGTGTAATATGAATAAACCGTTAAATTTGTGTGGGAAAAATTATTATTTAAGACGATAATATCAACAACTCTTGATAAAAATATGAAAGCGATAAAGACAAAATAAAAAGATAACGGACGTAACTGGGACTCCAACCTAGATCCTCTAGTGTTCTAGTTACTCTAGGCTACAAGTATCTCCACCAATTGAGCTATGGCCTCCTGATTATATTCCGTCATTTTCATCAATCTCGCACTTCCATTTTTAATCTACTAACATTATCTCCAATTAATACGTAATTCAAAAATGGACATAGGTATTAGATTGATGAAAGTGACCCAAGGTAATTAGTTGGCAATGTCTTAATTTGTAGAAAAGTCAGTCCCGATAAGACCAAAGGACCTGAGTTCGAGTCCTTGCAGTTGCGAGCTTACTTTTTAATTTTGTGTCTTTATCGGTGTTATATTTATTGAGAGTCTATTGTTGATAATATTATTTTTTTAAATAATAACTTGTAACAAAATTCACAACATTAATTAAAATTGAAAGAAATTTGTTTTAGAGTTTGGAAGATATTATTCATGATCTTCAAAGGTTCTTATTGGTAAGTACCATGTTTACACTTTGGGCTGAAACCAACCTTTAAATAATATGTCAAAATCAAATATTATGTTATTCATCCAGGTACCTACAACAGAAAAAGGATTTGATGATAAGATAGATCTTTTTTATTATTATTTTTTTTTTAAGTATGTTTATTCAAATTTTTAATTTTACAATATTTATCTTTAAAATCTTACAAAACTGATCAATCAGTTTGATTGTAAGAAACCTCTCATTTTTCCTATTTAATTAATACTATTATACTTTTATGTTTTACATTGTAATAACTGTGTAAAATCTAAAATACTAATTATTATAAACTACTTATTATTATAATGTTTATGAATACAGTGTGTGATAGTAATTTCCAAGCATTTGATCAATATTCGATCTGGGTATTTGTATACATTATTATTTGCTTTTATGTTCTACGGAGATAGAATGATTTAACTTTTTTTTTGATATTAGAATAAGATGTCTCATTTTTAATATTTTGAGGAAATGCGTTAAATATTTTCGGAATTCTATGCCTCTTTGTTCTATTACCGTATACATATTGAGATTTATTAATAATAAACATTTGTGCTTCTCTATGCCTAGTAGGGTAGTTGTGGTTTACAGGTTTTTTGAATTCTGTATTCCAGAATTCATCTATCGTTAATTGATAATCTACCTTACCGTGTATAGAGAGGACATTACACAAGGAGAAAATTTTTTTATAATCGCCTTCACATAATTGAACTTTTTTTGCCGGATATTTTATACTCGTACATGAAGATCCCAACAGCTCCCGTCTGGAGCTAGTGGGACTTTGGCATCCCCAAATAGGGTTTATTGTGAGGCTGAAGGTAGTGAGAAGGGGGAGGAGATGGGGTTAAGGAAGGCGGAGAAATACCTGTCTATTCAGATCTGGTCTCAAAACACGGCTAAAGCCATTTTAAGCAACGTTTCAATCCCGAATGGTGGTCTTACACCAGGGCTATACTTATTTACGCACGTCGGGATTCGATCCCGCGACCTTTGGATCGCGAGTCAAGAGCCTTACCCCTCAACCACGAACTATTTATTTAATGAACTTATTTTGTAACCGCACACAACCACAGTAGCGATGCCTCCAAGTGCATACATATATGTTTTTTAAGTGTTTTATGATTCTACACAAAAAGACATTTTTAGATTTGATGTGCCTACATAGGTATCTAGGTATGTATGTAGACATTAAATTTTAGTTGTAGTTTGAATTATCTTCCGTGGTGAATTTTTTAAAATTCAAATACTGTACAGTTATACAAATAAATTTTAAATCAATAATACACGTTGCAGCTATGAAGAAAAGGATCGATAATTCCAGAAATATTTTCTCATTATGGAATACCGTCAAAAGTTCAGGTTCGAGTATTGAAGCAAATTGGAGAAAAATATTGGCCCTAATAAACTACAATCTCTGTGGAACAATAGCGACAGAAAAAAGCTAAATTGATGATGTTTCCTTATGCATATTCATTAATAGTTATATTGTTAATTTGTTAAAGTGAAAACTTCTTTAATATCGTTGTGACTCGATGAAACGGAAACGAGTGACACTAAAAAGAGACAAACACATAGGATTTTTTGCGAGAGAATGAGATAGCAATATAATATTTATTTATTTCACAGATACTCGGTTCCAAAGTAATACGATAAATTCACGGTCCCACGTAATTCTCCTTTAGTCTGTCTAGTGGTATAAAGCGCCTGACGAACCTCAGCGGCCAGACATTCAGAAGACCAAGGATCAAATCCTACGAAAAAATAAAAAAAATTTAAATTAATATCCAACCTTCAAACCACTTCAAAATGAACAGGCAAAATAATGCAACATCCAGCGACTCCGAAGACGTAAACACAAATACTAATAAGATGACTAAATGTAAGTATAGGAAAAGGTGCACTGGAATTCGACGACAAAAACATGGAATAAATCATCTTTCATAGTGATAGAAAAAAGTGCTTCTTAGTCTCCCCACCCTTGTCTACTTTGGTTTTCTGAAGGTTTCACTTTTACCGCGTGTGAATTGCACAATCTGATTTTTATTTTTTCTTATTGTTGTATACTCTACTTTATCACCAATGAAGTTGTTCAATCGTTGAGCTGGTCCATTGATCATAACCATAACATTACCCGAAATTCATAAGTACTTAATACAAAAAAATAATGATTATAATCGTCGATTTCGTAAAACGGCGTTTACTGATAACATCACTTGATAATTTCTTTGAGAGATGGATTCTGCAGATATTTACTTAATTTTTAGTACCTACTGTAGAAAGCTTCAACATCAGATAATTTGCTTTAATAATCCGAGAGATAAACTAAACTAAACTAGTGTTATTTATTTTCGCGTTGATTTATGTAGACACCTATGGTATGTATGCAGTTTTGCAGTGATGTTAACACAAATACAATAAAAACAATTTTTAAAGATTGCTCCAAGTCCCAGCCTGCACGGAAAGCATTCTAATCAGCCGGAAAGGCAGTCCAGCGATCGAAAAATAAAGAATGACTTTAAAAAATCTATTCATAATTCAATTTACTTTGAGTTTAACTTCGGCAGCAAACTTTCATTTCGTTTTTATGTATTGAATGATTAATGAGAAGGTTTATTATAATCGAAAAGACTACCTTTCTTTCATATTTTATTCGACTTTCGGGGAAATTATTGGATTATTTTCCATCATTCGCTTCGTATAATAACGTCTTATTAAAATGTTTTAAGTAAAAAAAAAAAAAACAATAGCGGACTTAAGTTAAAGCCTTGATCGTTGAAAACAAGCTGTACCTTTTGAAAATTTTACCATGCTTTTTCTTACGTACTGCAAAGCTTATTTTGTTATTTTAAAGTTAAAATGTTAACAAAAAATATAATGGAAATATTACTTATTCCTACCCACTCCACATTCCTTCCTCGTTCCTAGGACACCAAACAAGGTCTATAACAAGGTTTGTAAATCTAAAGTCCGCTGGCAGGATAAAGACTTGACCACTGCTACGACAGAACTTTTGTTACAATAGTCCAAGGTAGCCATCCACCAAAGTATTGGGAGGCCTAAATTGGCTGGAAGGTGTGTATACTAACAGGACACCCCAAAGGCATAATATAGGTATAGGTACTGAAGAAAGGCGACGGAAGACAGGAGTGAAGGTGCTCCTTCAGTACTTTCATACTGCTTTCTAACCGCGTATGCATAGACATTGGAGGGTCAAGAGTAGTTCAAATAAATGTAGCTTCGTTCAATAAAAAGAGTCTTGACGTATGCGGTGAAGGAGGAAACCATTTGTTCCCTTATAACGCCGTTGGGAAAGTGTTGGGGTCCCCTCCAATGCTTCCTTCAGGAATCACCAGGAAACTTTGTGATGATGAAATTTTTCGTTTAGTTTTAAACGATAATAAATACCTGTGATTAAATGACCCGTGGTTGTCGATTATCCACCAGACACCATAGTGTATGACCCTCAATAATAGTCAAAACCTTCTCGCTATTCTTCGTGAATGCCAAGCACATTGAGCTTAAGCATTTTTATAGAGATTGTAAATGGTTTTTTCTTGAGGGAAGTCATGATTTGAAATATCTTTGGATAGGTACAATAATGGCATCATTAATTTCTGGAGAATTCGATTCTTCAATTTATTTCCGGGCTTGTGTCGCTTTAAAACACCTGCCAATTTTTTTTGGTAGAGAATGTATTCGTTCCTCTTTGTGCTTTGGAGTCCTGATTTGAAAAGTCTTTGAAACCCATACAAGGTAGGTACCTACATATTTTTATTGTTTAGGCTGATTCTTCTATTGATTTCCTTGGTTATATCATATCGTTTTAAAACACTTGACAGAAGAATGTTTAACGAAGATTGGATTTTTTTTTACATTAGTTCAACACAAGATGCCTTGATGAAAACAATTTCCCCCAGGGCCTGTGTCATATTTGCGAATGCTATAAAGAAGGGATTTTTAGGGAATAGAAGAAAAAGTTCTGGGAAGGAAAAAAGTACGAGGTGTGAGTAGGAATCTGGGGGTCAGTGTGTCCAGGAATGTCGGACGTATGAATCCATTCCTCCCACTGCGGTGCAAGGCATGGATGGAGAGAGACTCTTTCAACCAGCTTGTCCCATGCAGTAGGTGGGCAAATGCATCCGCCGCAAAGAACAAGACAAACCTCGCCCTATGAACCCGAACTCCTACTAAGTCACTAAACGTAGCGCACCACTTTACGATAACCGTGTTGGTTATCCAATAAATGGTTTCAGGGGCGGCGGTACCAATACCGGCCTCCCAAATTGTATTGCTGGATATGAAGAAGTAGGTACACAAAACAAAATAAAGCATAAAATTGGGGAAGTGGACACTGCGCCAAACAATGAATAAACACAATTCCTCCTCATTTCCATATCGTGACATGTTCAAATTCAAATTAGGTTCGCGCCCGATACTATCCGGCATTTAGTCCCTGTTTACACTGTTACACTGGTGTCTACAAGTGTTATCGTATTACACGGTTCGATTAGGTGCGCGGATGGATCTCAATCCTCGCCACGTGACCGCCACGCGTCTTGCCACGCGGCGGCCACGCGTGGGGTGACTCCCCCGGGGAAATGACTTTAGGACACCCGCACGCGCGTGTGATTGTGTGGTGGACAATAGCGAACAATAATGAAAATTATGGTCAAATAATAAAATATTACCTATGATATAATCAAATATTTGATGAATTGGTAAGTTGTTAAAATTTTGGGGTGTTGTGCCGTTTTTCATTTCCTACTACATGGGATATAGTTTGAGACAGACTTAAAAAGTCCACCATCAGAGCCGAAGGTCGTTAAGAGCAACAAGCGCAACTCATGCTCAAATGCAAACACGCAAAAATGTTAAGTTATATGCTTTACGCGGTCACAAAAGACCATATTATATTTTAATTATAAAATTAAAGATACGTCTTTGAAACACATGGCGAATGTGTGCAACGCTCGCTGAACATTTCATGCTTATATTGAAAAGATCTGTAAATGCTCAGTTCTTCAGTTTTGTCGTTAGGTTTGTAACATATATCTACGTCCCATTTAAGAAGATCATCTATTTGAATACCGAGAAATGTAATACTGTCAACTCTACTTATATAAGGACAGGTACATGGAATTAATAAGGGGTTACAGCTCTGAAGTTTGAAGCTTTGTTGGGAAAGTAAGAGCTTACTTGATATTCGAAATGTTAAAAATTTGGTTTTGTCTGTATTTAGGGTTAATATGTGAGAATCAAGCCAATTTTTTGACAATAAGAAAACCATTTTCTGCCGTTTTAAAGACTTCATCCCAAGATTTGGCGTAAAACAGCAAAACCGTATCATCGTCAAAAGTTGTGATTTGTCTACAAAATTTGTGGGTTGCTTAGATCATTCATATATATTAAGAATAATAAGGGTCCTACGATGCTACCTTGTGGAACGCCAAAAACCGTTTTTGAGGACGACTACAGGTACTGTTTATTTTAACATATTGCGTGATCAGTTAAATAACTATGAGTTGACTTCCTTGTGAAAACTTTCCCGTTTTTGAACCAGGTTTATTGGTAGTTTAATTCCTGGGCTCGCTTTTTAGTCTTGCATAGTAAATCGTATGCAGACAACACTTCGCCGATGTATAAGCATGAGCTTATTTTCTTAGTTTTGTTCTTTGCTGCAAGAAGGTTGTGTTGAGTTGGAATCCTGGAAATGTGGGATTTAATAATAATTTTTCTAGGAAAACCTTGACGACGGTCAGGAACGCGATAAATGTCTGAAAAGTCTTCATTAATGATTTCAATGCTTAGGGAACGTACCCATACTACGTGACACGTTTAGGGCAGGGGGTCTTAAAAATACCACGCTTGGTACAAATGAGCGGCGGGGTGCTTAGGTTTTTGGTGGGGGGGGGGGGGGGGGGGGTTAAAAATTGCAAAAAGTTGGTCACGTAGTATGGGTCCGTTCGCTTATTGGCAATATGTTTTAACCGGGTTGTCATTTGTATTTTCACCTACTCAGAGATTTGAATTTGTGTGTTTTCTCCAGGGATTTGAAATGTCAATTGGTTAGACAAGGTATTTTGTTCTAATTCAGTAAGCCAAATATCATTCATTCTAGACAGGTCTTTTTTAAATTTTTTAACTTCTATTTTAATTCCCGCCAATTAGTTTAATTTTGTTAGTATTTCATCACATTTTTCGGCAATGAAATAGGTTGCTTTTATTGTTTCGGGCCTCTCTACTTCAATATTTTTAAATATTTCTTTTTGAAGTGAAACTTCTATAGCCCCGCAGTGATTCAGATTTCGGATGAAACGGAAATGACGATTACTTCACCTGCGACGCATCAACCGCGCTCATTTCCCGCTTTGATTATGATGTAACTTTTAAAGGCTCCTATTAATTGATATATGAAACGGAAATTACGATAGGTCTGCGCTCATTGGTCGCTTTGATTATGACCTCACTTTTCAAGTATTGGTTGAGATTGTTTTGGTAAAGTTTCGCTTCTACCGCGTGTAAAACTGCACTCGATTTTTTTTAAATCAGAGAATTTATTTTCAATATAGTCAAAAGATATTCTCACTACGTAACGTTGTGACGTTATTTTTTTATTTGGAGCGAGTATATTCTTGAGGCATTTTTATTTATTATTCAATAATACCTCACAAAAAATTGATAATCGTAATGTAAATATTATTGTTTATGGTACGCAAAATTGTATTAATGTTTCCTTATAAACCATGGTCACCGCATTTTAGAGTCGTATTATGTTTCTAAATGTAGTGACATTTAAAGATCCGTGTAGAGATAGTTCTCATATTGTTCAGAATGTTCAGCATACGATTGGCATCGCGGTGCCCATTACATTGGGGGTTGGTTTCAAATTTAAATGCTTTTAAGTAAGGGAGGAGGGACGCTGCGTGTTACTATCTCATAACATACTATGTTTTTTAAGTGTAAGTATATAATATTATTGTTAAACATCGAAATCCTACCGCTAATAATATCAACATCAGACCCCCTAGCACGGTCGATGCGACGCACGGCTGACGTACTAACAACTGTTAATCTCGAATATATTGGTAACACTTAGTCATTGTGAATTGTTTTCCATTCGTTGGCGATTTGTAGTCATGCTAGGTGTAGTGTATGTATGTAGTACACACCGCGCTCGTTCGGAGATGGTCGGGTGTTTCGAGCGTTTCCGAACGAAGCGGAGTAATCAACTTATCAGCTGGTCGACAAACCGCGGCCAGAACTAATTAGAGAGCTCTTGTAAACAGACGCTACTATCAATATTTGTTCCCATTATAATTCACAATAAAAACAATCAAAGAACTTTCGTTGTAATCCTTTACATTGTGGGCTAGAGAGCTACAACCCGAATAAAAGAACTTTATACTAGGGAACGATGAGAAGTTACCAAAAGTTACCCTATCAATCCTTATCGATCGACCGTGCTGTGGAGCCTGGCCACAAAAGCCGAGTGGTTAGAGAAGTGGTCCCAGTCAGACAAAGATCCTGAGTTCGATTCCCATTTGCGACCGTCAACTTTTTATTTTACGTGTATTATTATATTTCCTATTCCGTTAAGATGTATTAGTATTAACTTTTCAGTGATTAAATAACAAATATTGGTTTATGTCCGACAGTGAAGGTTGACCTAGAGACTTCTTTTGATCTTTTATTTCTCCATTTCGAGAAACGCTTGGATTTGGTTAGGTTAGGTTAGCCAGGAGATTTTCATTTATGTGTGAACATGAAAAACACAGGTTCATAACATAAATTGTACCTACTTTTACTGATTCCTCCGATCACCTCTCACCCCTGAAGAAAAATGGGAACTTGAGTGGCGATCGGCCATCTCGTGCGAGACCCCACTGAGAGACAGCCTGGGTCATCATTGCCTCGCAAACTCTGGTCCACAATCAATAGGATAAGGTGCTCTCATAGTCGTTGTGCCCATAAAGCTGGTGGGGCGTTGGGGCCTTAAAGCGTCGGCAATGTGCGAATGTGGTGAAGACCACCGAACATGTGGTCAACGAATGCCCATTCCATTATAGCCCGAGCCAGTAAAGGGCCACAGGGCGACGACTGAGGCCTTATACTGGCTCGCACTTCGCAGGCCTAGATGTCCCCCTCTGACTTTCCACCATTCGAAAGAAGAAGAAGACTTACTTAATGTACCTATTTTCGGACTATTATAGTAAAATTTTACGTTGTAGTAATCGTAATAACTGGCTTCGTTTGAATAACCTTTATAAAAAAACGAGTGTGCTTTAGATCATACGATTGAAGTAAAAATTCACTAACTTATATCTCCCTTTCAACTTCTGTTCGCCTCGCCCGACCGTTTGCCTCGCCCGATCACACTTTTCATAACGCTAAGATCTAAGTAATAAGTAGGTCTAAGAAGACCTACTTATTGTGCCTAAGTAAGTCTAAGAAGACCTACTTATTGTGCCTATTTTCGGACTATTACAGTAAAATTGTACGTTATACCTAGTAATCGTAATAACTGTCTTCGTTTGAATAACCTTTAATTAAAAAAAGAGTGTGCTTATGACCACACCACTAAGTAAAACTTCACTAACTTATATCTCCCTCTCAATTTCCGTTGGCCTCGTCCGATCACACTTTTCATAACGCTCTCGTCACGCATTCACCAGCTTACTCCCCAAGTCAAGCATGCGTAAAGACCCGACCGTTTGCCTCGCCCGATCACACTTTTCGTAATGCTTTCGTCACGCATTCACCAGTTTACTCCCCAAGTCAAGCGTGCGTAAAGAAGTTTAACTACAAAAATACCAGAAAAATCACAGTTCAAGCTACAAATGACTCCAGATACTAATATCTACAGCCCGTATGTTTGACGAATATCTACAGCTCATATATTGAACTAATATCTACGAACTTCAGAGTGTTGATTAATATCTACAGAGCGTAGGTTGAACTAATATCTACAGAGCGTAGGTTGGACTAATCAGCTAAATGTGTCCAATAGTCCGATATTAGGGATTTTTACATACATACTTACATAAATTAAGTTTTTTAAACTGCATACGCAATATTACGTTATTCCAATATGCTATATATAATTGCAAATCCAACCTCTGACAGTACTGTAGATATTCGTCAACACTTTGGTTCTCATAGATATTAATCAACAGTTTGAGCTGTAGATATTCGTCAACACTTTGATTCCCATAGATATTAGTTCGATTTTTTCAGTTTTTGGAATTCCTGTAGATATTAGTAGACGCCTCCCTACAAACTGATACTTGTACCAAACCTCACGCCAATAGTATATAGAGACTACAAAAAAACTTCACATCGACGACGTCAAAACCAAATCTTTTTTAAAACCCTTGGATGCAAATCAATATCTCGTTCCCATGCAAACGTGTGATTTGTCTGACACCAAATTGTTTTAATTTTTACGCAACATAAAATTTACATATTTATAATTGAATCAATAACCCAAACGACAAAAGAACTATCATTCGCCTTATCTTAATGACGACATGACTAATAAATATAATTTTATAGCCGCCCTTTTGTTATCGGCGGTCGAGTTTTATGGGTGTAAAACGAAACACCATTTACATAGAAAATTATTCAAAAACAACCAACCCCCGGTTTGAAATTTAAATGCTATCTGCAAAATAATAATAGTGTGTAACAATACCTTCTCTGTGATGTGACCATTCTTATAAAATAACAAGCACTACCAATTTTGAAAGTGACATTTGAATTCAAAGCAAATTTGTGTTCATTGAAAGTTAATATTTTTACGCAGGATAACGCACATCACAGAAAACCAAAATTAGTAGGTGTGATAAATTTTGTCTTGTGTGCAATTCGACCATCACTATGCAATGACTAAAATTAAATCTAAATACTAGTACATAGTGTTAAGAGACGAACTTGAATTACTTTAACCAGTGATTCCTGACATTATTTGGAGTAAAAAAGTGAATTAAATTTTGGTCTACAGAGACATTTTTGATGTTTTTTTTTTCAACAAAAAAATCAGTAGTTATTGGAGACTCCAGATACTAATATCTACAGCCTGTATGTCGGACGAATATCTACAACTCATATGTTGGACTAATGACGACAGATACTAATATCTACAGCCTGTATGTCGGACGAATATCTACAACTCATATGTTGGACTAATGACGACAGATACTAATATCTACAGCCTGTATGTCGGACGAATATCTACAACTCATATGTTGGACTAATGACGACAGATACTAATATTTACAGCCTGTATGTCGGACGAATATCTACAACTCATATGTTGGACTAATGACGACAGATACTAATATCTACAGCCTGTATGTCGGACGAATATCTACAACTCATATGTTGGACTAATGACGACAGATACTAATATCTACAGCCTGTATGTCGGACGAATATCTACAACTCATATGTTGGAATAATGACGACAGATACTAATATCTACAGCCTGTATGTCGGACGATATCTACATCTCATATGTTGGACTAATATTTACGAACTTCAGAGTGTTGACTAATATCTACAGAGCTAAGGTCGGACGGTTCCAGTGTTGACTAATATCTACAGAGCGTAGGTTGGACTAATATCCACAGAGGGCAGCTGAGCAAGAGATTGTACGGAAAAGCATAAATTACTTCAATTACGTAATTACTTTTTTCTTTTTTTTTTTTTTTAAAGAAAGACAAACATTCCCGGGTTAGGAATAATCTAACAATGTTTGAAAATCTCCTACTACCACCACAGAAAGCTGAAAATGTTGCTTTTGTTGTGATGGAGGACTTAGCCAGCCGAGGAATCGAACACGCGACGCTCGGGTGGGACCCAAGCGCTATGCCCACTCAACCACTGACCAGTCAAATACTAATTACGTAAAGGCTTAAACGTTTAAAGTACGTACCTACATAAAGTTTTTGCATAATATTACGTATTTTGCTGTTTACGAGGACAATAATTTATTGAACAAACATGGAGGTCATAACCTAACGTAACCTAACCTAACTGACATAGAAATGGTCATGGTAACAGTCCGAATAATTTAGAAGCACTCGAAATAAAGAAAGCTGTTAAAACAATAACCCAAATCCTTAATAATCTGCTAAATGTGTCCAATAGTCCGATATTAGGGATTTTTTACGTACATACATACATAAATTAAGTTTTTTAAACTGCATACGCAATATTACGTTATTCCAATATGCTGTACATAATTGCAAATCCAACCTCTGCCAGTTTCTGTAGATATTCGTCAACACTTTGGTTCTCATAGATATTAGTCAGCAGTTTGAGCTGTAGATATTCGTACGCACTTTGGTTCTCATAGATATTAGTCCGATTTGTTCAGTTTTTGGAATGCCTGTAGATATTAGTAGACGCCTCCATTATTGGATAGTTAGGGGCGGAGTAAGGGGTTGGTCGGTTACTCGGCTGAGTTACCACTGACGACATGTGAATGAATTTTTTTTGTTAGATTTTGAAAAAAAAATTATCAAAAAAGTCAACGGAGACTAAAATTTCGTTTACCTACGTATTTTATTCCAAATAATGTCAGGAGTAAGTTAAACGTACAACACCTTTACGTAATCCAGTTAAAAATGTTAAAATTATAAAACGAATGAAAATGTCTATTGGTTATTAATCTGTGAAATTTGTGGATGATTTGTATTGAAGGTATTATATGAAAAATTAATTAAGCGTATATAACTTTGTTCCAGACATTTTTGGGACAAGCCTAATTGTGGTAGGTGATAATTATATTTGTATTACGAAACATTTGTTTTTAAATTGATTAGAAATTTTATTATTATTATTTATTGTAAACTGGGAAAATAATTGAAGATTTTGGTAGTATGGAGAACATTTTTTCGAAATTTCGAAAAGGACTGGGTACATTTTGCTGACCTATTACTATTAATATATAAAAGTTAAATTTCTAAAAACGAACCAAATAAAGTATACCTACATATATTTTTTTTGACAGCAAACTAAATATATCTTCTTTTCATTATGAATTTGTTGGACTATTTAGGCATTTTTAATTCCACTATAAGTCTTATATTAATAGGTATAAATCTGTGGATTTCAAACAAAATGGGTTAATTTATTTGACGACAGGAGTGATTTATATTTTAAACCTCACAGCGGAAATGACGTTGTGAGCTAAAAGTGGTGCGTTTACCTACTTAAATATGACTACTAAATGATGCCATAGCTCACAGTAGGTTTTTTATGCTTCAGAAAAATGATTAGACGACCTCCGTAGTCCAGTGGCTAAGACTCTTGACTCACATTCCGGAGGTCGCGGGTTCGAACCCGGCATGCGCAAATAAATTTTATTTGATTAATTTGTGTTATTTCACAATTAATTCATTTAAAATAATATATAGTATATTTGCGGCATGTTCCTGAGTGGAAGATACTATTAGTATCGCCCTGGTGTAAGACCACCATTCAGAATTGAAACGTTGCTTGAAAATGGCTTTAGCCGTGTTTAGTGACCAGATCTGAATAGCCAGGTACTTCCCAACCTTCCTCTTCCCCACCTCCTTCCCCTCCCCACTACCTTCAGCCTCACAACATACCCCAATTGGGGATGCCATAGTCTCACTGGCTCCAGACGGGAGCAGTTGAGATTCTTGTGCGGTATTCACTGTAAAAAAAAAAAAAAAATTACTTTTTGTCTCTACATAAATTAAAGTCTTTCGCCGCGTCGGCCTGTCTGTTAGCGATAAACTCAAAACCTACTGAACCGATTTTCATGCGGTTTTCGTCAATAGATAAAATGATTCATGAGGAAGGATAGGTATATAATTTATCAAGGTTTTATGTATATTGGTTGAAATATATAATATATAAAAGAGAATGTTTGTATGTGGTGGACGAGCTGGCTGGCATGCGGGCGGTGTGGATTTGATTTGTATGCAAATCTAGAGTTTTATGCCGAGGTTGATGAAATTTTGCACTTGTGACCTGAAAAACAACAGAAAAGTATTTAATTTCCAAAACTCTGTATGAAGCCCGTGCATCGCCGGGGACTTCAGCTAGTAGTAAATATTTGAGTAGTGTAAATTATACATTATAATTTTTTTGAAAAGTATCTAATAAATTTATTATATAATAAAATATATTAAAAATTTACGAATAATGAAAAATTCTACAAACCTATAAATGGAGAGTTAAATGTGATATAAATTTAAAAAAATTATAAAAATACATGAACGCAAATTTCAATTTGATTATATGAGTAATTAATAGTTTCGTCCAGACAATCCATACAACACACGTGAGCCATTCCAAAGTAGCAGTAATAATAAGAATAATAATAATGGAACCTTTTTCACCTGATAAGGGATTTGCAGTTTTTTTTATTTTACCTTAGCTCCGCCAAGGAGGCCCTGACAAAAATAATTTCTCTCAGGGCCTGTGTCATCTTAGGGGATGATATTTTTAAGGAGAGGAAGTTCTGGGAAGGAAAAGGTATAAGGGGTGGGTAGGAATCTGGGGCAGTGTGTCCAGGAGTGACGTATGAATCCATCCTTTCACTTTTTTTGATAATTTGTATGGCAACGTTTTTGTGAAAAATCACCTCAAGGAGTAAAGTAGGGTAGAGTGGGGACGATTGAAACAGGTCATGATTGAAACATCTCAATTACCTAAGAGTGTTTAACATATCTTGAAACTCCGTCAGGTCTGTTGGGACGTTTCTACAAATGCACACTAGCCGGCGAGTGACTCAATCGTGCATAAGGGACATTATTGGTTTTCGCACTAAAAAGTTAATATTTAAGACATTTTTGTTTTTCTTATAACTCATTTTACTCTCGCAGCTTGACGAAATGTTTTATTACATTCTCTTCTTTATCTATTTTAGAGTTTTTATAATGCATTTGCGTGGCGTTAATTCCCATAAAAAGGCTTATTTTTGACTTTGAAGCAGAAAATGCAGCGTGGGGATGGTTGAAACAACTTGTATGGGGATGATTGCAATGTTTCAATCATTCTTTAATAATGTCGCATTTGGGTGAGTGCACCGGTAAAGACCCTATGTCTTATTTTATTTATTTATTTTATTTATAATAATATTGTACATTGCTTAATTTTTTGTGGTGTTTCATCCACCATGCTAGGGATATCCCTGTGTTATGGCCATTTCTATTTTTTTAATAATTAACCTCATTGAATCATTTGTGATGGGTAGGTACTACTCTTGCAATAGGCCACTTGCATCACATTTTTTTTAAATTTTTTCCGGTTTAGGCAAATATTCTAAGACATTCTGTATTTTTATTTTTTTTAATCGTATTTTTGAAACCCTGGGGATTTTTTGAAAATTTCAAACCGAAAAATCAGACCATTTTTTATAAACCGGAAAGACGGGACATAATTTTATAGGTGTGAAAAAACGATAATTACATAGCCGAAAAACATTTTTTAAAAAAAATAACGTTTTCCACACGAATGGTACAGTAGAATAACGAGGCATACCAAAAATATTACATCTCATAAATATTTTTTTCCTTGATCCATCTTATTGTTCATAAATCATTATAATGTACAGCGTCTATATTACTAAATTCAATGTAATATACTTGTACATGTAAATTGTAATAATAATAAGAATATTATAAAATTTTATTTTGTTAAAATCAGCACCATAATCATTATACCTCTAAAACATGTACCGACATCATCTTCACGTTCTGAAGAGAACCCCGTACCCATTAATTGTACGGGGTTCTCTTCAGAACATCTGTCAAAAAATCAAACCAAATGATAAGTTCGCAGAGAACAAACAATAAATCTAGTGAACGAATTAAAAAATTCGCCTGAAATCTAAGTGATGCCATATAAAAAAATAAATCAGTTTGGAATTTTATAAAATTAATAGGAACATTTTCGGCGACGGGACATTTTCATGTAGTGACGTCACGAGCCCAAATAATGGATTTATTTATTAAAAAATAAAAAAAACTGTACATTTCTAAAAAAATTTACTAACATTTTCGTAATCTTAGTAAAAAACTCTATCCACACGATTTTTTCCAAGTCGTTATGAAGTCCATGCAAGTGGCCTATTGCTTAAATTCTGTATTTCTGACACGGTTTTGGTTCAATTTTTTTCCAGGTGCCCTGGAATCCGACGACAAAAATATGAAGAAAAAAAACTTCACATTTATAAAAAAAGTGCTTCGTAGTCTCTTGTCTACTTTAGTTTTCTGTGTGTTTCACTTCTACCGCATGTGAATTGCACATTCAGATATTTCTTTTCTTTTAATATATACTATTTAATTGTTTAATGGATTTTAATGCCCCTTAACCGAATATATAAAGTTTTTTTGTTCTAAAATATTGCGATATTTTGTATAAAGAAAAAAAAATCGCAAAACTCAAATTCAATTAATTTCTATTTTTTCGACTTCTTAAAGTTGCTGAATTTTACACAGAAAAAATTCTCTCAAGTCAGAGGTAAATTCAACATTGTTATGATTGAAACAATGTGATGGTTGAAACAAGCACTTTAGTATGAAAGCGAAAAACTTATTTTTAAAACCGTTCTATTCTGCTCCAGGATAATATCGCAGTAAAACTATGTTGAATATGCCAAATACTCATAGTCAGTACAACTAAGAGCACATAAACACAAATAATAAAAAATATATTTTAAGTTTTTTCATTTCAAAGACATTTACGTTCATAGTTTTTAAAATACTTGCGATATGTTTAATCAGTATTCGTGATCTCATTGGGTACTGTTATAACAAAGAAAATGTTTAACATTGATTAAAATTACTCCAATTATTCCAAAGATATTTAGAGTGTTTCAATTATCCCCACACACTGTTTCAATCGTCCACACTATGGGGATAATTGAAACTAATTTCCCCGTCGTCTTTAAGTGGTTATTGTAGCTTACCTGTACGAGTTGTAACCTTCCAATAAATTTAATTTGATAACTAGATAGATCATAGAACATCTAGTATAAACATCTTATCCATAAATACGAAAGAAATGTTACTAAACATAGTTAAAGTAAAAGTGTTTCAACCATCCCCACTCTACCCTAAGTTAACAAATTCTTGGACATTGATAGAAAGACCCAAATACATTATTATAGTCACAATTGATTTCATACAGTTTATTTTGCCCCTTTCACCGCTTTATTATTATTTATTTGCTAGTTGTGAACGGCTAACAAACGTTGTGTGGAGTGTCTGAATAAATTTATCGAAATCCATAAATATATTCTAACAAACCAACTACAACCAATGAAAGCAGCTAGGTACGTCGGTAATTCGGAACTTTAATTCAAATTCCAGGAGATAATGTCCCTTAGTAATGGCGATAGCATAGTCTGTAATGAAAATACATTTGGGTATCTCGTACAATTAATCACCGGCCGCCCGACTAGTAGGTAGTAGGTAAGGCTGTACGCCGGAACAGCCTTATTCCACTAAAATATCCTTATTAAGATTATTAAGCCCGTAGTTCTATAGCCTTATCTGCCGAAACTATCGCGTAAATACCCGGTGGGTTCAAGTTCTAAGTACGAAACAAATATTTTTGAAAATAATAACGGAATAAAGACTTCCATATGTAATTTTTATTAGAACAAATCTCTTGATGAGTTTGAGTATTTGGGAAGTATCTTTACGAGGGATAGGAAGGCTAATAGAGATATCGAAAGAAGGGTAAATGCAGGCAACTCTATTAATGGAGGACTGGCAACAAGAAACTGTCCAAAGAAGCGAAGTTAGCCGTCCATAATGGAGTTCTGGTACCTACCCTGATGTATGGCAGTGAGGCACGGAACTGGAGAGGAAGGATGAAAATAGACTGAATGCTGTAGAAATGAGATCTCTGAGGCGTATGTGTGGTAAAACCATGTACGTGTAAGAAATGTGGAGATCGCGAAGAATGCAAGGCTGATTTAAGCGTAATGGGTAATGAGTAAGATTAAGAAAGGGACGCTCTGATGCTTTGGACATGTAGAGCGAATGAACGAGGAAAGGAGTGTAAGGAGAATATATGACGCAAATGTGAATGATAGAAGCAGTCGGGGGCGCCCAGGGAAGATATGGCACGACCAAGTGAATCAAATGCTTGAGTCGGGTCATGTGAAGAGTCGGAATAATAGAAGAGCATGTATGAGATGATGTATGAATATGAAGTTGCGACCGTTATCTTTTTTATTTTTGTGCGTCTTGTTCTCTTTCATACTTTCGTTTAGATTATTTTAGCTATCTTCTTCTTCAATGATATACTTTTATATGTTTCTGGCAAAATATTTCAAACGCATATTCTCAACTATACTAGAGCGATCAAATAAAAATCAAAAATCTGTCAAATCTTTGCCTCAATAAAAACTATCTAACGTTGACCTAACATTTGAACATTTTCCGATTTAAAATATTAGTAGGCAGTCACAAATATTCTCAGCTTACAACGTCAGTTCCAACCATGATATAAAATATCATAATTTCCATTTGTTTGATGAATTTATTTATTGATGGGTTAAAAGTAAGTCGAAATTCACTAAAACCCTGATATTTGATTTGTATCAACTGTTACTTTCTGGGAACCATTTTTGAACGATTTTAGTAATGCATTATTTGGGAAAATGTTAATAATTTATTCAAGAATTTAAGATAGATGGTGATAGTAATTTAAATTTGAATAGTAAAATTATGCATGTAATAGTAATAGTAAGATTATTTATTCAAAAAACTATTTCTGAAAAAATAAGAAAATACACAGATTTAGGAAATGAGATTAAAAGAATTTGGCATTCTCGGACTATAAAAATATTGCCATTTGTTATTTCGGCCACTGGCATAATACCTAGGAATCTGATTCAAAATTTAAGCATATTAGATTTGTCAAAGAATTTGTATATAAAAA
This sequence comes from Limnephilus marmoratus, assembly GCA_917880885.1. Lineage (NCBI taxonomy): Eukaryota > Metazoa > Arthropoda > Insecta > Trichoptera > Limnephilidae > Limnephilus > Limnephilus marmoratus. The sequence goes on along the minus strand of OU862922.1, from coordinate 9,365,279 downwards.
TGCAAAAATCAGTCATTTTAAATACATGTAGGATTACAAAGGATTTTTTAAATATTTATATTGAGGGATCGGTAGGATTTATAGGTTCAATTAGAAATGCCACAGAGCCGAACCCTCTGATATGAAAATATCTGGAGTCGGTGAATTATATTCCCATTTGGTCTCTAGTAGGTCGACATGTTGTTCTTGTATTGTTTTGTATTTATAATACTTATATAGTGCAATTTCATAGCGTGGGTTGACTGGATGATCATTTGGGGAAGTGTGTGAAAGGGTTTAGTTTTTCCTTCTTTTTTTCCATTTTTTTTTTTTGGGGAAAATTTAACCCGGACATTTAAATCTGGATAGTAGATATGTAAAAGTTATCGTGATGAAAAACGACTTGTTTAAAGTCAAAAACCTTTCACCTTCACAGGTCGTGACATTGTAAATTACTAATCGTGTACAAAATGTAACCAAATAAGAACTTCTAAGCTGTTTATGGTAATTTCATAAAAATTCTCCAGTCCTTAAGAGCCCTAAATTCTTCAGTCTTTTTAAAAATATATCAAATCTACTTTTGCCACTAATCTTCTTATAAATGCAATTTCAAGTAATGGCGGGAAACAAATGGAAAATCTTGCAATACCCAGAGTTTTCAACATAATTTCCTCTGCGTGCAAATAAGTCGTATCTTTCTATTAGAAGTGAGTTTATCGGGAGTGACCTGCCAGGTAAGAATATGTTCGGTTTCTGTCCTTGCGATGATTTTTCACAAAAGCGGCGCTTTACAAATTAACATATATTTTTCAGACTTTATGTCCGGGTTAAATCTTCCCCACAGGAAAAAATAAACCCCTTCACACACTTTTCCACAAATGATCATCTAGTCAATCCACGCTATGCAAGTGCACTATATGAGTATAATAAATTCAAAATAATACAAGAACAACATGTCAACCTACCAGAGACCAAATGGGAAAATAATAATTTACCGACTCCAAATCAGAGGGTTCGGCTCGGTGGAACTCCTAATTGGACCTATAAATCCTACTGATCCCTCAACATAAATACTTTAAAAATCTTTTATAATCCTACATGTATTTAAAATGACTGATTTTTGCGTTTTTATATATAAATCCTTTGACAAATCTAATATGCCTAAATTTTGAATAAGAGAGCTAGGTATAATGCCAGTAACCGAAATAACAAATGGTAATATTTTTATAGTCTGAGAATGCCAAATTCTTTTAATCTCATTTCCTAAATCTGTTTATTTTCTTATTTTTTCAGAAACAGTCTTCTGAATATTACAGGAATTCGGAATAGCGACATCAATGACACAAGTTTTTTTTTTAAACTTAAATAATACTTTAAAGAATGATTCACATTCACACTGCGGGTTAGGGTTAACTTAAAATAACTCATAATCTGCTACTTCAATGGCTCTAATTTAATTAAACAGCTTTTTCAAGATATGCTTTAAAATATTAACAGATTTTTGAACATTATACGAAATTGGAATAGCGACCTCAATGATATAAGTTATTTTTTTAAATTTTGTCGTGTAAAACTATATCAGGTCTATTACTAATTGTTCTGTCTGTTAGTATAGTTTTATCAAAATATATTTTATAAAATTCATTTTCTAAAAATGAATTTGGTTCATATTTTTAATATGGTACTATATTACGGCAGTCAATCAAGTTATGTTTAATTACCAAACTTTGGTGAATTATTTTTAAATCCTGATTGTGCCTAAATGTATACTTGGATGGCGCTAATACAAAACTTACCGAGGTAATACGTTCTATAGTTTACGGAAAAGCTAAACATTTTCTACAAATTTAATTATTGTTTCTAAGACAATAATTATTTTACAACCTGCAGTAAGTACTAATGCAGCGAGTAACTCACCAATTACTCGCGCAATCATAACTTATACCCACTATGAAAAATTAATACACTTAGACATTTTTCATGATTCCTTGCAAACAAACAAAACTAATTTATTAAATTTCTTGGCGTGATATAATTGTTTTAAAATTATTTACACTTAACTTTTCATTAAACTTTAATCAGTCAATTACAATTAGTGAGCACATAATTCTTGATTTTAAAATGTCTCTTTATCCCCCCCCCCCCCCTTTTTTTTCTTTCTTTTTATTATTATTACTCATTCATTCAATAATTGGAATAGCGACCTCAATGATATAAGTTATTTTTTTAAATTTTGTCGTGTAAAACTATATCGGGTCTATTACTAATTGTTCTGTCTGTTAGTATAGTTTTACAAAATATATAAAATTCATTTTCTAAAAATGAATTTGGTTCATATTTTTAATATGGTACTATATTACGGCAGTCAATCAAGTTATGTTTAGTTACCAAACTTTGGTGAATTATTTTTCAAAACATCATTGTGCCTAAATGTATACTCGGACGGCGCTAATACAGTACATACCGATATAATACGTTCTATAGTTTCCGGAAAAGCCAAACATTTTCTACATAAATCATCAATTTGATTTATATCTTTGATTATGTGCTTTCTATAATTTTTAGTATTAATGACTCTATCTTGAATGGCAAGCATAAATCCTTCTATTTCTGCGCTCAACTCTCCAATACTCAACCATTTGTTTGACGAAAGTTTGTCAACATACGTTTGGTTGAGATAATTGAAGTGTTTTGCGTGAATAATTTTATTTGACCAGGAATCTAATAATTCCTGGTTAGTATTTATAAGAATGTTGGCATTCTCGTCATATAAATTTAAAGGTGTAATATTTCTATCTGCCTTGCAAATTATTTTGTGCATTTCTGAGCTATTAGCTTTCCTATGGAAAAAATTTCTAAGCATTTCTACCTGATTGTGTTTCAAAGATGTTATTTTGACTACACCTCTACCTCCTAAATTTCTAGGTAAATTAATTCGTTCTATAGCTGAATTTGGATGATGGCAATTAAATTTTGTTAACGTAGTTCTAATCAATCGTTCTAAACTATCTAAATCTGTATTGGACCATTTAATTATGCCAAATGAGTACGTTAGTAGAGGTATTGCCCAAATATTTATTGGTTTTACTAAATTTTTAGCAGATAGATTGCATTTTAAAATTTTTCTGATCCTAGTTTGAAATTTAATCCTAATATCATTTTTAATACTGGTGTGATCTAATCTATTCGATTGCGGGTATCCTAAATATTTATAAACCTCATCCCCTTTCATACTTTGAATTTTGAAATTTCTAAATATACCCTCGTCTCCATCTACAATTTTGCCTTTCTCTATATGGATAGTTTTACATTTATCTAAACCACTTATTATTATTATTATTTTCCAGATAATATTTATTTTACAACCTACAGTAAGTATAATTTTTAAGAATAGATATGAATGCGAGGCAAGATAATTAAAATGAGAGACAGATGTAATTGGAACTCAAGGCTCAATGTTGATCATCATTGTTTCAAGTTTCAATGGGAGTCAAGCGTTCTTTTGCAAAATAAACAAAATGCACAGAAAAGGGCGATCGTCTCTCAAAAATACGTTTTGTTGCTGGCGATTGTCAATAAATTATAATTTAATTGTAGCATATAGTTTTAGCTACATATTGAACTCCTCCTGTGGAGGCTACTAGTTGTCTCTTTACCCTTTTCAAAGTGACTGAATAAAGCGGCGGCCGTAAACTTTCCCTAATGATTTAAACGTCATTAGAAGAAAGGCGCGTAACGAGGGTGCGGGACCGGGAATCCCCTGTTTTTGTTTATCCCGCGTAACTTGTCGCTACTGTCCCCTCTACCCCTAGTCCCCTCTTCCCCCAACCCCTCCCCCCTAGGGGTGCGGTTAGTTCTCTGAGTGGCCGTTTGTCTCACTTAGCGGGGGAGGGCGCTAGTTGGCCAATGCTGGGTACAGCTTGATAAAGAAAATTCGGAGACTGAGTCAGGAGAGAAAGAAAATTATTTACAATATATTCAAAAGGAAAAAAAATTGCAGGAAATAAAATTTTTATAATTTCAACAATATTTTTGATGGCCTACGGAAATATCTTTATAAAACATTCGCACAATTGAAAAGTTTTTTCAAATGGTCCGATCGTACCTAATCTACAAAATCCATTTAAAGCAAAGGTCAAAAATTCCAAACCAACGCATATTCGTCGTAAGCAAAATTGAAAGAAAACTGAAAAAGTTGTGAAAGAAAAAGAAGCAATTTCCATAGAAATGTGATTGCCATATACCTACATAATTGTTATGTTCTGATTTTAAAATGAAGTCGAAATCATTATATATCCACGAATGTTTTTCATGCCTTTCTTAGGACATGATGTCTTTAGACTAATTGTGGAAGAATTAAATCTTTATTTTCTGTAACGATAATAATATGCAGTGAATCATTTACAAACAAGAATATTGCACTAATTCGATTCAAATCATATTTTTCAAACACCTTTGAAGTTTATCCTTTATGGTACCTACGTATGCAGCAACGTTTTGTTCACTATCTATTGACTACATAAATCCAACAAAAGGATTTATGGAGTGCACCTATTTAAATGTAAAACAATAATATTGAACAATAGTTGTGTAATTTTTGTGTTGTTTGTTATTAACCATTCGTGTGACTGTGTATTTAGTTCATTCTGTGTTCTCCTCCCCCTTGGCCCGATAGCAAAGTGTTTTAAGTGACACATTAGGTGGGTGGGGAGAGGTTTTACTAGAGAAAGGGGGAGAGGGGTGGTAGTCATCTCGGTGTTACGTGCAGGGTTGGCAAATATATTAGCTAAGTGGATTGATTTTTATTTGTAATTATAATTTCATGAGATTAAATGATATTTATAATGACAATTTCATGAGACTAATTATCATTTCATGGCAGTAATTGAATTTTATAATGACAATTTCATGAGATTAATTATCATTTGAAATGATAATTTCATGAGATTATTAACATTTATAATGACAATTTCATGGGACTAATTATCATTTGTAATGATAATTTCGTGAGTTTAATTATCATTCATTGCGAGATTAATGATCATTTATAATGACAATTTCGTGATACTAATTAACATTATTTGTAATGATATTAATGGCCGTGTTTAATGACAACTTTGTGAGACTGATTTTATCATTTTTTATGAATGTTAATAATATAAATGATATTAATATCCATTTGTAATGACAATTTCGTGACACTAGTTATCATTTGTAATGATACTTTCATGATATTAAAAGCCATTTATAATGATAATTTCGTGAGACTAAAGACGGCTAGTTGATATCATCTGAAAAGCCAAATCCTTTAACCCCACTTAACATTTCAAAGTGGTCTATTTCGAGGGGAAAAATCTAATAATATTATTTTACTAGGAAAACGTAGGCACCTGCTTTTAAGACAAAATACCAGCATACCGGTGAATATAAAAAAAAAAATTGATTGGAATACCTCATTCGATGCGTTATGCTTAGTGTGTGAAAAATGGTTTAAATGAAATGAAAACTCAGAATGAAATGAACTCAACACCTCCTTTGAAAAGTCATTAAAAGTGATAAAAAAATATATGTATGTAAAAAAAATTGGTTAATTAGTCTATCAAATAAGAGTATAAAATATAAATAATGGAAATAAAAAAATTATAGGCTGGAACCACCAATTTACCTGTCAAATATATAACACTGTTTTCACATTTAAAAAACTTTTATTTTTATTTTTTATTATTTTTTAAATTAAAATCGAAGAAGCACTGTTGTTAAGGTACCTTTAATGGCATAATTTTGATTAAATTGTGTTTTACAAAGTGATTGGCTTTTATTTAATTTAATATTAATTTGAATTTAACAGTAGGTAAAAAGGAAGAAACATTAATGGTGAGTTTAGTTACACCACTTTTAGATCAGAATGAGTAAAATATATTCAGATCTTAAAATTAGAGACATGACCGCCCGGGCAACGTTAGGTACTTAAGCTAATCTATCTATCTATCTTCTATCTATCTTCTATCTATCTTCTATCTATATAATCTATCTATCTATCTATATAAATAAAAATGAATCGCCGAAATGTATGTACGCGCATAACTTCCGAACGACTGCACCAAATTGGATAATTCTTTTATTTTTGTGTTCGTTATTGTCAGGACAAGGTTTGTATAAAACTACTGGTGAGCTCTGGCGTTACGAAATTTCTATAAAAATATTGCAATAGGTGGCACGCGAGCTGTTTGAAAACTGAATGTACCGGGAATTTTATTTTTATTTTCTTTATTAGGAACATTTACAGGTTTATAACTTTACATGCATTAAAAAATCACAAATTACAATAATTAGGTTATAAACCCAATAACGAATGTTCACATCATGCACCAATAATAATTAAAAAGTCTATAATTATAAAGTTTTTGTTTTGTTTAGCTTAATAATATATAGTTAGGAACTAGATATATCTAGGGATAACCTAGCTATACTGTCTAGTATATAAAGATAAAGGTACAGACAAGATAAGATAAGATAAAAAACAGAGTAGAAAAATAACTAAATGTATAAACATATATTATAATAATAATGAAAATTGAAAAACACCAGACGTAATGTCGAAAGCGTTATATGTAAATATATATATAAAAATATAAGGAAAAGAAAAATAAAAGGGAAATGAAAGTAAAATATTAAAATAAAGTGTTCCAGTTTTATGTTAGATTGAATAAGTATTTTTAAATAAGATAATTACAAAATAAATTAAAAAAAAAATTAAAAACACCGGACGTGTTTAAAAGTGTAAGGTGGAAAAGTAATATATAAATGTACACATACATACACATATATACATTCTTTTAAACTTTCAGTATAAAAATACATAAAAAAATTCAATACAAAGAATACATAAGAAATTTCGGTATCAATTTCGTTACAATGAATTAAGTTATTTGTTAATTGATGGGTAATTATAAGGCTCCATTAAGTATTTGTCTAAAAGTGCTTAAAGTGCAAGAAAAAATATCGGTATCGATACATTTTTTGTTATAAAGATTGCATGTTCTTAATAGGAAAGAATTTTGCCTGAGACTGGTTGAAGCACTTTCGATATGAAACAATGACTTGTCTCTAGTTTTCTTACTCGGGATTCTAATATTAATTGATGACAAAAGAGCTGGACAGTCAATATGACCACTCAAGACTTTGTATAAGTAAGTCATATCCGCGATGTCTCTCCTACTTCTTAGAGTTTTAAGTCCATAGTGTTTTATAGAGCTGTCTATGTCATAATGACGCACATGTCTCTTAAAGTTCAAGTGATGTACAAATTTTCTTTGTACAGCTTCTATGCGCTTTGTGTGTATATTATACAGCGGATTCCATACAGGAGAAGCATATTCAAGATGACTACGAACGTAGGAGTAATATAATATTTTGAGGGTATGGATATTGGTGAACTCTTTTCCAATACGGAATAAAAATCCTAACATGCTCATGGATTTCTTAACAATAGTATCCACAAGTGCCTTAAAAGAAAGTTTATTGTCAATAAGAACACCGAGGTCTCGAATTTGATTGATTTTTTTAAGTGCTTGACTGTTTGTAATATGATAATCATGTTCGATTGTTTTTTGTTTTTTTGTAAAGGTAATAACGTAACATTTGTCGCTATTCAAGTGGAGATAGTTGGCAGTGCAATAAATATTAAGTCTATTAAGATCTTCTTGAAGTTTATAGCAGTCGAAAATAGAGTTGATAGAAATAAATATTTTCATGTCATCAGCAAAGAGCAAAACTTTAGAGTGCTTAAAGCATTTTACAATGTCATTGATAAATATAGTGAAAAGCAATGGTCCCAGATGAGACCCTTGTGGGACACCTGAAGGTACATTGATAATTTCAGAATTAAAACCATTCACTGCTATTATCTGGGAACGTTTGTCAAGATAGGAGACTAGCCATCGGTACAAATCACCATGTATTCCTAAAGCTAATAGTTTTGACAAGAGTAGACTATGGTCGATTCTGTCAAATGCCTTGGAGAAATCTGTATACACTGCGTCAACTTGGATTCGTTTATCCATTGATTTAGAAATAAATTCAGTAAATACAGCAAGATTGGATACAGTTGATCTTTTTTTCATAAAGCCATGTTGATTCTCAGTTATTACAGATTGAACACAGTCATAAAGTTGCTCGTGAACAATTTTTTCAAGGATCTTACTAAAAATAGGTAATTTTGAAATTGGACGATAGTTCTTAGCGTCGTTTTTAGACCCAGATTTGAATACTGGCGTAATGAGCGCACATTTCCATTGGTCTGGAAAGACGCCTTCTTTCAAAGATAATTGAAAAAGCAGTACTAGAGGCATCGATATTTCTTTGACGCACATTTTTATAAAATGAGATGGTATTTTATCGAAACCTTCGCCCAATGACCAAGAGATGTTATTAATTATTTTTTCTATTTTTTCCTTGGAAACTGAAATAGAACAAATGTTTATACCATTGTTTGCTTGGGGAATATTAGTTGATGTTTTGGGAGTTACATTATAATTATAAGTAGAGGCGAAGTGTTTCGAAAACATGTTACATATATCTAAAGGATTGTTAGCAGTTGTATTCTCTAGTTTCATAGTATTGGGTAACCCTGAACTATTTCTTTTACTTTTAACATAATACCAGAAATTCTTTGGGTCATGAGATATTTTGAGTTCAGCATTTGTTATAAATTGTCTATGACATTCATTAGACATTTTTTTTGTCTCGTTCGCAGAAGACAGAATTCTTGATAATCCAAAGGATTAGACCATTTTTTCCACTTTTTAAATACCTTGTATTTTTCCTTAGTTAATTTTATTAAAGCCGGGCTATACCAGTAAGGATATGAGTTATTGACCTGAACTTTTTTAGATGGAACGTAAATTTGAATAATTTCATGTAAAATATCATAAAAACGGTTAATAGCTTTATTGGTAGATAAGTTTAAAAATTCTACATCCCAATCGACATTGCTGAGGATATTGTTTATGATTTCGTAATTAGCTTTTTTAAAGAGATTAATGGTTCTAGTGTTATTTACCATGGGTATGTCTAACTCTATATTCATATTAATAGTGATTGAATTGTGATGTTTACATTCAGGTATTAGATGTTGAGAGGTGTGTGCTACGATAACAGGAAAAGAACTAAAAACAAGATCTAAAAATTTGTGCCTGTTGTTCGGAAAAGTACAATATTGTGAAAGATCGGTAAAACACAGAGTGTCAGAGATTTTGGAAATTATTTCTGAGTGGTGGCTATTTATTATTTTCATACTATTTTCGTTACTAATAGACCAGTCTATTTGAGGTAGATTAAAATCTCCCGCTATAAGAAAATTATCATCGTGATGAAGAGCCCGAAGATCACAAAGTGTGTCCATAAATTCATAAACGTTACGTGTGTGATTGACTCCAGGTGGAATATAAACACAACACAAATTGATCCTTTTAGAATTTTTAGTTATAAGAGTCACCCACAGGTCCTCAGCTGTCGATTGCCAATCTTTCCGCTCTACAACTGTCAGGTGTTTCTTAAACGCAATAATCACACCCCCTCCTCTTTTATTATCTATACGATCTCTTCTAAATACTACATAACGATTATCAAATAATTCCTCAGCGGCAATGCTTTCACAAGCCATGATTCAGTTATCATAATGATATCGTAATCATTATTAGTCATATTTAAGTAGAATATATTGGTTTTGGAACGCAGTCCGGTTACATTTTGATAATAAATATTAAACATTATATAAGGAATGAATGTATGGAATGCTGGAGGGGGGAGGGGAACTCGGGTAGGGGGGTTCGCGGTACGGGAGAAGAAGGGAGTGGAGTGGGTATAGGGGAGGTGGAGGATGCGGAATGGGAACGTGAGAGGGGAAGAAGACGCGGGAGAGGAAGGTGAGGCGGAAGGCGAACGGGACGAATGGGAAAGGACATGCAGAGAGAAACAATTTCTTTATTAAATGGCATAGCAACGCATGCCGGGTACCAGCTAGTATTAAATAAATATATTTTAATTTAAAATAAAACAATAACTTTGTAAACACCACTTTTATTTTTTATACTTTATGCCGACCGGGTTTCGCTACAACCGTAGCTTCTTCAGGGCAGTATAATACTCTAGTACAGTATTATATTAGAGTGTTGAGTTGATTTAATTTTCAGTTGGAATGCAACCGTTTTTGGCAACCCTGCTGGTTTAGCTGTAGAGCTGTGAAATCCGCCGTAACAACTTAAGACAAGAAAGTGACCAAACTATAAATTTCAGTCAATTATCGGAGCCGGTTCCAGCTAACTGAAAAAGCCTATATCTGCAGCATGTACCGAGAGGCCATTAAATGGATTCCCAGTATATATCTTCACTCTTTTGGCCTTTTTTCCAGTCGTAGGTTGTCTTAATACAGAGTTATAGCTGCGGTTACAGCGCCAACGCGGCCAAACTGAAAACTAACTCTATTTTGCGCTTATTCAATAAGGATGGAGTGAACCTTTTTATCCCCTGAGATATGTGACGACATTAAAAGACATATTCAGTCTACCAGCAATTTACGCGATGAAAATTGAAAATTATATGCTTTGGTTTCTTGGCAACCCCACCTCGTGGTGTACCTATTCTACCCCGTACATTTGTTTTGTAACTCGACTAAGTAATGTTGGTAGCAACACGATGTTTTTAAATAGCTTAATGTAAATGCATTTGTATATATATCCTCTTATACATATATAAAAATCTCGTGTCACGGTGTTTGTGTTCGCACTTCTCCGAAACGGCTGAACCGATTTTTATGAATTTGTTTATGTATATTTGGTAGGTATGAGAATAGGTTTTAAAGTTTATTTCATTCCGCTAGGTGATTAGAGTGTCCCTATTCAGAAAAAAAACTATTTTTTTGTTTTTTTTTTTTATTTTGCATAAAAAAAACCTACGACCCCAAATTTTAACTCTCCCACCTCCACCCTCCATTTTTTAATCGCGAAATTAGTATTTTTGTATGAACAAAATTAACCGTCTTTCCTATTTCAAACAGAACGAAATTATTTATGTTTTTGAATGACAGATGGCGTTACGTCCGCCTCATCGAACTTTCATCCACACATGAGCAAGACATTCACGAGAAGCGTCGCGTTAATTTTGATATTTCGTTCGGCATCATGTTCTCGCTTGGGCAAACCATCGAGCTTATTTGTGTTGGCTAAAGACAGACTGACAAAAAATATCGTACACCCAATTGCTCTTCGAAATTAATTGTGATTTTCTTTATTTCATTCTCCTACTTTAGTTGGTGTTTTTTGTTTTCATCGGCGGTCATCGTCTACAGCGCTACATTCCTCTTTTTGTCATAGATCCCATCCCCACAAACTATACTTTCGCTATTTTTTATTTAACAACCAAAATATTCACTACAAATAATTTATACGGCAGAACAACGTTTGTCGGGTCAGCTAATATAAATTGTAACATACAATCAGATAGCCGTAAAAATGACAGATATCCGATAGATTACATTAAGTTAGCTACCGAATTTCCATCTTACAACGTTGATGGGTAATTAAAACACTTTTGCGTACAAATACACAACTACATACTACTCGTACAATACGGTAAAGTTGTAGTATTCCGCTTCACTTGGCCAATCAACGCGTCGAACACTTCGCTGAAGTTAATTAATTTTATCACATTTTTCATAATAATAAAGCTAGATCTAAATACCTAGAAGAAACCTGGTGGCGTGAACGATAGGTATTTTTTCAAAATTGTTGCTGTCACTGTCGCTCTTACTCTCCCGAATACTGAGCGATAGGGACAATTGTACCTCAGGCAGATAATACCTAAATAAAATCATCAAAATTGAAGTTTCCCGCCCAGTTTCCTCTTAACATTGCATTTAAATCGTGAGGCGGAGTACGACAAGTTAATTCGGAAAATAGTATTTTTTAAATTAAAACGAAAGACAAACATTCCCGGGTCATGAATAACCCGACAATATTTGAAAACCTCCTACTACCGCCACAAAAAGAGGAAAATGCTGCTTGTGTCGCGATGGAGGACTTAGCCCGCCGAAGAATCAAACACGCGACGCCCGGGTGAGACCCAATGGGATGCCAACTCAGCCACTGACCGGTCTTAAAAGTATATTTTTTAAATTTATACGAACTTAGGAATCTTTTCTGATTAAGAAATTTCATTACTGGTAATTTAAAAGACTTTATTATATTATGTTAAAATTTTCACACTTATTTAATCAATAATTGTATACATATATTTATTTTTTTCACAATTAAGAACTTCGTTTTAATTTAAAGTATTTTCAATATTAAATAATACTATTATTTAATTTATATAAAAGCTTATGAATAAACCAATTCTGCGGTGTAATTATTATTACGCATGGCAGCTGTTCCATCTTTCGAAGGTTTGATAATGTTTCCGGATAATGGTACCGGACACTTTTATAATGTTTCCGGATAATAGTACTGGACACTCTGATAATGTTTCCGGATAATGGTACCGGACACTTTTATAATGTTTCCGGATAATGGTATTGGAAACTTTGATAATGTCGCCGGATAATAGTACTGGACACTTTGATAATGTTTCCGGATAATGGTACCGGACACTCTGATAATATACCGGACACTTTGATAATGTTTCCGGATAATGGTACCGGGCACTTTGATAATGTTTCCGGATAATAGTACTGGACACTCTGATAATGTTTCCGGATAATGGTACCGGACACTTTGATAATGTTTCCGGATAATGGTACTGGACACTTTGATAATGTTTCCGGATAATGGTACCGGAAAATTGATAATGGGTACCGGAGAGTTTAATATATACTTGGAAACAAATGCACCTCAAATATCGACGTATTTAATATAAGTTTGACATTATTTGAGATATAAATACCTGAATAATATTTTTATGTAGCATATTTTGATAAATAATTAAGGAGCAACGCGAAGGAGCTACTGCATATATATGTCACTTATTCCCTTTTCTTTTTCTGTATACTTGTCACTTATTATTAAGCACAGTCAGTCAGACCGTCACCTGTAAATTATGGTTTCATGACAGTTGGTCCGGCGACAGTTGGTCCGGCCGACAGTTCGTGCGGCTGACATTTGGTTCGGCGACAATTGGTCCGGCGACAATTGGTCCGGCCGAAAGTTTAGAAGATGTTTTCTTCAAGTAAGTATGCAAATAGGATATACGGCCGTACAACCAAAGTCGATATATTTATATCTGAAGGCATCTTGAGTGAAAATCCGTTGTAAAAATAATTTTACTAATAATTTCGACTCTCCGAAGTAGCATGCGGCAATCTAAAAATACGACATACTTATACGTGCAGTCGGCTCAGCAGTTACATTTTCCACATCTCCTTCCCCTCCCCACTACCTTCAGCATCACACCATACACACCATACCAAAGTTGGGGATGCCATAGTCTCACGGGCTCGAGATGGTTGGGAGCAGTTGGGACTCTTGTGTTATATTCAGATATAAAAGTTATATTATATGCAAGTAGGAATGTTTAGCGTTTTTTACTAAACCGACTGCACGTAAGTATGTCGTATTTTGTTATTGCCGCATGCTTCTTCGGAGAGTCGAAATTATTATTAAAAATATTTTTACAGCGGATTTTCACTCAAGATGCCTTCAGATATAAGTATATCGACTTTGGTTGTACGGCCGTATATCCTCTTTGCGTATTTATTTGAAGAAAACATCTTCTAAACTTTCGACCGGGCCAATTGTTGCCGGACCAACTGTCGCCGGACCAAATGTCGGCCGGACGAACTGTTGGCCGGACCAACTGTCGCCGGACCAACTGTCGCCGGACCAATTGTCGGGTCACTGTAAATTATCTATGTTATTATTTCTAAGCCATCTGCAATATAAAAACGTTCTCTTTTCTTGTATTACAATATTTTCACGTAAATTTGCCTTTATACCTACCATTTATATAATGTTCATTTCTTTGAGTTTATTTTTTTTATTTAAAAATAGGCAGGGCGCACAGATAAAATAAATACCTGAATTACATTTATATAATTGTATACATATACATTTTTCGACTACCATAATACGGGCATGAAGTAGTCTAGTGTGCTACTCGAAAAACCTGTAAAAAACTGTATAATACAGTTATTTTATGAATAAAGAATTATAAAAAATAAAATAAAATATTTTCAGATAATGGTACCGGATAGTTTGATATTTATAAAAACATAAACACTTATAAATAAATTATCAAGGTAAAGATGACACTATGTTACTTGAGGTATACTGTTATTCCTATCAGCATTCTGGTCTCTAATTAAGGTTGTCTCCTTTTGTTAACACCGTAATATTAATTAATATATACTCGTATATTATAATACTTGTCAGCATTGTAATTTTTTAATCATCTAGAATCACTAAAACAAATGTTTACGCTAAAGCAAACACATGAAATCTGATTTTGATATTATGTAAACGAAAGTTAGAAAACACAGATCGTATAATAAATAATCACATCTTGGAAAAAACAATCTATTGTCTGAATCCATCAACCAGACACATTTATTCAAAAATAATGCATTCAACTCGGACCGTCAAGGCTCCAACATCTAACACGATCCGGGCGGGAGGGGGAAATGTTAAACTTTAGATCGCCACCCACTCCACCACCCCACCCACCCCACCACCCACAGCGACTGTGTGAGATTGAGAATTTGGGAAGAGGAGAGGGGTGGAAAGAGGAGATACCCCAAGAATATATTTTCCTTTCCGGAATTGAAATTGTTTGACCATCGACACATATGGAATAGATGCTATTGGATATGCAAACAATGCACATAATATAAAGATTTCAGGGGTTCAAAACAGGGGCGAACGAATTCAAATCAAAATCTCTTTACCCGAATTATTATAAAGAACTAGCTGGTTCCCGGAATGCGTTGCAATGCCATATTCAAAGAAATAAATTGTGTCTCCCTGCGTGTCCTTTCCCGTGCGTCCCCGTTCCCCTCCCGCATCCCCTACCCTCACGCGTTCCCCTTCCACCTTCCCGCCCACTCTCTCCCCTCTCCCGCTTCACCGTCCCGCAAACCCCCCTCCCGCGTTCCATATATTCAGTCCCAGTACATTCAGTTTTCAAACAGCTCGCGTGACACCTTTTACAATTTTTTTATTCAGATTTTCATTTTTCGTGTGTTACAAATATTCATTTTTATCTATTATAAGAACAATCAATCAAATTTAGTACCTATTTAAAATATCTATAATTTTAAAAATTCATAGACAATTGTTTTAATACAAAAAACAGCAGCCTGCTAAATTCAATTTTATCAAACAAGCGAACTGTAAAACGTGCAAAGTTAAAATAGTCGTTAAGTTTTCTAATATTATCCAATTTTCTTCGCAATTTTCTTAATTTTTCTTTCCGTATGAACCTTCTACAAAGTATTAGAAAACTTAAAAAAAAAGATGAATGAACTAGGTAAAGTCGTTCTGAAGTTATGGCGTGACCAAGGGAAACAGGGATTCATTTTCATATACATAGATTTATTCATTGCTTTAATAATTTTATTAATTGCTAAAATCTCATGTGCCAATTTTCATATTTTGTTAGTCATTTTGCAGACATATTATTTATTATTCCACAAATTAAGAACACCTCTGCTATAGATTTTTTTTAATATCGTGTAAAATCTAGTACATAAGAAAAACTCCATGGCTGGTGCAGTAAAATGTGAAGAAGAATTCGCGCTGGATAAATGTCGTGGGACAAAAACTCTGACTAGTATAAATCAAAATTATAAAATTGATGGCTTCAGGATTCGATACAAATACCTATAAAATAACTGCATTTCTTCAGGTTTCGGCACCGATATATCGGAGTTTATTGAAACATAATTTGCTAGGGATGGTTCGACGCTTTTTGTGGAACCCGCTTTGTTGTGCGCCCTAATGTTTAAGTTTAGACCTACGGAATTCAAAACTTCATTTGTGTGGAAGCACTATTAACGAGTCGTTCAATTTCTATATCCGCTGTATCAACTTTCACTGATTCGGAGAAAACCGCAAAAAACTGTCGCATCTGTAGCGTAAATAAAAAATTGCATTTTATTTTTTATACAATGAATTGGAGTAATATATATTCCAAAAGAGTTCATTTTTCAATGTATGTCCAAAAATAGTTAATAGTAATTTGGTGAATAAAATGGATATATCTGATTTGATACTCACTTGGTGATTTATAATATGGAATATAGAGGCTTTTGAAACTCAACTGACCTGAGGGGCGTGTTTCTACACCCGCCATCTTGGCAAAATAATTGCTCGTGATTAGTTGAATTCCGATATAGCGGGTTTTGATAGTAACTTCTTGAACGATAAGACGGATTTTGTTTCTCACTCGCAGTTTTAACATGGTTTTTGGTCGTGATAAAGGAGGTTTTGAAACTCAATTTTAGATTAGTCTTGTTCCTCGCAAAAATGTGAACAAGATGTCATACTCAGATCATTTTGTCGACAAATCGGATATAACGGGTTTTGAAATTATAGGACTCCTTATAACAATAGGTAATTGCATGCTTTACTGTGTGCAACCTGTTCTAGTATGTGATAGAGATGATGTACCAAAATATTACAATGCAATACCTACGGTTCCATGACAGTTCATCCTGCGACAATTCATCCGGCGACAGTTCATCCTGCGGCAGTTCATCCGGCCGACAGTTTATCCTGCCGACAGTTCATCCTGCCGACAGTTCATCCCGCCGACAATTCATCCGGCGACAATTCATCCTGACAATTCAACCTAACCTAACCTAACCTAACCTAACCTATAAGTATAAGTATGTCGTATTTTGTTATTCATGCATACTTCTTCGGAGAGTCGAAATTATTGTTAGTAAAAATATTTTTACAGCGGATTTCCACTCATGATGCCTTCAGATATAAGTATGTCGATTTTGGTTGTACGGCCGTATATCCTCTTTGCATACTTACTTAATAAAAACCTTCTAAATGATCAGGCAGGATGAATTGTCGGCGGGATGAACTGTCGGCAGGATGAACTGTCAGCAGGATGAACTGTCGGCCGGATGAACTGTCGCAGGATGAACTGTCGCCGGATGAATTGTCGCAGGACGAATTGTCGGGTCACCAATACCTACTATGGACAGATTAGACAATGTTAAATTAAAATATTTGAAGGAAAATAATTTTCCTAATGAAGGTAGTGTGAAAAAGAAAAAAAATGGAAAAAGAACATTTAGGACAATAGCTAAAAAGAGGATTACCTACTTAGATTTAAAGAAATAAAAACATAAGTGAAAATGCAGTTCTGTGTTATTAGTAATGGATAAAATAGTAATTATTTCTGTTGAGGTCTTCAATTTCCTTGTAATCTTTCTCACGCAGTAGTTATTTGAAAGAGTCTTTTAGCATTTTGCTGATAGGTATTTTTATTTTATTTCTGTACATAAAACAGGCATGATGCCCAAAATTTTACATGAGTACATGAATGATTTAAATACACTGTCATAACAGAAATAATAACAATCATAGCAACAAAAATTATAACAAAAGTACTAATAAAAATAATTACCTAAGCATGAAAAAGTATATGACAAACAAGAAGGGAATAGAATATAAAAGGTTCACAACAAACCGGTTTGAATCGAGGGGTGTGTCCATACCTTCCTTTCATATTTCTACATCTTATCAACACTCACTAGTACTTATTGACAGTATCACACCCCTGGTGTAAGACTATCATTCAGAATTCTTGCTGGAAATAACTTTAGACGTGTTTGGTGATAGGATCTGAATAGCCAGGCATTTCTCCACCGTCATCCTCGTCATCTCCTTCCCCTCCCCAATTCATTCAGCCTCACAACATACCCCAATTGGGGATGCCATGGTCTCACTGGCTCCAAACGGTTGGGAGCGGCTGGGACTCTTGTACGGCTTTCACATTAAAAAAAAATACTTCTAACGCGTGTCTTTCATTGATGAACACAAAATAAAACGAAAAACAAACATAATACCGCTGATAATAAAAATAACATTTTTGTGCAAGATATCAACCACGGTGACTGGACAACTTAGAATGAAACCAACTCAGCAGCACCTCAGAAAGGTCATTAAGAGTGATGTTAAAAAAAAAAAAATAACGGTTAAATAAGTTAAGTTAGGTTAGGGTTACCGGCTATTTTAAAATTATTTTTTCATAGCTTTTAGTGACCTTTCTGAGGTGTGTCTGAGTTGGTTTCATACTGTGTTGGCATGGAACCGTCAACCACATGTCATAAAATCGCCTACCGTCTTACTATTCGTATTTGTTAAATATGTTTTTTATAGATATATAAACATATATTATTCTAATAAATTTGTAGCACGCTTAATATTATTCGGACCACAGCATTTTAAAGTTAAGGCGGGTGGGTACTTCCTCAAAAATCCGGGACCCACGATTTTTCAAACTTTCAATTCCTATAAAATTTTATTTTCGTTCTATTATTTGCGATTCCTTTCCCGTCACTAGCACTTTAGTTCCTCCTCCAGGCGGCAGGTGTACCATCGTCGCTCTTCCATTACTATTCCGCGCCATCTATGGATTCCATCTAAAGCTACACATATTCGTATCTATCTATGCTCTTTGAACGGAATATTTTACCAATACGTTTTGTGTACATATTCCGGCCACGAAAAACTATTATCTTTTTGTATATGGCGATCGAATCCCGGGTGAGGAAGGCCAACAAAGTTCTAAACGCAATTTGAATTGTAACTTATTCGATATTATTCCAGAAAAAACACGAACAAAATACCCTGAAAGTTAACGACTTTAAGCAATCTTGGCAAACACTGTGAATCACCCCTCTTGAAGATTTTGTGGCTACATGACTAGTATTATTTTCTCGTCTTTTTGTGAATTTTCTAAATGTTTTGATGGGAATATAAGATAATAAACTTTAAGGTAATACTTAAAAGAATTCATAATCTGCTCTTTCATAGATGGTTCGAGTTTAATTAGTTTAACATGTTATTATAGAAGCTAACAACAGTAATGCAGCAAGTAAAATGACTACACTTAGACATTTTTCATGATTCCTTGCAAACATATATAAACAGGTACATAACCGTGTAATAATTTAATTTATAACTTGTATTATAATGTACTGTGTTTGACTTAATAAACAATAAACAAATGTTATACTTAAATGTTAAGAGGAACGTTCGCTTCAGCCAGTTTCATACAAATTAATAATTTTGGATTTGAAATCAAAATACCCAACCAAACTGAAAAATTATTTTTGTCATCAAAAGGTATATCAAATATCTAGTACGTATGTGAGCTACTTTATTTGTTTTGGTTTAAATAATAAGATACAGGTCATAAAAATTTTTAATGTTTCATAATTTTAAAGGCAACTTGGGAAATTATTTGCCAGTTAACGAAAAATCATAAAAAAAATTTACTATATTTGAAAAATATGATGAAAAATAAAATAAAACCTTATTAAAAATGCTATATTTTGGCTAGTAATTTTAATACATGAACAACCAATTTTTGTACCGGTTTTGTATTTTTTTGTGCATTTGTAAATGGAAAATTTCTAATATAAATTTACACCCATCAAAATTATTTATTTTATTAATTTTAATTTTTCATTTTATATATCATCGTATCTTTATAATAAATACAGTAAAATCATTTTTCAAATATTTTTCGTTTACAAATTATGAAATCGGCCGTGCCAAAGCTCCTCTTAAGATGAATTAATTGTTCGCGCCCGTACATATGCAATATGAATATGAATGAATAGTTTTTTTTTACGTGAGCTCCACACAGGAGACCTGAGGAAAATAATTTCCGTCAGGGCCTTTGTCATCTTTGGGGATGCTGTGTGGAGGATTTTTTTAAGGAAAGGAAGGAGAGGAGAGTTCTGGGGAGGAAAAGGGTTTAAGGGGTGGGTAGGAATCTGAGGTTCAGTATGTCCTGGTCATCCGCCTCCAAGACCTAGACAAACATGAACCCGGGCACCCTACTAAATCACCAAACGTAGCGAACCGCTTAGGGTGACCTATGGCAGAGGTCACCCCAAATTTATGTCCATAAATAAACACAAATCTTTCAAGAAAGCCTTACATAAGCGCAGTACCCTTCTTGAGCGTCTCAAGGACGACGGTTTTCACCCATGAAGAAAAATAACATTTTATCTAAAACCTCAGCACAGGTCCTCTTAAGGAGGTGTTCACAAAATACTTCTACATACAGTTACTGATTATTAATATATTTTTTTAGTGAAAACTTCTTTAGCACCGCTGTGAATTGAAACACGATGAAACAAAAAAGTGATAATAAAAATAGACAAACACATAAATCTATGGGATTTAGCTGCGAGAGAATAAGATAGAATAAACTGTTTTCTCTTTGGGCGGTGCCTCCGGCTTCTTAGCCTCCCCACTTTTGTCTACTTTAATTTTCAGAAGGTTACACTCCTACCGCGTGTGAACTGCACGCATTTTATTTTTATATTACCGGTACTTTTTATTACATATAAAATATTAAACTGTAAACATCTGTAAACTGCATGTACGATAATAGAAATAAATAAATAAACAACGTTGGATCGAATCACCGATACAATATTGTATTTATAAGCTTTTCTTGAAAGATTTGAGTTTGCTTATTAAAAACTATTTATTCGTATTCATATTGCGTATGCACGGCCGGTAACAATTAAATCATCTTAATATTTTTGTAGGAGCGTGGAAATAGCCCCAGACACGAGAGGAATACTACCCTATGTAAATTAATGAAAGATGAACTCTTCCCTATGTGACACAAAACAGATTATACAGCAATTCCAAAATCGTCAGTGAAAACAAAACAATACTCACTCAGAGAATGCAGCTCTCCACACGATGTCCAGACAAACGACACTTTCAAAGTTTCTTTCAAATATTGAATTTTGCCAAGGCGGTATTGCATAATCTCAACAGATGTTTATCACAGGAAGAAAGTTCAAACAATGAATATGAATTTTGCACATTAATCGTACGTGCCAAAACCTCACAACAATACTTCAATTATGGGTTAATTTTGATTAGGACTGACATCTCTTGGCTTTAAACAACACTCACGTCGAAAGTAATTGCCTGCGCCACAGAGATAAGAAAATGCATGAATATACTGAATTTCATTGTCACATAGGTAAATTCAATATAATACAACCACCATAGATGGCGCCCCCAAGCCCCATAGCATAAATTATTAATTTAAATGAGACTAGTGCCCAAATGTATTTAAATATATTTTATGGCGCGTATCCAATTTTTAAGCAAAGGTAACTCACTAAAAGTGTTTTTTTCCTAAATTAATTAAACTATAAGAATGCACAATTTTTTTTATTTTAATATAAAAAATATGAGTTACATACATATTTTACAAAATATTATATTAAAGGTCATTTTTGATCATGTATACCTTATCAGAAAAGAGGAGCTCTTGTGCCTGATAAGGGAGCCACGATTCCTACTTAGGTTGTAAGTTATAATATGTTTTGTATAAAATATTTACTTTTTACTGTAACGCGTCTAATAATAATAATAATAACGTAGTATTTATATAGCGCAGTTTTGTGATATTTCACTTTAAGTGCGCTTAATTATAATAAACTTAAAATTAATCCTGTAGTGTTCCTATAGTCCTTACAAAATACAAAATTGATTAAATAATGTGAAACGAAGAATATACAGTATATACAAAGCAATTCCTAAAGAACAATGTTAACAAGAATTCTTAAAACTAAATTATAATAATGAATAGGAGGCAGTTTACGTTTAGAAATAATAATAACAGAGTGCACAGAGTAACAGTTTGAAACAAAGAATATACAGTTTATACAAAGCAATTCATAAAGAACAATATTGACAAAATAATCATTAAAACTAAATTATAATAAAGAATAAGAGGCAGTTTACGTTTAGAAATAATAATAACAGAGAGCACATTTTTTTTTTTACAGTGAATACCGCACAAGAATCTCAACTGCTCCCGACTGGAGCCAGTGAGACTATGGCATCCCCAATTGGGGTATGTTGTGAGGCTGAAGGTAGTGGGGAGGGGAAGGAGGTGGGGAAGAGGAAGGTTGGGAAGTACCTGGCTATTCAGATCTGGTCACTAAACACGGCTAAAGCCATTTTCAAACAACGTTTCAATTCTGAATGGTGGTCTTACACCAGGGCGATACTAATAGTATCTTCCACTCTGGAACATGCCGCAAATATACTATATATTATTTTAAATGAATTAATTGTGAAATAACACAAATTAATCAAATAAAATTTATTTGCGCATGCCGGGTTCGAACCCGCGACCTCCGGAATGTGAGTCAAGAGTCTTAGCCACTGGACTACGGAGGTCGTCATAAAACTATAGTAAGGAGGTAATCGAAACCAAACAATTACCAGAAATTTGATATATATCTAGTTATTTATTATTTATATATACAAATATTTATATATTTGTCTAGATATTTATCTTCAAGAATAACATATATTTTTTAAGAGCTTTAAAACTTAAGTGTTTAAGGGAGATATGTAAGAAATCGTTAGAAATCCGGGTAGCAGCGGCTTAATTTTTTTTTCTGATTGGCTGATCATACAGCGTAATTCAGAAGGGAGATTAATTATTTATTATAGTTTTTTTATGGCTTGGAAAACATGATGATTTTGTATTTGAGCTGTTTTAAAATTAGGTATAATTAATTGGTTTCCATTTCTCATTAGATTGTTAAATTCTTGATATTCTTTGTTATTTTTTTCTTTACACATTGTTTTATAATGGGAGCTTGCTTGAATATGTCATCGACATTTGATACTTGAAACAATTTAAAAAGTGATTTTGTTGAGAAGATAGATATTTATTTTTAAATATTACTTTAATAATGATTCTTTGTGAAACTTTTAATTTAGTTTAGCTTGTTTTTGTAAGATCCTCCCCAACCTGTAATTCCGTAGATAAGTAAAGAGTGAACAAGGGCATAGTATACGTTTTTGATTATTTTTACGTTTAAAATATTTCTTAACCTAGCAAATATAAATATGTACACATTTCCTTATTCTCTTCACTAACTCATACATATTATCATCAAACATAATGTTTCGGTTTGTGTAAAACAAAGGTACATAATTTTTTCATAACTTTTTTTTATTCGATTTTGTCGACTCACATAATGTTGTCATTTTTTGCCACGACCGTTTTTAAATTACAATATTAATATATTTATTGTCATTATAATGTCTAATATTACTTGATGAAAGAATTCCTTTAAGAGGGCATTACCAGAGAAAACCGGAAATACGTCATTTTCAAAAAAGTTTTTAGACGTATTGACTCTTTTCCACAAAAAATTATAAATGGATTTCGAAAGATTGTTCTTTTATCTAACATTCGTATGTAATAAATTTTGAGATTTTTTTTTAATTTTTAGTATAATAAGGTTATTCCATAGGTCGTTGGCAGATTTGTTCAATTTTCAAAAAAGTTTTTGTAATTTAAATAATAAAATCATGCAGTAAAATAAATCAATACATTATCTAGCAAATGTATGTTTTAGAATTTTAATTTTAGTTTCAATAAAATCATTAAAAAATATGTACGTACATGTGTTTCTTGGCGAAAATTGGTCCGTTTGTGTATTTATTTGCGCACTTACAAACTAATATATTTCAGATTTTTTTAACATTCTTATTAAATTTAGACATTATTGAAAAATGATAAATACTTATAATCAAAAAATAACTACAAAAAGTACATTATTTTAATAGTTTTATCATCACGCCTTTCAGCATTTTTGGATGAAGGTATAAATTAAAGCTAATTTGAATTGAAATAAATTCGATAATGAGTTATAATTTTAAAAAGCTGGTACGGAGAATAATTAATCTTTCTCACTGTAACCGCCCTGCACGATCGTAAGAACAACTTTCGACGAAATGTGGATTTTCGTCCGCTGGCTGGTTAAACGCTGTTAAAATATTTCCTAAAATTAATTAATATTCATAACATAATAACCCCAAATTAAAACATTATCTACATTTTTTGTCTTTTTTATAATATTTTTACGTCCATTTTTTTATCCCAGTTAAAAGAAAATTACGTTTTCACTCATTTAACTTGAAATAATAAACTAAATATTTCAATACATAGCTATTCTATTATATTATATTGTTTATCAAGAATAAATATTACACCATGCATGCAGTCATAGATATAAATCATTTATGGTACCCATTATTCTCATTTTATACTTTTATTTTTACATTAGCTAATGCCATAGCCACACAGGCCCTGAGGAAAATCATTCCCCTCGCATCCTGTGTCATCTTAGGGGATCCTGTGTGGAGGGTCTTTCTAGGGAAAGGAAGGAGAGAAAGTTCTGGGAAGGAAGGAGATGTGAGGGGTGGGTAGGAATCTGGGGGTCAGTGGGACCAGGAGTTATGGACGTATGAATTCATCCCTTCCACTGCGGTGAAAGCAATATTCCGAGAGATTACGGATGGAGAAGTCAAAGGGATTCCCTCAACCATTATCTCCCGATCGCGTATTTACAATCCCTACCGCGTTTCATTCGCTTTAAATTTTCAATATCAAAATTTAAATATTTATAAATAAAATTATTAATTTCTAATATACACATTGGAAAGATTATTTTATCTAGATTTTAGAACAATTTTTGTTTTTGCGTGATAAAAAAATTATCAATATAGAGGTGTATTTATAATATATGGGAATAATATTAAAATTTTAATATTTAGAAATAAAATTATTAATTTCTAATAAACATCAGAAAGATTATTTTATCTAGATTTTAGAACAATTTTTGTTTTTGCAATGAGATAAAAAATAACCAATATAGAGGTATATTTATAATGTAAATTGTCGTTACCGCGACTGAATCGGTATAGGTTTTGTAAATACGCCTCCCGATCAAAGACCCGGACAAACCTCACCCCATGAACCCGGGTACTCCTGCTAAGTCACCAAATGTAATGGTTACTTAGAGTGCATGACCTCATTCCCAGCCTCCAAAGTGAAGATTGATTATTACCCGCATTCAACATTTTATAATGTAAATATGTAATATCGTTGATTGAAATTATATCTATTAATTAATCTAATAATTATACTGTTGAGGGAGCGGGAGACAGAAATTAAAGGCGTCATGTCGAAGTGGTGAGTCAGTCATTTATTGGGCTACGTAGCAGATGGTCGGTGGTCGGTAACATGAGGTAATGCGGAGTGCCGTAGATGATGCTGCAGGCGTACGGAGGTGGAGATGGTGTGGTGAAGGTCAGCGAGTTGCTCGACACCATGGCGGTGGAGATGACCTATCTTCCAGGCCGTTGCTCGACGCTTTGAATCGCGGAGATGAACGGTGTGTGGCTCGGTGAGCTGAGCCACCAGCAGGTAGTCCTGGCGAGGCGGAGCGTGTTTCCATGGCAGCGAAGCACAGTGAGGCTTCGGGGTGCCATGAAGTGGTGAGCTGATCCCTGGACTGAAGGTGCGTCAAACCTTATAAGTCGCGGGATGGAGCTGATCTCAGGAGCTGAAGACACGATGGGCCTTGTAGCTGAGACGTGGTGATGGACCTCGAGGAAGCTGCCCTGGATGCGTAGCGATGCCATGCAGGAGCACTTATTACATGTTGACCGACGATTAATGTGAGACTGAACTGCAGCGGGCGAGCGATCGGCTGCTTATATAGCCGCGGTAGAGTAACTACCTCGCGGTAGGTAATACGAGCCACTTCGGCAGCTGACGAGAATATTCGGCGCCGTACAGATATTGTACGGTGCTGTCTCGAGACCTTTCTAGGCGGGGCGATATTATTATCGTCGGGCTGGCACGGGAGGCGAGAAAGTACATCGCGGCCAGTATAGGTACGAAGGTACCTAGGCAAGTAGGTTTGCCGATGGGCGCAAATATTAGGAGATGTTTCTCGTATGTTCTTTTGATGGCGATGATAATAATGATGTGTCGCCACACTGTCAAATAAATTAAAATGTGCAAATAAAAATGATTATAAACATCAGTAAATTGTGAAAAATAAAACGAAACAAATAATTGTTTTATATCTAATATATATTTTTAATGCGACAATAATGGCAGAAAAAAATATAGGTCCTACTGGGAGCTGTACCCCAGATCAATTCAACATATCCTTGGTTCGAGTCCCCAGTTGCGACCGTTACCTTTTTATTTTTCTGTGTCTTGTTCTGTTTCATGTTTCGTTTAGATTTGTATAATCTTATCCTTCAATGATAAATTATATTAATATATAACCTTCAAAATGTATTGAAAAGCTTTTCCAACAAAAGTTGAATTAATTGTTCAATCATAATTTGTAAATGTTAAAGCGATATTTAGGTGATATTTTCACAAAACGGCGCTCTACAAATTATCCAATTATTATTATCATTATAGTAATCGATTTTTCTTCAAATTAAACAGGTACATACAACTTTTCATAAACCTTCATGCTGTGCTTTATCCGACACCGAACATAATCTGGGTACCTAGCATGGTCGATCCATATAAGTTTTATCGAAAATGTCGGTAACTTATCATCACTCCTGAGCACGACTGTAGGTCTCCAACCAACAAACAGTTCAGAACGACTAAGGGTTCCTAATTTATTTGACATAAACTCTTATTTGGCGGCCTGCAGTCGTGCTCAGGAGCGATGACAAGTTACCGACATTTTCGATAAAACCTATGTCGATCGACCATGCTAGGTACCCTGGAATCGATAGTTAACGATAGTTAATTATGAAGGTTTGTAAAATAATACATAAGTACACCCCCCTAGAGGCGATTTTATGCAAGTTATAAGATTACTACGCGTTATATCTTTCTCGAATTGAATACGGAATCATAGGATGGGGATCTGCTATACAGAAGTAGATACACAACCTGAATACAATTCACAATGGAATCATTAAAACCATACTGAAAGTACCCATTAGAACGCCTTCAATTGACATTTTCAAAAGCTTTGACGTACCAAATGTACAACAAATATATTCCAAAAATACATTATTGAAGCCATTAAAAAATACTGAACACTCTACTAGAACGTGTACGCATAATACTAGATAGAATAAAAATTACATAAAAATATTCCAAGTTATAAAACCACATACGGACAAAGAAACCACATATACTTTGCAACAAAACTTCACAATATCCTTCCCCAAGATATAAAACTAATAAAAAATTGTAATGAGTACAATGAGTACAAATCAAGAATATAGATATGGCTGAAAGAGGTCAATGAAAAAACCCTAATGAAGACACTAAAACGACATAGAAGACAAATAAACTATATTTAAATAACTTTTGTCCACTTCGGCACAGGACCCCCCAGTAAGGAGGACTAAGAAATAAAATGTCTGTACTTAAATTCACCATTTTATTTTTTATAAACAATAATTTTATACTGGCTTTTTCCCGCGGCTTCGCTCGCATGGTATTAGAAGGGTTCCCACTCCACCTCCTCCACCCTCTCCCTCCTCCCTCCCGCATTTATTTGAAGTACTCTCCTAATAATTTGAATCAAATAAAGAATTATAGATATCTTGCTAATCGTGCCACCTATTGCAATTTTTTTAACACAAATTTCATGATACCAGAGCTCTGAGCTATAGCCTGTATGTTATTCTGATGTATGAGCTATGTTATTGTAAAGTTTCATTAAAATTCATTCAGTAGTTTTTGCGTGAAAGACTAACAAATATACTTTCGCCTTAATAATATTAGTAGGATAGTCGCAAAATTTTTTTTTTATAATTGCACATCTTGGCAAGTAACATATTTTCTATACAAGATATTTATAATGCATCTATTCATAATATTTATTGGTCAACTAGGTACGTATCAGGAAATAATGGAGGCAGAATTTTAAAAAAGTGGAACGGATAGTTTAGTATATGCCCTTTTCTTATCAAAATATTAAAATGTTTATTTTTGAACAGACAAGCAGAGGTGAAATAAATAACATCGGGCCATACGTTAAGAAGAAGGTAGATAAATAAGAAGGTAAGTACTCAGTGCGGGGATGACAAATTCTCCTGTGGCCTCCGGCAGTAAGCGACGAATGATTTGGAAATCAAAGTGTACTCCCTATACCTAAAATAATGTTTATTTACTGTGGCGTATCTAAAATGAAAGAAATTTCGCTCCACTTTTGCAACATTTTTGGGTACCTATATAACAAACCTTGACATTTATAAATCATTTTCATTTTATTTTGATTTATTTACAATAACATCTTGTAAAGTCTAACTAATTTTCTAACATAATGAAACGTTTTCGACATCTAAAATACAATTGATACGTTTTTAGTAGATAGTGTATTATGATTTTGTAAAATGATTTTTGAAGACTCCAGATACTAATATCTACAGCCTGTACGTCTGACGAATATCTACAGCTCATATGTTGAACTAATATCTACGAACTTCAGAGTGTTGATTAATATCTACAGAGCTTAGGTTGAACTAATATCTACAGAGCATAGGTTGGACTAATCAGCTAAATGTGTCCAATAGTCCGATATTAGGGATTTTTACATACATACTTACGTAAATTAAGTTTTTTAAACTGCATACGGAATATTACGTTATTCCAATATGCTATACACAATTGCAAATCCAACCTCTGCCAGTGCTGTAGATATTCTTCAACACTTTGGTTCTCATAGATATTAATCAACAGTTTGAGCTGTAGATATTCGTCAACACTTTGATTCTCATAGATATTAGTTCGATTTTTTCAGTTTTTGGAATTCCTGTAGATATTAGTAGACGCCTCCTTTTTGAACGGTCTTTAAAAAGGTCTTAAAAATCTATTTTTTTCTAAAAACTTTTTTTTTATGTGTGAGTGTGTAGCGTGTGTTATGTATATCTGGATATTAATAACTCCTAATAATTCATAACTCCTTTGAAAAGTCTTTAAAAGCGATAAGAAAAAGATTTTATGTAATAAAATACACTGAAATGCTTGTGTTTAGAAAAGAAGTGCTTAGCATATATGAATTAGATTTTTTTAAGTAGATAAGAATTTTGCTTTCTTATTTAGAAGACAATTCAATAATTAGGCAGGATAGTAGTGTGTTTTGGATTTAGTTACATTAAATTATTGGACTTTATTTGTTTGAATTATAAATAATAGGTACTTACATGGGCTTAGGCACGGTGGGGCAAAGTGAGGCGTTCGCCCCACACTGGCTGGCCGATGCTTGGATTGCTTTTCCTTCTTCCGTTCATATTATTTGTATGCATAGACCCTAAAGCATGAAGATGTTCTAGAAGCCTAATTTTTACGGTTGCTAGTCTAGATTTTTATTTTTTGACCCCCATAAATCAAAACCTTTGGGTATTTATCGTCGATGTCTTTTGAAAGGTTGTAGACGTATTTTTTACGGATTGTAGGACTGAAGGTATATTGATATTATAAATGAGGTGTTACAATTTTCTGATAGCAATACGTGGTTTTGGCGAGTGCGACTGTGATTTTGTTATTATAATATAAAAGCAGTGATTTTGATATCTACTAGAGCGATTATGATCGAAAAAGGGACCACTTTTATTTTTCTGCGATTGATAAAATTGGACCTCATTTTTCTACCATTCGTAAACATTTATTGTAATTATTTAAAACATTTCCATGGCCAGCCATTTATTTTAAAACGAAGCTATTGAAATGCTTTATCTATTATGACCACTGATTTCGCAAATCCAAACATCGTAGACTATTTTAAAACGATGTTAAAAACAAATTTATAAAATATTTTTTTCTCGCCGAATTTTTTATCAGCTCTTTGCGGTTAAAATTAAGTCCTATTTCCATAGAAATACACCTTCCATTATCAAGTACACCACAGACAATATACAGAAATTGAAAATATTCTATGTTGACTCGAATAAGTACCCCTCACGCCGCGTTTCTAAGTAAAAACACGCAGGTTTTTTTAATATATTTTTTATAAATTCTACAAATATGATATAAACGGTAAAATACAGTTTAAATCATTGGCTATATAGTACTACAATAAGTTTTTATGTCTCCATGTTAAAATTCGAAGGTATGATTTCTCGAATTGAAATCTCGATCAATTTAGGCAAATTTGTGTATTTCCCGTGGTCGCTCCAGTGGTTTTATTATTTGAAACGTTATATTTTTCCGGAATAGATTGTTAAATATTAATACTTTCAATTCATCATAAGTGAGTTTGTCAGATAATATCTCGCTTTTCAAATATTAATTTCAGTATGAGACATTGTTGGTTGTTGGATGATAATATATAGTGACCGACCGAAGTCATCAGTTTCGGTTTCGACAGAAAATCTGCCGAACCTTCGGCAGCACCGAAACTCTGCGTTTGTGAATTATCGCGCGTCTTTCGGCTGACTTGTGTGAGTTCGTGGATCGTGTGTCACCCGCCATTATCAGCTGAGTTCACATCAGCCGGTTAAATTACTGCATCAGCCCATAATTGTCAATTAGTGAGGTCCTTCCTTATAATGTAAGTGTTGATTATTGACAAATTTTTGTTCCAAGGAGTGGTTAACATATTTGTTAATTTTGGTTTGTTCGCACTCCAATTATTATTTTTAATTTCATTTAACACGTGTTACAGGAATGTAGTAGTTGTAAACACAATTAATATTAAAATACTCAATGAATGGGGTCCTTCCATTATAATAAAAATGTTGTTTATTGACAAATTTTTATTCTAAGAAGTAGTTAAAATGTTTTGTTAATTTTTATAATTTTTGTTTGTTTATTGCAGTAATATAAAAAATATATATTTTTAACGTACTTCAATTGATGTTATTTTTTTTTCATTTAACCTTGTTAACTGTCTGTATAAGTGTAAAAAATAACCAAAAAAAGATTAGAACAATAGATTTTTAACATTACTAAAAAAAATTCGGTTTCGGTAGAAATTCCTGTTTCCGTCGGACGCTAATAATATATAATACGTAAGTCTCCAGCTTTTCACCTAACCCTTACCAATATTTAAAGTACAATCCAGAATACAGTCGTACCTTATGGGTTTAGGGATATATTGTCAGATCCTACTCACACGATACGAGTATGCGTGGTAATAGTTAGGTATTGAAAGCGTCTGGTATCGCCTTTACTGTGAACGAATCACGTCCGTTCGGGGGATGTTTTGATCCAGCGATAACTTTACACGTAAAGATTTACAAAGTGCTCCTCCCCCCCGCCACATCACGCCCCCACATACTCTACCCTACCACCCCAGGCTACCCAGCGGTCACTCTGCGGATAGGGATGAAAACGGGACAACTCTCCGATTTAAATTCCTTCAAGATAATCTTAAAAAAACCGCAAAAAGTTCCATAATACATATCTCGATCGTTCAGTTGATTAGTCAGCCATCTCTGAAAAAAAGAAATTAGAGGTAAGAATGCATATATATTAATAATAGTGTTTTCTCCCTCTGGTACAATGCTCAGATTACTCATAAACACCACCAATTGTAATTAAAAAAAATGCATTGAATTAAATAAAGTGTTGATATTTTCTGGTAGGATATTTCAAAATGTCTTACTAATATATCGGACCTTTGTGCCTCCCGGTGTTATTTTATAGCTTAGTTCATATGTAAAACACAGACACGTGTAAATAATATTTGATTTATGGTGAGCATTCAATAGTGCTTTCCTCATTATCTCAAAACTTAGTATGTAAAAAGATGTTAAAACGTGTTATCCGTTAAAGATAGATACATGCCATCTCGGACTTTTTTGTACACCTATAAAAGAGGAATATCCCACCATGCATTGTTTTGTTATATCGAAAGGGATTACGCAGTGTTTTCGATGAAAACTTACAGGCGGCTTGACTTTTTCCGACACTTCTAACAATTATCGTTATTTTTCAACCAATTTACATAAATCCTTGACAAATTATACACCTAAACTTTCCCCACGAAACACTCTATCTACTGGTGAAAACCGCATGAAAATCTGTTCATTAGTTTTTGAGTTTATCGCGAACAGACAGACAGACAGACGACGCGGAGGACTTTAATTTATAATGTGTAGAGAAGATAAGTAAGTCAGATAAAGTATCAGAAAAGAGATTCTACGTCACGTGTTATTATAGCACCAAGTAAATAAATAATAAGGAAATAAAAAAATACTTATTCCTTTTTGCAAAACAAACAGTCTTCCGATTGATATTCGATTCGGATTTCAATACACAAAGCCCTCTGCCCGCGGCTTCCCGGGGGCGCACGGGAAAAATTGAATTTGAAAATAGAAGGGATAAAGAAGATAAAACAGAAATCTGTATTCCCTCCCCCAGACATTTATCCGTTTATTCCAGTTATTTCACATCATAACAGAACCTGGCGGTATGATAGGGAAGCTGGAATAACAATATCCGTTTCCGACTCTTGGCATCTTATTTTATTATTATTTGTTGTGATTGTCCGATTTCTTTCCGCATTGGTCCATCGCAGCCTCCAGTCCTAAGGGAAGAAATGTAATCGAATCTCTAATCAGATTGTTTACTCATCGGGAACTAACTGGTGGTGCTTTATTAGGCCTTGGTCGAGGCGTAACTTACAGCGTGCTATAATTAATAATACTTTTAACAAAAAAATCTCTTTTTATCATTATGACAATGCTTCAGATAATTAATCGGACAACAGCCTCCGAAATCCATCTAATTGGTTTCATATAAGTACCCCTAGGTAATAATACAAACAATGTGACAAAAGCTATATTATACAAAAGATATATTTTATATATTATTTTATATACTTTTTTGATTTTTTTTATTATTGTAAAAAAATTGCATACAATTAGAATTTATTACCTGCTAAGCTACTGCAAGTAGCTTGTCAAAGGGAGAATAGTTCCACAGATTAGTTACAACAAATGAAATAATCATGAACGCATTAGCGTAGCAACAACATACACATATAACAACATATAACATACCTACCAACATTGTGATACGTAAATGTTGAAAATAATTCAGAATCAGCATTTTTATGGAGAAAAACAGTGGAATAGGAAAATATATAAGCACCATCCTACAAATTACCCAACAATCAACTCACACTAACATCAAGCCACTTTACAATCAAGACATCCACACTCACAATACTCGAAATAGCAATAAAATCCGCATGCCTCAAACACACACCACAAAATATGGGATAAAATCTCTGAACTATGTTGCCTATACACTATATAATTCGCTACCAAATATGTACAAGGGAATCCAGCAAAATAAAAAAATCAGAGTAATGCTTTAAAAGAATATTTTTTAAGTATGTATAAGGATGAAACTTTGTAATTTTCTTGTCATGTTCAATTGTCTTGTTTCTTTTCTTTTCCATTAAGTTGTAATCATCCATATCTGTACCTATAACCTTGTTCCCTTTTTCTTTAATTGTTTTCCATTGCTGTTTATTCTACTCAACCTGTCTTTTATTTTTCTTCTATATTGTATGTGAATCTTATATTTTTAATATCCGAATTCCTATGTAAAATTTTAACTATTTCCTCCCACCCATGATTTGTATGTTCCTCCTGTCCTAAAATGAGTTCTGTAACTCATCGGGATTGCTCTAGCAAGAAATAAAAACAATAAAAAAATAATTAAAAAAAATATTTTTTTTTAAATATCATAAAAGAGTTGATAATTGAATACATTAGCAAGATAATAACAGAAATATATTAGTAGTTAATAACATGCTTGCAATTTAATGCATGGTAAGAAAGAGATAAGTATAATCTTAATATATAAGATTACTCCCTAAAAGCCACGATTTTAACATCAGTGAGAATTTTATCACGTAGCAATTTTCTTTAAATTCGTTTGGCAATTTTTAAATCTTTTAATACATTTTTTAAGACTACGCAATTTGGGAGGCAGGTGTGGGTACCACCGCCCCGGGGACCATTTATCGGATAATCAACACCCCTGCCATAGGTCATCCCAAGTGGTTCACTATGTTTCGTGGCTTAATAGGGGTGCCCGGGTTCATGGGGTGAGGTTTGTCAAGGTCTTAGCGGCGAAAGCCTTTTGACTACCCATTGCCTGGCTGTCCGGATTGATTGAGACTAGTTGAGACCTTTTGATTTCTCCAGCTGGATTATCTCGATCCATAGCTTTGCACCTCAGTGGTAGGAATGGATTCATACTTCCGTCACTCCTCGGTACACTGACCCCCCCGGTTCCTACCCACCCCTCGCACCTCCTTCTTTCCCAGAACTTCCTCTCCTTTCTTTGCCTAAAAAGAACCTCCATACAGCATCCCCAAAGATGACATGGGCCAGAGTGAAATGGTTCTCCTGAGGGCTTCCTCTGTGGAGCTATTGTAAAAAATGTTTTTAGCAACCTATTCACGTGGCAACTTACAGCTAAATACTCTACCTCGTATGTTCTTTTGCGTTGCAGGTGAAAATATTCAAAAAAAATTTGGAATCATTATTTTTTTAACACAGATATACTCGTACGTACAGCAATAATTGACAAGACAATATTATAATAGCCGTAGAATTAAGGGGGTATTCTAGTCCAGAAGCCCGGATATGTTTTTAGATTTTCACGGCCAGAAGTATTTTCGTTATTTGTTTTGGCGTGTTATGCCGTGTTGCGCTACCTTCTTCTATAGCCAACGTACAGCGTTGCAGTGTCCATCATCAGGGCAGATCCGGCAGATGGAGGTAGAGGTAGCGCAACACGGCATAACACCCCAAAAATAAATAACGAAAAAATATATATACTTACTTACATATTTCACCAAGTTGCACGCTGAAGTAGACGGGTGTTTTTTTGAAAACAATGGAGCGTTTCCATCTTATCACGATTTCTACCCTTCCGGTCATCTGAAAAAAAAGTAGATTCTTTATCAGTACAAATGTCATTAAGGTAGGAACCAAAGAAAAATTAAAACTATTTTTTTCGCATAATGGCGGCTAAAAAAAAAAACTGATGTTTTCAATTACATTTTAACTTTATCCGAATTTTTAAAAATAGTAAAAATTAAAATTAAATTTTTTTGTTGATTCCTACCATAGAGGGATATATATAAAGAAAATTCATGCCAGTTTTCAAGAAAATCGGTAAGTTAGAACTTCAGATTTTGTGACAAACGTTTCGAATAAAGTAGTTTTGAGAAAAACGCGCTTAAAGTTTTCTCTGTTTGAATCAAAAATTATTATAAACAAGTTAGTTTCAGTTATTTTACAAGTTATATGTATGAAAAATTCACAGCGCTTCTTTAAATGCTGTTTAAGACACCGCCCGCGAGATTTTTGCTCTATTTTAAACGAGTCGTGTTTTATTAAACATTTTCGCAATTTTCGCATCGATTTTGTCGCTGTAAATGTTACCTCTCTCCTCCAACATTCGTAATTTCGTATCTCTCCATCTTCTTCTTTTCGATCCCGGTTGCGGAGCCTTAACATTTTTAGCAAAGTTTAAATGGAAAAAATATTAAACTTGAAAATATTAAAAAAGGAATACGAGTAAAAGCGGATATTGTCTATAAATTAACGACTACAAATATTATTTTTGAAAAATGTTAAGGAAAATAAAAGTGTTATACAGAGAATGGGAAAAAGCTCTAGCACGGTATAATCGATAACTTTACTGTATCGAGTCGATATGCGTAATTACGGATGATTTTATATCAATGTGCCTAGCATGGTTTCACCGTTGACAGACGAACCGGTATTGACAGGCAATAAATAAGAAATCGGTATAAGCTAGCAACACTGTAGAGGTTTTTGTATCTATTCACATCCCGAAACGCCAATGAGTTACTTAAAAATATTAATAATTTGACAATGTTGAAATGAAATACCAACCTAAATATGCATTGGTAGTCCGCATTTACTTTTTGACACTAAACGGGAGTTAATTAGTTAATGAGGTCTGTATTCATATTTCAACCATTTTCGTTTCTCAAAGATCGATGACGGATTTGGTCAATATCGTATTGATGTAGGGATTTATCGATCGACCATGCTAGGCCTCCAGATTTTCCTGACTGGATCCCTGGCACCAGCATTTGTATTTCACCATCCTCCTGATAGCTTATCCATACGATAACGAATATGAATAAATAAGCAAATAAATCTTCAACTTGCAAATCAAACTTATCCTATATGTAGTCACTGTTCATAGGTTCGGGTACCGAATAGTAAACTTTTTATTACATTGTCATCGACAACGAGTGTATCTGCCGAGTTTCAGCTCGATCGGATGTCGGAAAGTGGGTTATTTTCCACTTCCAAGATTTTACTTCGTTCTATCAAGAAAACAGTTAAGTGAAATTCAATTAGATATGATTCAAAAGAAATATTAAATTCGGCATTTACGCATCAGGTACTAACGAGTACCCAATGCTTACCCGGTTTCGACCAAAATTTCGTGGCGGATTGGATCGCCTTGTCATATTTTTGAACAGATAAAAATCTGGGTATTTCGTAGTTCTATTTACTTCAAAGTAGAAACTGGAGTTGCGAGCTTCAAATAGTTGCGATGACATACAAATTAAAAGAACATATTAATTAATTGTATTAATCTAGAAATTAAATACAAAAAATTAAAACAATTTTTTAATTAATTTAATTAATTTAGAAATTAAATACACAAAAATTAATAGAACATATTAATTAATTTGGTGACTTAACAAGGGTGCTCGGGTTCATAGGTTAAGGTTCGTCTAGGTCTTGGCGGCGGATGATTTTGCCCACCCATTGCGTGGCGAGCAGGATCGGAAGAGATGGTTGAGGGAGGCGTTCTGATCTCCCCTTTGTTCATCCCCTTGCACCGCAGTTGGAGGAATGAATCCATATGGACACACTGACCCCCCGAATTCTAACCCTCCCCTCAGAAACATTTAATAACTTTCAAGTCTTCAATGTACAGAAACTTTATTCAAAAAATATTTTATTTAAACTGAAAAAAAAACATATATGTTTACT
This sequence comes from Limnephilus marmoratus, assembly GCA_917880885.1. Taxonomy (NCBI): domain Eukaryota; kingdom Metazoa; phylum Arthropoda; class Insecta; order Trichoptera; family Limnephilidae; genus Limnephilus; species Limnephilus marmoratus. The sequence goes on along the minus strand of OU862922.1, from coordinate 9,328,215 downwards.
CCACTGCCCAACATAAATACTCAACCAGGTCAGTAAGCAATAACATCCTGGTTACTCCCAGTTTGAACACATCTTTTGGACAGAGAAATAATAAATTCCATGCTATAAAATTATACAATGCTCTACCAGATCAAATCAAAAATATAAAGGAAATGAATATATTTAAAACAAAAGTAAAAATATGGCTGAGAGATCAAAGTGATAATAAAATTACAAACATCATGAAGACGATATAAAGACAATCCATAACCAAATACAAATATTTTAAAAAACTACAGGCCACCTCAGAACAGGAAATCCTAGTGAGGAGGTCTGTGAAAAAAAAATGAATCTATACTTATTATATACATTATACATACATGTACAAACCTTGTTATTGAAATTAATAATAATAATAATAATACATTTTTCATTCCCAGAACTTCTTCTCCTCCCTTCCCTTAAAAAGAACCTCCACACTTCATCCCCTGAGATGACACAGGCCCTAATGGAAATTATTTTCCGTATTGCTTCCTGTTGTTGAGCTAATGTAAAAAAAAATGGATTTTTTTTTTTAATTATTCATTATTCCATTATTTTTAGTGACCGACCGAAGGTTCGGTTTCGGTTTCGGTTTTGGCAAGTTTCGGCAAAAAAAATCTAGTTTCGGCTTCAGTTTCGGTTTCGGCAGATTTTCTGCCGAACCGTCGGCCGCACCGAAACTCTGCAAAAGATACCAATAAATGGTAAATTTAGTTTTATGAATGTTGTGATTGTAAACGCAATTTAAAATAAAATACTCAATTAATGAGATCCTTCCTTTATAATGTACACAAGTGTTGATTATTGACAATTTTTTGTTCCAAGAAGTAGTTAACATGTTTGTTAATTTTTAGGAATACCTATCAACAAAAAAATTTTTTTTTTCACTTATTAAAATTATTGTTTTTTTTTTTAAATTTCACACAAAGATATTCATTTCACACATGTTAACTGTGTAAGTGTAAAAAATAAGCCAAATTTCAGTAAACAATAGATTTTTAGCATGTCTAAAAACGTTTCGATTTCAGTAGAAAATTCTGCTTCGGTATATAGGTAATAATACGAGTATCTTGATTGTGTAGAATAGGGTCCCCCCCCTCCACCAATTAGGTAAAAGCAATAACACATAATGGCAACATATTCCAACTAAATAGAAAATAATACAAAGAGTTTTCACATTAAAGGAAAACTTATCGGTTAATGCTGTACTAAGCTGGAGTTTATAAATGGATAATCATTCATAAATTTCGGCCAGCGGCAAAACTTTCTGAATTTTCCCCCGCGGTAGAGTATGTTGTACCGAGGTGACATTTGGTTTTATACAGTTTGCAAGCGTGATCGGTGTGAAGTTGCCCGCAGTGTTCCAGCAGTTGTCCAGAGCCGCCAACCGCAAAAACTTCCGCAGCCAACTTCGGACCAGATTAGCAAGATGGCGTCTTTCGGGAAACTTTTCCTGGGAACACCACGTGCTCCAATATTGGCGATAATGAGGTTTTTATCGCCCATCCCTACTAGATAATACATACGATATTAGAGTATTATTATAAAAGCGGGAATATCAGCTATGTACATTATATTACAGGAGAACGCGCTCGGGATGTGGATGCTCGTGACCGAGAGGAATACAGAACATTTTATTTAATAAATACTATAAAATATCCAAAACATCGTACAATATTTGTGCAAAAAAACTTCGCAAAAATGCAAATGATATTTTATTATGTATTTGACTAGCTAACTCCACAAACGTTGTTCTGTCATATAAATTATTTCTAGTGAATATTTTGGTTGTTACATAAAAAATAACGAATGTATGGTAAGTGTGTGGGGATTGGATCTATGACAGAAAGAGGAATGGAGCGCTGTAGACGATGACCGCCGATAAAAGCAAAAAACACCAACTCAAGTAGGAAAATGAAATGAAGAAAATCATTAGGAATTTCGAAGAGCAATTGAGTGTACGATTTTTTAGTCAGTCCGTCTTTAATAAGCTCCATGGTTTGCCCACGCGAGAACATGAGCCGAATGAAATAACAAAATGACGCGACGCTTCTCGTGAATGTATTGCGCACGCATGGATGAAAGTTCGATGAGGCGGACGTAGCGCCATCTGTCATTCAACAATATAAATAATTTCATTCTGTTTGAAATACGAAAGACGGTTGAATTTGTTCAAACAAAAATATTAAAATTTCGATTAAAATATAGGAGGGTGAGGGTAGGAGGCTTAAGATTTGGGGTTATAGGTATTTTTTGATGCCAAATAAAAAGAATTACAAAAAAAAATGTCAAAAATAAAAATTCTGGATAGAGACACCCTAATCACCTAGCGGTATGAAATATTCTTTAAAACATATTCTCATACCTACTAAATATACATAAAAATCGGTCAAGCCGTTTCGGAGGAGTGTGACCACAAGCACAGTGACACGAGATTTTTATATATAAGATTTCAGGCACACATATTTAAATGTTTTCAAATCATAATCTAAAGCATTTATTTTGCCACATTATACCTACAATAAAATCATTTCCAAAAAGAATTTAGTCAGGAGATTTTACACTTTTTAAAGGCCTACTATCTACTTTATTTTTTTCTGGGCTTATAAATAAGACTTATGAAAATGATACTTTATTAATACAAAGGCCAAAACTTCCTCTACTCGCAGTATTTAATTATTACTTCTAGGCGATCAAATTTTTATAACGAAAAGTGCATCCTATTGCTTTAGGTACTTCGCAATTGCATCGCCTTCGAGGAGAATTTAATTCCACACCACCACACTGCAATCTAATACTCCGAAGGCCGAACCGAAAACTTCGATATCTTGGACGTGATGAGACGTCCGGAGAAGTATGAGATCTTGCATCTCATAATGCAGGGAAAGATTGCCGGAAGAAGGAGAACATCATGACTGAAAAACCTGAGACAGTGGTTTGGCCAGTCTACTGTAGAGCTGTTCCGGGCCGCAGCAAATAAAGTCCGCATAGCCAACATGATAGCCAACGTCCGTCAAACGGACAGGGCACAAGAAGAAGAAGAAGAAGGTCGATATTTCAGAGGCTTTTTAAGCTCGACTTGAATCGTTTTTACGTTCGTGAAGTTGAAATCGGGTATAGGTTTCCTGAAGTAAATAGGATTTTAAAAGCCGATCTCAAAATGCCTGTAAAGTCCGCCTTCCACTGCGAGCGGAGCGGATCCCGTACGGATTCCGCTCAACTAGCAAACGTCAACTGCATACAAGTGCTTCCATCAAGAACGAGGTGAGCGAAGCGGACTAAACGAGTTAAATAGTTTCGAACGAGTCCGCTCCGCTAATGCGTCGTATGAACTCCGCTCGACTCGCACACGTTAACTGCATACAAATGCTTCCATCAAGAACGAGGTGAGCGGAGCGGGCCGAACTTGTTAAAATAGGTCCGAAAGAGTCCGCTCGCGCACACCATCGCCGACTAGTTTCTAGCGGACTCCGCTCGAGAACTGTAGCAAATTCAGTTGCCTCGCTGTATTTTTGTCGAAATGGTGGTGTTTATTGAAGCCTTTCGCTAATTTTCGTGTTTATGGGATACGACTAGCAAAGAATGTCGCAATGTCGACAAAAATTGCCGGAAATAGTAAAGTTTAAAAAAATTTAAAAAAACTTTCATTGCATTTTTTTAAGCAAACATTTTTCATTGCGGACGCGCAAAAAACATCCTCACTAGAATCAGTACTTCAAATCGCAGAAATTACTCTAATCACTTCGAGACAGAGCGTCAATGATTAGTTTTCAATGGAAGGGCAAAACTATTTCTCATTTTTCGTTGACGTCGCTCCGCTCGCCTCGCTCATTTCTCGCATGGGCAGTGGAAGGCAAACATCTATCTTCTTAGCGACTCTTTTTTGGTGGAAGGTCAAAGTTATTTCGCTCATCTCGAACCCCGCTCAGCTCGGCTCTTTTCCGCTTTCGCGTGGAAGGCGGGCTTAAGTTCGAAGTCCCGTTTTTTTTCTTTTTTTTTACATTAGTTCCACACAGGAGGCCCCAAGGAAAAAAATCCCTCAGGGCCTATGACATATTTGGGAATGCTGTGTGGGGGGATGTTTTAGGATAAAGAAGAAAAAAAGTTCTGGGAACATTGGAGGTTATCCACAATTTACCCGCCCTGGTATAAGTAACAGATGGTTACTCCTTCAAGGCTCTTGCAAGCACTCTAATGCAATTATAAAAGGAATATAACATCGTTCAAATTTCCGCTGCGGCTTCTCTGGGTGGCGCTTCGTCAGTGACTTTTCGGGATGCATTAGACACTCTTGGATCTCATGTGGATTAGTATCGTCCCATATTCTACAAACCACAGCGGCCCTCAAAGTCAACATAAACATAACCCATGCCATCGGTCAAATTCACCCGGTTTACCCGCCAGAGTCATGGAAAATTGGACATTTCGGATGCACGCCACCCAGAGAAGCCGCAGCACTTGAACGATGTTATATTCCATTCATAATGGCAACGATAGGCCTTTCAAACGAATAAAAAAATTCGATGATAGGTATCTCACACACATTTTGTTTTATTTAAATTTAAAGATAGGAAGCGCTTAACAAAAGACCAGTTAGTTTTTGTCTCAACCAGCAAACAAATTCGCGAGTAAAATATAATGGTAAAGGTTGGCCAACTCGGTGAACCGTGTGTGGACTACGGTGGAACAAAAGTATCATCAAAGAGTACTCAGCAAGCTGGCTTTATACAATGAAAACGAATCATATATTATGTATGGGACTGCTTTATATACAGCTTCCATCCGCCAGCCGACACAACAATACATTTGCACTGTTGATTGGGCATCAAACTGCAATTAGGCCGTGCGCACGTACATCGTTTTAATTGTAATACGCTTAATCGAATATCATCAGCGTTATTAGCTTTGTGCTCGAATTGCACGCACATGGCGCTATACAAATGAGCAGCGGATTGATTATGCGAGGATTGGGAGGTAACGAGCTTCGAGCTTCGGAGGGTATTATATACATAGGTAGATACCTATAGCGACTTGTTCAAGTGGCCAACAAGGTCTGTAATAAATAATAAATTATGTATTTGAACAACCCTGTATAGTCATTTTTTATTGGGAGGTTTTGAGGATTCGGATTGTCATTTTTTTAATTTTTTTATTTTATTTCTTGCTAGAGCAATCCCGATGAGTTACAGAACTCATTTTAGGACAGGAGGAACATACAAATCATGGGTGGGAGGAAATAGTTAAAATTTTACATAGGAATTTGAATATTAAAAATATAAGATTCACATACAATATAGAAGAAAAATAAAAGACAGGTTGAGTAGAATAAACAGCAATGGAAAACAATTAAAGAAAAAGGGAACAAGGTTATACCTACAGATATGGATGATTACAACTTAATGGAAAAGAAAAGAAGAGAAAAGAAACAAGACAAGAAAATTACAAAGTTTCATCCTTATACATACTTAAAAAATATTCTTTTAAAGCATTACTCTGAATTTTTTAATTTTGCTGGATTCCCTTGTACATATCTGGTAGCGAATTATATAGTGTATAGGCAACATAGTTCAGAGATTTTATCCCATATTTTGTAGTGTGTGTTTGAGGTATGCGGATTTTATTGCTATTTCGAGTATTGTGAGTGCGGATGTCTTGATTGTAAAGTGGCTTGATGTTAGTGTGAGTTGATTGTTGGGTAATTTGTAGGATGGTGCTTGTGATTTCATGTTTCGGAAGGACTGTGATTGGAAGAATACCGGAAACTGAATAGATGTCTCTGACATGGGTGTCCCATGGAAGTCCAAAAACATTTCTTATTATATCAACTAGCATAGGAGGCCGAAGACTTTTTCCGTGGTCGAGGGATAAGGCTCTTGACTGGCAATCCGAATGTCGTGGGATCGAATCCCTGCGTGGGATTCGATCGCATTGCGATTCTAATTGACCAAATAAAATTTATTTGATAAATTTGTGTTATTTCACAATTAATTCATTAAAAATAATATATTTAGTACCTACATATATTTTCGATACGTTTCAGAACGGAAGATACTCTCAGTGTCACCCTGGTGTAAGACCATCATTCAGAAGTGAAACGTTGCTTGAAATGGTTTTAGCCGTGTATAGTGACCAGATCTGAACATCCAGGTTATTTTCCGACGTTCCTCTTTCCTATCTCCTTCCCTCCCCACTACCTTCAGCCTCACAACATACCCTAATTGGGGATGCCATAGTTTCACTGGCTCCCGGCGGGAGCAGCTGGGACTCTTGTGAGGTATTCACATAAAAAATAACAAAATCTTCGGGGATTGGGTGTGGAGTGGGCCTTGAAGAGACCACGGGAAGATAGGGGGGAGGAAATACAGAAGCCGGTTAATTTGATCATCATAACAAAGGAGAAGATTTACATTAAAATGACGTCACGAGCTGGTGGTGTCAGTAGACCAATCAGATGATTTTTTAAAGTCAGTTGAAAATGTGTATGTAGGTTTCGTGCACGTTTCATTAAAGTGTAACAATAATAGATAAACGCAAGCCAAACGCGCGCCCAACATTTTTTGTACACGGTTGACGTCCTGTCATATGAGAATGGGTCTTTGGACTCGTTCTTGAGTTACACAGTCTGTAGAGTCAGTTACTCGTTGTTGAGTCACACAGGTTGATTTGTCGGCTTATGTGTTTCCTCCCTCCCGCAAAACGGGTTTCTTCAAGGCACTCATGTCACTGTTCAGATCCATGTTCACTCCTTCGTATTCTCAAAAAGACCCTCTAAGTATAGGGCCGGTCCTGTGCAGGCGCAATTGGAGCAGTCTGCTCCGGGCGCTCACTTGCCAAGGCGCTAAGGAGCCAAGGAGTCAAGGAGGCAAGCTGATAATACGCCGCGCCGTTCGACTCGGGGCCAGCCCTGTCCACAGTGACCGGACAACTCAGAATGGACTCAACTCAACACCTCCTTTGAAAAGTCATGCGTTCAAAAGAAACGTGATGAAAAAAATAAATAAAATTTTGTTAAATAGATTAAGTACGTTAGGTTTGAATAAAATTGATTTGTGGGCTATATTTCAATTATTTTTTCTATAGCTTTTAATGTCTTGTCAAAGGGGTGTTGAGTTGATAAGTTCGAGTTGATTCTGAATTGTCATGGAATGACACAGCAACACAGCAACCCACACAGAAATCCACACAGCAACCCCGAGATGACAGAGGTCATGAAAGAAATTAGTATTATTACATTTTACCTTGTGTATCATAAAGTAGGTAGGTACGTATAAACATCAATAAATTTACTGAAAGTATCTACCTAAATAACTAGGAAAGTATCTAACTTCAAAAAAGCTGTGTAGTCATGGCGATATACCTACCTAATGATAATAAAATAATACTGAAAGTTACTTTCCTTCGCTTTTTGAAGTGAAAACTTCCTTAGCACCGTTGTGATTTTGAAACTCGATGAAACGGAAACGAGCGACACTAAAAAGAGACAAACACATACATCTTAAGGATTTAGCCTGGGAGAGAATGAGAGAGATTAATCGGTGCCCTCTTTGTGCGGTGCTTCGTGGTCTATCGGCCTCGGTGCGGTGTTTGATAGAATAAAATGTAAAATAATTTTTAAAGTTGGTAACAATATTATAATAAATAAACCCTACAATGATTCTTCTCTTGATACTCTGCATTCGTCTCATTCTCTCGAAGTTTAGTTTGCTGAAGGTTTCACTTCTACCGCATGTGATTTGCACACATGATTTTTGAAGTGAAAAATTCTTTAGCACCGTTGTGATTTGATACTCGATGAAACGAAAAATAGCTACATTAAGAAGAGACAAATACATATATCTATAGGATTTAGCAGGAGGGAGAATGAGATATTATTATCGGTCTCCTCTTTGTGCCTCTCCCACTACTGTTGCCTACTTTAGTTTTCTGAAGGTTTTATTTCTACTGTTTGTGAATTGCATACTCTGATATATTTTTAACTATAAATAAACACTGGAATGTTTGAATATCAATTATTCTACTATAAATCTCTTTCTAGGACGAGGAAAGAATACAAGAATATTTAGTTGAAGTTAGTCGATACTGCCATCTAGCGCCTGACTGATAGAAACTTCTTTCAACTTTTCATTTGAAATCACACGAAAATTTATTGTAAATAGTTGTGAAATTTTACCACTAGATGACTGGCAATTAAATTCCTACTTCGTAACAGATTGAAGATGTCTCAGCAAGACCACAAAAAGTTACGACTATTTTCCAAGAGATGGATGGTAATTTAATTTGTGAATCGACCAAGAGATGTCTTACGAAATAAATAACTTTTATTAATTTTTCAGAACAAAAATGTAACCAATTTTAAAAATTTCATTTTTACCTCAAGGGTCTTATTCTATAATAACATACAGAAAACATACATTATACCTCCTGACCTGGCAAGCCACTTTAGTTCAGCTTAGGTCTCCCTCAAGCTGTCTCTCCAGATCCGACCTGCCTCGCAACAGGTGGGCGAACGCATTCGCGACCTAGACAAATCTCACCACATCAACCCGTTCACCCCTGCTAAATCACCAAACATAGTATAACTTGGAAAAGTGTTTTAACCTAAAATAATTAAATAGGTGTCAACTGTGAACTATAAATGCGTAGATTACAAGGCGAGTTTAAACTTAAGTACCTTACCTCAATGATGGTAAACACAAGCTTTGGACAAAGACACCATAAATACAAGGCAATAGAAGCATTCAACAATTTTTCACTTGACATAAGACGAGGATACTTGATGCGTGGCAGGCCGGATCGGAAGGAGATACGTTGAGGGAGACCTCTCCAGTCAGATTCTCTCGACCCGTCACTCTGGAACCGCAGTGAGAGGGATGGATTCATACGTCCGTCACTCCTGGATACATTGACTCTCCAGATTCCTAACCACCCTTCATACCTTTTATTCTTTCCAAAACTTCAACATCCCCAAAGATGACGTAGGCCCTGAGGGATTTTTTTCCTCAGGGCATCCTGGGTGGAAGTAATATACAGGGTGTTAAGGGACGTACTTGACTTACTTTAACCAGTGATTCCTGACATTATTTGGAGTAAAACATGTAAGTAAATAAAATTTTGGTCTCCGGTGACATTTTTGATGTTTTTTTTTTTCTACAAAATCATAAAAAAATGGTAGTTGTTGAACAGTTGGAGGCGGGGTAAGGGTTTCCGGGGACATCCGGCTGAGTGACCAGTGGCGACATGCGAAAGAAATTTTTTTTGTTTGATTTTGAAGAAAAAATTTTTTGAACAAAAAAAAGTCACGGGAGACAAAAATTTCATTAACACTTTTTACTCCAAATAATGTCAGGAATCACTGGTTAAAGTAAGTCAAGTACGTCCCTTAACACCCTGTGTAAAAATCAAAATTATCAACATATATTTTAGATATCTAGTTAGGGGCCGTTCAAGTATTACGTAACGCACTTTATTGTTTATTGCGGTATTTTAAATAGGTACATAGTTATCTATGTCCTAATACAATCCTTAACATGCACTTAAAATACCACATCTATACCAAATCAATCACATATCTTCGCAATTTAATTTTAAATACCTTTATGCTCTCTTCCAAGTTTATATCTTCTGGTAATTCTCCAAATATCTTCAATGCTCCGCACATCAATGACCTTTGACAGTGGCGGCGTAGGGTAGATTGGCACCCGGGGCGGTTCTGTATTGGGCACCCCTACTTAAAATAAAACACCAAATACTAAACATGCTTACGAGACTTTATTTTACTAAAATATTCGATCACGTTATCAAAATTGTTTTCCCCGTCTCTTCAAATTGATAATATCGAAAGATTGGTTAGTCAGTCGCGCCTGGCTCATTGTGGACCTTAAGTAAGATTATATTAATTTTAACTTTGAAAAGTTTTTTTCACACGAAGCCACCGAAACACAAATTGTTAAAAAAAAAACTAAGACCTAGTGCTAAACTTGGAGTAGACTCCGAATAGCCCCATTTTACATGAATCTGAGAAGCTCCAAAGTAGTCCATTGAACCGCTTCTTGGGCAGAACTGTTGGCGGCTGCCAAATGGCGCCTCAATCATAAAATCTCCAGCACAATGTCCTCTGCTGAAAATTCATTGTAATTTTTTTGACAGATTTGAAACCATTCCGCAAAGATCTTCTGGTAATGTTACTTTTTATTTATTTCTCCGGGCATACGTTTTCGAAATCTCCTCCTTCCTCTTTTTCTTTTAATTGGAATGTCCAAATCCTCACATTTTTTGTTGCATAGCGAATAGCCTTTTCCAGTATTTGGTTGCATTGATTTTGAAAAAAAGAGCTTTAATTTTTATTACTTACACACTTTTCCAATGATAACCCAGATTTTTGTTTATATTTTTTTGTCTGATTAAATTCTTCCAGGACTTCACACCAAAAGGAAAGATAGCATAGAAAACTGAAGTCACAAAAAGCTGGTATGAGTGTTGATGCTGTTTCTCTTCTTTTAACGCTTTGCTGGTGCTGGGATCACACATCTCTTCGAGTGTTGGTACAAGCTTGTCAAAATTATTCTTCAGAGATTTAACAGCATCGTAACGTGTACTCCGTCTTGTCTCTGATAGGCATTTAACGGACAAGCCTACATTTTTTATTTACATTTCCCACCACGCTCGATGTTACGGGCGGTATAAGATCAGACCAAGCGCAACACGAATTCATTCTTTTAAGGAATTAGAAATTATATTCGAACAAAGAGAAAATATATTTGCGATGTTGCTTCAAAATATGACATTAGTATGTAAGTAGCTAGAAACAAGAGTAGGTAGTTATTTATTGATATGTCTTTACAGAGGGAGTTTTGTGCACATTCTTTGGCTGTACGAGTGAGTTGTCATTGTCACCCCTTGGTGCTTGGCACCTGGGGCGGATCGCCCCCCCTTACGCCGCCACTGACCTTTGACTCTGTTTTTTTTCCTGAAGGGGGCTCTTAGTTCATTTCTTTTCCTCGTCTCATGTGTATGTTTGCTTCGTAGTTTATCAATTTTTCTTAGGAATTCAATAGACGTATGGCCATTGATTATTTTGTAGATTAACAATATGGTATTGAAGTAAATAATTTGTTTAAATGACAAGATATTTAACTCCTTCAACATTTTCTTGACTGAAGTGAACCTATTTTTCTTCAATATAGTTCTCATAGCTCTGTTTTATAGAATTGTGATTTGTTTCATTAATCCGTCGTTGGCTAAGAATAGAATGCTGCTACAGTAATTTATGTGTGGTACAATGATTGCGTTGTACACATTTTTACTGGAGACTGTGTCAAGGAATCTTCTTATAACAGCGAAATTTTTTTGGCAATCTTCTTAATAATTTGTTTTGTATTTTGAGCGAAAGTCAATTTGGAGTCAATTATTACTTGGGGGGGGGTCTTGTAAAACGTTACTGTGCATTACAGGGGCGGGAGGGGGGGTTGGAATAATGCATAACGTAATGTGTTTTTTTTATTTAAATAAAGAACTAGGCAATTAAATCTTCCAAGTCGGCAATCCTTTTCGTTTATGTTGTACGGGGAATCCCATGAATGTATTGTATGTCATTTATATTTTATTTTAAGCGACTTCCCAGTACTTTGCGCAACTTAATTGTGAATTTTAGGTAAAAATAGTTACTTGGGTTACGTAACATTTAGGTGGGGGGAGGGGTACAGAAAAACATTACGGCTCAAAAATCTTCAAAAATTGCATTACGTAATACTTGAATGCCCCCTTGTTCACAATGTGGCGGAATGTGAAAGGTTTCTGACTTTTTGGTTATGACTGTTTTAAAAGATGAATCTTAACCCTTAATTTACCCAGTAGGTCCCTGGGACTCCATTGAAAGCTTTCAATGCTCATTAAACCATTCATTTTTGGAATTACAAATTGAGCATTCCAGTACCTTCACGCAGTGACGCGCCAAACGCGGGGGGTCGATGAGCGCGGCTCCGATTGGCAAGTAATCATGCTGAAGGAGTCTGTTGGACACCACTAGCGTGATTACTTTTATTGTTTTTTGTTCGAACCATGTTCTTTTTTGACTTTTTATAAGAATTGATTATGTTTTTGTTATATTTCTTTAAGAATTACTTTGAAAAATTGTTTAGTTTTGAAATGTTGAGACTAGCCCGTTTAATCACAGGAGACCCAAGTTGTCCCAAAACATCATATGCCGTTATAATAACAGGAGACCCAGATTGTCCCAGAGCGACCGTGCATTATTAAAAGTTAGATATCTCTCTTTCTGTAATGCGAATATTTGTGATTTCTTTTATGTTAGAAACGGAAAGAAATAATGCTTCTCATTATCTTAGAATTATATGAGCTAGGTTGTTCAGATATTTTACAAACCTGATTAAAAGTGACGGTTTAATTTTGCGCCTATTTGTGACGTAACCCACATTTAATTTTAAAATAAAATTGTATGAAAGTGATAAAAAGTGAGGTGACAGTTTTATTACAAATTTTGTTTAGAAAAGGAATCTGAATTTAAAATTTGAAGTTTATTCTATTTTAATTACTTTAATTCAACTATTCGCAGGTATGCATTTTTTAGCCAATTTACATTTCCAATATTAAAATTTTAATATTTATAAACAAAAATGTTGATAACTAATAAACATATCGGAAAGATTATTTTATCTAAATTTTAGAACAATTTTTATTTTTGCAAAAGCGTTAACCTGTCAAGGGCCAGGGTTTTTTACCTTACCTTTTTTAAATTACCTTAAGAACAAGAATGGAGGAAGCTATTTTAAGCTTTATTTTATGTTATAAATTAATGGAATAAAATTTAAAATCGCATCCAAATCATTTGAATTAATATTCTTTTTTGAAATTCCAGTCTCGCGCGCGGGCGCGTTCCTGGCCTTTGAAAGGTTAAAAAAAACTAATAAATAGAAACATTTAAAATGCATGGGAAGAACCAGGAATTTTGCGCGCAAACTTTGATAAGCAAAAGTTGACAGAAAATTATTTTCTTATTATTCGAAGGGCTAGAAGTCAGGTTCGTAATTTTGCTACAAAAAGTGCCATATTCTAGAAGTTCCTTAATAAAAGGCTGTGATTCAATAATTTTAAGTAAAAACCTATGCCATTATAAAACCAAATATAGGGTTATCCAACAAGAGGTGTTATTTTGATATTCAAAGAAAAATGCCATTTTTTAATATAAATGATCGGATGTTTACTTCATTATAAAGAGGAAGGTATGCCGTTAATAGTGGAAAATAACATCAGGCAAATGACCACCACGACCACGCTTACAGGACCATATCCTTTTCATAAAATTTTCCATAACCAAATCGCAAAGTGGCTGCCCTATGTCCTCGATAGCCTCACGAATTCCATCTTTGAGGTCTTGAATTGATGCTGGGCTGTTGGCGTAGACCTTCTCTTTCACGTGGCCCCAAAGGAAGAAGTCGCAAGGTGTTAAATCACCAAGATCTCGGTGGCCAATTGTGATCACCTCTTCGAGAGATAACACGGTCCGGAAACTTTTCCCGTAAAAGATCAATGGTTTCGTTGCTTGTGTGGCACGTAGCGCCGTCTTGTTGAAAGTAAACGTTGGCCAGATCAATACCATCCAATTCCGGCCATAAAAAATCATTAATCATCTCTCGATAGCGCAATCCATTCACCGTAACTGTTGCTCTAATAATTTAATAATTTCAATGCGTTGTTGAACGTGTATCGTTCCATTTTTATTAATGGCGTAGTTTCTACTTGTCAAATGTCAAAAAATGACAGCTTCAAAAGTGACATCTACCGAAATAGCGGGCAATTCAAAATAACACCTCGTATTGGAAAACCCTATATATAATAATAAATATAACTTACATTTCAATTAAAAAAGGGTTTATTTCGTATTAAATTTATGATTTTATTTTCGATTTCAGACTTCAGGTATGGTACCCCATAAACACGCTCACCGAACTTAGTATCTGGTGCGCATTTGGTTTTTTTTAAATGTGAATACCTCACAAGAGTCCCAGTTGCTCCGGTCTGGAGCCAATGAGACTTTGGCATTCCCAATTGGGGTGAGTTGTGAGGCTGAAGGTAGTGGGGAGGGGAAGGAGATGGGGAAGAGAAGGGAGGGAAGTACCTGGCTATTCAGATCTATACTACTTATATATTTATTTTTAAATGAATTAATTGTGAAATAACACAAATTAATCAAATAAAATTTATTATTGATTCGATCCCGCGACTTTCGGATCGTGAGCCAAGAGCCTTGCCTCTCAACTACGGCGGCCGTCAACGGTTCCTTTAACCTTCTGATAGCTGATGAAGCTTTTTTTACTTGTTAACTCCACACGGCAGGCCCTGAGGAGAATAATTTCCCTAAGGCCCTATGTCATCTTTTGGGATGCTATGTGGAGGGCTTTTTAAGGGAAAGGAAGGAGAAGTTCTGGGAAGGAAATATGAGATATGAGGGGTAGGTAGGAATCTGGAACTCAGTGTGTCCAGGAGTGATGGACACGGATGTATGAATCCATCCCCCCAACGGTGCAAGACGATGGGTAGAGATTTTGGCTGGAGGATAAAAGATCTCCCTCAACCAGTCTCTCTCGATCCTGCCTGCCACGCAGCAGGTGGGCAGACATATCGGCCACCAAAACCTGGACAAACCTCACCTCATGAACCTGGACACCCCTGCTGAGTCACCAAACATAGCGAACCACTTGGGGTGACGGCAGAGGTGTTGGTTATCCAATAAATAGTTCCCGGGGCGGCAGTACCCTTACCCACCTCCTAAATTGACAGGCTGCTGACCTAAGAGTTGACAAAGAGTTTATCAAGAATTGGCATTAAACTTGCAAGAATTTTTCTGAAACAATTACGAAAACAAACATAAAAAATACTGAAATAAAAAGTTCTTCGTAATTATTTTATTAATAAAAAACAATATAATATTATTATAAAAGAGTAGTTTTTTTCCTCAGCTCGGTGTAATGGTAGGTAATTTGAAACACTTGAATCAGCCGTTGGTGCTTATGTAGGGGTATGGCTATGGATATCATGTCGGCCATCATTCCTATGCAATGGCGAAAGTTTTTTTTACAAAAGTTTAATAAGAATAATAACTAGCAGTTAAAAACCTGCAGAGCGGTTTTTAACTGCTTTTTTTCTGGTTTTTAACTGCAGGCTTTTGTTTCGGCCTTGCACAGTTTATGTGTTGGTGACCATTTTACAAATCCGATAGGAACTGGTTCCAAAAATAACCAGTTCCTCGAAAAACCAACTCAGGCAATCCAGTGACAGTTAGTCACCAGGACAAAGTAACAGAGACAGGCAATGATGTCATATATAATATATAGACACATGGTATTATTATTCGCAGTTGCCAGTTACAATAATAATCATATTACCATCAATCACTCCATACCCGGAGAGATTCACGAAATTACAAATCCAATAGTATTACGTCGATGCTTCTCACGCTCGCTGTTAACGTAAGTGGCGCCGCCTTTTGGGATTACTTGCTTCAATTCGGTTATATTACCAAAGTAGCTTTTTAACAAGCTTCAAGTACGAAGATGGTTTTGCGTAAGGCGCGGCGTCTTAGATGTATTCGAAGTTTCGTTCTTAAATTTCAACCGTACAGTAGCTAGGCTATTAGTAATGTCAGATTAAAATGCCTCAATGTTGTATTAATCCTTTAAGCTGGGTCCACACATGTTCTTTTGTCCGTTCCGTTCCTCCGTTCTGTACCTCCGTTCCGTATCAAAAACTCTGGACGCAAGTAAAAATAGCCCGTACCTCCGTAACGTCGCTGCGATCATCGGCAACATCGCGTGTTTATTCCATTCCAGAGAGAACGACCTGCGCATGCCGCGATCGAGTCCAGACTGGCGCATACCCCAGATACCCGTATCGTATCGCCTTTTAACGGGCCGAAAAAACCGACTCCCGATGGATAGGGGCGTACCTCTACCCGTAACGTCCCTCCGTAACACCGTACCGTTCCGAACGGACGTCCAAACTAGCGTTCTTGATCGCGACGCTGATACGGAACGGAGGAACGGAACGGACAAAAGAACATGTGTGGACCCAGCTTTATGCTCCTCAAAAGCACCAGGACATATTTCTAAGTGATATACAGTTAAGAAAAAAGTGGATTGTGTTTTGAAAATACGTAAATTTAAAATTCTCACATTTGCAATAAAGATTTTGTTTTATCAGACGACTATGTGTCTGGAAAATCTGTTACAATCGTAAGTATTGTCTAATTTGAACACATAGCTATGTAAATATTGATATCAATATAAATAAGCACTATTTCAAAACTTAAGTCAACAAAACCGTCTGAAAATTGTTATTTCTGTCGCAAACATTTTTGTCGCAAATATATATTTTTTAAATTCCTTGATACTCCAACCATCATACTTATCAACCATTTTTTTAAATGCTTTGTGAATGGTACACCGAACATAAAAAAATATCTTTCAAACGAATCACAGAGCTGGCATATCATGCAAAAATGATATCCAATCCCACCAACATCATCTGCTTCGAGCTTTTCAGATTACCTGCCATAGCTATAAATAAATTTTGGAATGCTTCAATCTATCTATGTTTTCTCCATGAAGCTTCTCGCTTTTTTCAGTTCACTTAATAATTCTCCTAGATCTCGTTTTTGGATGAGTAAAGAGTGGTCATTATCCTTTTTCTTCAAAACGTCCTCAACTTTCATATTTAGTTGAATGCAGTCGATACTGTCATCTGGCGCCTCACTGGTAGAAACATCTTTTAATTTTGTAACTGAAAAAACAAAAATTATTTTATTTACAAGTTTTGATAAATTTTTAACAGATGGATGGTAAATAAATTAATGTCTAACAGAATGTTTCACGAAGCAAAGAAAAAGTAAAAAAATTATCCAACAGTGACTGACATTTAAATTCCACCAAGAAACAAAGTCTCTCTCTCTAATATGCCACATATTAATGGGGAAAAAATGAGCAAGCAGAACGGCGTTTCGTGTTGCTTCGTTCCTTTCCCGTAATTCGTGGTTTCGCTCAAAAATTTTTGTTTCCTGTTTATATGCAGCCCAAGAAAATAAAAAGTTTCGCCGATTGTCCCTTAGTGTACGAACAGGTACAAAGCGGGTTTCGGTTTTCAGATTAACGGCGCTCAGTGCCCGGTTCCACCGGCGGCAGTTGACGCCGAGGTGTGGACAAATAGAAACCTGCATTACCTGCGCGGTAGCCCGACAGCAGCTGTCACTGTCAGTTTTTTCGAAATGTCGAGTTCGTCAGACGACGATATTTTACTCTTGGAGAATCCTTTCTTGAAATTAAGGAATGAAACAATTGGTATTCATCCAATTAATCGTAGTAGAAAAAGTCATGGTGAATATCATCACTTGTTTAGTGAACTTAAGGCGGACGAAGAAAGATTTTTTAAATGTACCAGAATGTCTTTCGAAACTTTTAACTACATTTTAAATAAAGTGGAAAATTGATTAAGCAAAAACTGGTGTAATTGGCATCGTCAACCTATTTTTCCGGAAGAAAGACTTGTTGTTACTCTGAGGTGAGTACCTTTCTATTATTAAATACAATCCAACATTCACCATCTTTTCCGCTACCAAATTTCAATAGACTTCATATGTAGGGGGAGTAAAGAGGGGGGAGGGGGATTAAGATTTGCACATCAATTATATAAGAAATTTTATTGTTATATTTTTATTATAAAAGGTACAAGTCATGTTTCACACTTACATTAAAAAATATATTAAATAGAATAATGTTTTACAAAAAAACAGGATAGTAACTTATCAATATAAGTAATTAAATCAACAACAAAATATCACTCTACTCACTTGGCTTCTTTTAATTTGGTGAGAAACCTACACTAATTTGTAGTCCTGTTATCACTAAGGTTATAATAAATTTTAAAAGATCTTCCTATTATTTAAAAATAAAAATTCAGAAATAAATTTCAAAGTTGTAAGAATATTTTGTCTGTATGGACAGGTAAAATTATGAATAGTTTGGTTTCTGAATTAATAATTTAACAGTAGGTACCTAATTTAAAATATTATTTCTTTTTCAGATACCTGGCAACTGGGTTGTCGTTCAAGACTCTTGCATTCAGTTTCCGAACGGGAGCATCTACAGTGGGAAACATTGTTGCCGAGATGGTTGCTGTATTGTGGAAAGAATTGTATCAACTGCATATGCCCGCACCAACAAAAGAAATATTTAATTCAGTTGCAAAAGATTTTTTTCAAGTTTGGAATTTTCCTCACGTCATCGGAGCAATTGATGGAAAACATGTTCGCATACAATGCCCAAAAAACTCTGGGTCTATGTTTTATAATTATAAAAAGTTTTATTCAGTTGTGCTGCAAGCTGTCGCAGATGCTAATTACAAATTTATATCAGTAGATATTGGAGGTTGTGGAAAACAGAGTGATGGAGGCACTTTCAAAGCATCTGATATTTACCACTACCTTTACAATGAACAATTAGATATTCCAGAACCGGATAACTTGCCTGGAACCAATGTGAAGGCTCCATTTGTGCTTATAGGTGATGAAACATACCCACTTCTCACTAATTTGTTAAAACCTTTTGGAGGAAACAACTTGACGATTGAGCAACAATGTTTCAATAAACATTTGTCTAGAGCTAGAAAAACTGTGGAATGTGCTTTCGGAATTTTGTATTCAAAATGGCGTTTGCTTTCAAAAAGCATTGAAACAGATATAGCATTGACTGATAATATTGTAAAATGTATGTATGTTCTACATAGTACAATTATTGATAAGGAAGGATTTGAGCGTCATCTAACTGAAGTTTTTGTTTTTAATGAACATAGACAAGACTACAGAAAGGCTATAGGACGATTCTCTAATGCGGCTAAAAGCGTGAGAGATGTTTATGCAACATATTTTTTAAACAACCCTTTGCGTTACAATAATTAATGGAATTAAAATTGTAAAGAGACATTTTGTTTTGAAGAGTTTTACTTTCCATGTACATTTATTGCTTAAATTTAAGTAACAAATGTAAATGGAAAGTAAAACTATTCAAAACAAAATGTCTATAAATTGTTACATAGTTAATGCCCAAGAAATACAAAAAATTATAAAGAGACCACCAAAATACAGGTGGAGTTACTGCAGAAAACAAGTAAAATTTGAGATATTACCTACTAATGAATAAAACGACAAAATGGCATAGATTCTGACAATAAAAATTAAAAAGGGCTCAAGTGTCCACTACCTCTCTGCAAGAAAACGAAACATCATAAGACTGTCATTTAGAACAACAGGTACATACATATTTAACAAATTCCTTGATGGTCACAGCTATAAAAATTTATGAAGAATCACCAACCAACGCAAGAAAGAGAAAAACATGCACAAAATCAATGACGTAGAGATAAAAAGATGTTGTGAAGTGAAGGACTTAGGAATAATTACGGACTCCGGAATGTCTTTCCGAACACATATAAATTCCATCTGTGACAGGGCATACAAACTTCTAGGATTCATCATAAGAGTGACCAAACCATTCAGTTCACCACACGTAATCAAAATACCGTATGTCTCTTTTGTTCGCTCAATATTAGAATTCGGATCAGTCATATGGAATCCCCAATACAAAGTTAATATTGAAAGGTTAGAAAGAATTCAAAAAAAGATACTCAAACACCTAGACTTTAAATCCTTTCGAACATCAGAAAGCCTAAAAGACTCATTAACATTCCATAATTTATCAACCTTAGAAGATAGAAGAAATATATCCGACCAGAAATTTCTATTCAAAATTATTAACAACGTTGTTGACAACAACTATCTTCTGGAACACATTAATTTCCACTGTCCAATAAGAAACACAAGGTCAAACCAACTATTCCACATCCCACACTCAAAAACAAATAACACACAACATTCATTTCTTCGAATGACGTGCACAAAATACAATGATATCTTTTACGACGCTGATATTTTCCATTTGTCCTCAGGCCAATTTATTAAATTCATAATAGAAAAAATCAAAACAAATTGTTAATTATGAACTCTCCACCCCTGCTGCATGTTTTCCTTCTTTTTATAATAATAATAATAATATTTGGATGATTTACATATCCCACATGCTTTAATTTGTGTATTTTTTTTTTCATTTCTGTTGTACATATATATATTTTTTCTTTTTTTCTACCACTTTATGTTTTCTTTTATGTTTTAATCTATGTTTATATATATATATATATATTATAAATTTTAGCGGAAACTTCGCTGGTTAATGCAACCATGTAATATGTTACTCTATTATGAAAATATGTATAACTGTTTGTTTCCTTAATAAACTAAAATAAAAAAATAAAAAATAAAAAAATTTAAGAAATTTAAAAACAATGTGATTTGTAATTTCTAAGTACTTAAAACATGATGTAGGTAAAATATTTTTAAGCGATTACAAGGTTTATATTAGAACTTATATTATGTAACCATTGAACATATGCATAATTTATACTATTTCAAGAGTAAATAAAAAATGTTTAGTTTAATATAACATTCACCAATAATATGCATAGTTTTCATTTAAATATATAAAGGAGTTATTTTTATTTAAAAAAACAGACACCAATATATCCCATACATAAAATTTAGAAAAAAATAACAATGTATGCGACCATGAACCACTAAAATCAAATATTTTTTTTAATATTGTGCGTATTTTTTTTTTTAATAGCACACAGTTATTTTAATTTAAAAAGTAGACACCAACTTCCATTATTTCCATACACATAAAAAATATAATACATAAACAATATCAAAAATATTTAGGGAATGGGTGAATTTACAATAGAGTGTAGTTCGACAATGGCTACTGGATGGCAGTAATTACGCTAATTCATTTACAAAAATGGAATTAGGAGCTATCGGCAGTTCTCGGTCGGTATTAATTTTTTTATGTGTACTTACCTATATTACAAATGTTGTATCACAGGTAAATACATATAAAAAAATTAACATTTGAAGTTTAAGATTGACTGCGAAACTTCTGCAGCGGTTGGCAGGCGATGTATCTTCTTCTGGATTCGGATTAATGGAGAAAAGCGGAGGTGATGCACAGAGAGATACATTTTTTTTTTTTTTACATTAACTCCACACAGGAGGCCTTGAGGAAAATAATTTCCCTCAGGGCCTATGTCATCTGGGATGCTGTGTGGAGGGTGTTTTTGAGGAGAGGAAGGAATGAACATTGGTCTTGAAGAGACCTATGTTGTAGGAAGGAGGAAACACAGAGGCCGGCGGAGGTTGAACATAAGAACGAGTCGAAGAAACGACCCGTTCTCATGTGACAAATGTCAACCGTGTACAAATGTTGGGCACGCGTTTGGCGTGTTTCCCTACTATGCACCGGTGCCGAAGGGATCAATGATTCATAGGCATATTGCTCCACCACTTCCTGAATTCTACTTCTAAAGGAAAGAATCCGTGCCCTTGGAATCTCTCTGACATGCGGGAGCAAACTTTAAAAAAGTAGAAATGTTCATCATCTTGGTTTTCTTTGTGTCTGGACTCTTTCCTCTGGGATTTTTTTTTTGAAAATTCCAGTTTTTTATTTTCAATATTGATTATTTGCTGATTATAATCATTCATCGGCTTTCGCCTTTTCCTACTCACTGGAGTAGATGAGGAAGAAGGAAGCGGCAGATTGTCCATAATAGGATCAATAATTTCTACATCGTACTGCTCTGTATCTGAGTATGAGGCTAGTGGATATTCTATTGCTATGTCTTCGATTTCTGTATCCGAGTTACTGGTACTGGCTGTGGCTGTAGGCTGTGGTGTACTCGTACTGGGAACCATAAACTTATTTAAATTCCCGCTTGAAGCCCTCGGTCTGACAACATCTTTCAAAAATAATAGTGATTCAAAAAAGGGCCATTTTGGGCAATGTGTGCTGCTCCCAGCATCTCCTGAGCGGGAAGGTGGAATTCTCCCAAGCTCCACAGCAAATTGATCCCGTAAATATTTCCACTTTTTTCTGAGTTTGGTTTCTGAAAAAATTTCATTAATATTAGTTAGGCGCTTCAATTAATTCCTTCCAACTCCTGTTTAATAAATTGTGTTTGTTAGTTTGCATTTTTACCGCTAGATGGTACTACAACCAATTAGGATATTCTAATGTGTTTATTTATGTTGCAACAAGCTTTTGATAAACATAAATTTTAAAACCGAATCGTAAACTATGCATATTTTTTTGTAAAAATAACAATGCATGCAAATGTAAAGGACTCCAGTTACTAATATCAGCCTGTATGTCAGACGAATATCTACAGCTCGTATGTTGAACTAATATCTACGAACTTCAGAGTGTTGACTAATATCTACAGAGCGTAGGTTGGACTAATCAGCTACATGTGTCCAATAGTCAGATATCAGGGATTTTTACATACATACTTACATAAATTAAGTTTTTTAAACTGCATACGCAATATTACGTTATTCCAATATGCTATACATAATTGCAAATCCAACCTCTGCCAGTACTGTAGATATTCGTCAACACTTTGGCTATCATAGATATTAGTCAACAGTTTGAGCTGTAGATATTCGTCAACACTTTGATTCTCATAGATATTAGTTCGATTTTTTCAGTTTTTGGAATTCCTGTAGATATTAGTAGACACCTCCATGTAAAGTACGTGGGTGTATTTTGTAAATTGTAGTTAGAGCAAATGTCATTTTATACACACAAAATGTGTGATATTATTTATCAGCCCCATGTTGTGCATTCTGTAAAGCTATGATTTCTTCTAATATGAATAAACCTCAGCAGAACACACGCAGAACATGGTATTGAGTACATTCTCCCATGGAAAGAATTCACTCAAACAATTTGAAGTTACTGCGAGAGTGAGAACTTTACCGTCTTCATTAATTAATTATAAATTCTGCATACTTTTAGTAAAAATGACAGTGCATGCAAAGTGCATGGGTTTACATTGTAGTTACAGCAAATGTCATTAATTATACATCCACAATGTTTGATATGTGCATACGGTGAAGCTATGATTTCTTCCCTTAATATGAAAGAACCTCTGCAGAACACACAAAGAACATGGTATTGAGTACATTCTCCCAAGGAAAGAATTGACTTGTGACATTTGAGGTTTTTGCAAAAGTGAGAACTTATCGTCGTCATTTATTAAATTGTAAATTCTGCATAGTTTTATTAAAAATAATAGTACATGAATGCAAAGTGCATGGGTGTGTAATAACTAATAACAATAACAGCAAATGTCATTTAATATACATACAAAATGTTTAGTATTTATCAACCTCATACAATGCAGACGGTAAAGCCATGATTTCTTATTTTCAAATATGAAAAATACCTCTGAAAGACATGATAATATTTATGTTTTATGTTATCTACATGTCTGAAGGAATTCACTTGTGACATTTGATGTTATTTCAAAATGTTATCAGGGTGCACTTACCGTCTTCTTTCAATTCCGCACTAATTTCTTTCCAGCACTTGTCAACAACATTTCTGTTGCTGTGTAATTTATCTCTTTTATCCCAGATTTGTTGAACACAACAGCAATTAACAGGTTGCTCATTTTGATATTGGTGGTTTGGTATATTTACTATATTTATGCAGATTGCAGATTCCCTTCTCCCATAAATATACTAATCCCTTCTCCCTTCAAAATTCAAAACAAGCTTCACCAGTATTGCCATGTCCCAAAAATGCAAATGTTTTAAGGATAAAAATATTTTAAACTGACGTTTGGAATTACATTCCCGATTTCAGGATTTCCCCCTGTGATCCATGCTAAAAATCGTATCGCACTCAAAAGTACACACTTATGTTAATTAATGACACGTTCGACATGGTTTTTCGAAATAACCATGGAGGTGACCGTAGAGAACACCAAATCATGAAAGGATCCAAAATCCACGAAAACATGGAAAAAACCAAGCACTTTGCAACATTGAGTTTCACTGACCGGCATCACCAGCGAGCAGGAATTAAGAATTCATTCCGGTAAAGATCGGCGCCGCCTCGCGCGGACACAAATCTGAACCTGCCTTCACTATGTTCGGCCTGATACGTTGACATACAAACATTCTTGTCGGCAAGCCTGCGCCAATCGGCCGCCCATGTGCCGACTAATCAGAAAACCGAAACCCGCTTTGTACCTGTTCGTACCCATAGATGTTACTGTTTTAAAATACTAAATCAAACAATATTTATTGTTCTAATTATATCTAAAGGTTTTTTTTTAATAAAACTATACTTTAAGATGGGTGCCACATGCCAAGATAAAAGATCATCACACTCACAATACCGCTCTTCATATAATCCCATCAGAGTCCTGACCTGTCACACCTAAGCAGTTTATGCGCTCGGTGCTAAGTTATACGCTGTAATCTGCCATAACCGCTGACGAGGAGATATGTGAAAAGTTTTGCGACCCCCTCTCAGCCGTAAACAGAAGAGGGGGTCATTTTAATTGCAGAGATGCTTAAACGGGCAGATGACAGCTGTAAAGTTGACAGCAACAAAATGGCATTTCGTGGCAGCTCTCTAATTCATCTGACCCCCTCTCCTACCATAGGAAGAAATATTTGGTACAACACAATTAAGCGCTCGCGGTTCAATAGATATCTGCTCGCGCTTTTATAGCTTTGTGTTTCACCTACATTATGGCTAAAAAAAAATTGCATAAATTGCTAAGCAACGCAATATTTTTTAAAGAAGCAGGTACTGCAAGAGTAAAAGGAATACATAAATATATTTTAAAAGGGTGATACATGATTTGAAAAATTGACGTCTAAAAGTATTATTGTGATTTATTTTTGAGGTATTATGCCATGTTGTACGGCTTAAGATGCCATACTGCCCCAAAAATAAATCACGATATTCCAAAAGGGTGTTTTTACTTACATGTTAACGTTTGCTTTCTCAATGCAGCACCAATTTCTGAGCCATGGTTATCTAAAGCAACCCTCAGTCCCCTGGTCACCTCCGAAGCCACTCCAACACTGCGGAGGTCAGCATCCAACTGAGATCCATCGGAGCCCCATTTAGTGGCACTGGTCAGCGTAAATAACATTGCAGCCAGAACTTTCTTCATATCAGTTACTGAATCTACAAATTAAACAAAAGATTAAAAACAGAAGTGAATAACAATCAACATAATAATTACCCCGGAGGGTAATGTAAACTCTTCTCTTGTTTAATCATCTCCTTTCAAATCATTGCAAATACTATATTAAGTTTCAAATACTTAATAAAAATCAATGACATTGAACATTACATCTAGACTCGCTACTGTCTCACAAACTCAAGACACAATGTGGTAAGTAAGAAACTCTCTTTTATTAGTTATTCTTATATGATAAAGACATTCAAAGAATGCGTGTGTATGAACGACATAGATGTATTCTCTATCCGCGTTTAGAACAACCCGCGATGGTACAAAATTTGGTTTGTACTGCGCATACCACTCCCCCCGCTACGGTCCCTTCACCGGTCCTCGGCTGCCGCCAATCACTTCGCCCAAAATTCAGTATGCCGTTGACCGTCGTACTGTGTGTCCGCGTTACAAAAAATTAACCCATTCAGACCCAGTGGTAAAATGGGTAATCAGCCGATATGTTCAAATACATTATCATTAATTACAAAGAACAAAAGAGGACAGCTCTCACAGAGGGTTATATGATAAATAATAAGTGTATGGTAAATGTCACTGCTAGCGAAGTCAACAAAACTATGCTACGATTACTTCCTTGACATTGCGAATTAAACACGAGCGAATTGGTATGGTCGATGATAAAATAACATGTTAAAGTAAATAATTTCTCCTTCAAAATAAATGCCTAAGAACACCTACGTAAGAAGGTATCGGAAAAGTTACAGCAGAGTATTTGAGTAATTTTATTCGACATATTATTGGTATTAAGCGATAATTTTGGAATGTCCATCATATTATTGTTCATGACCTCAGAGACAACAACGATGATTCACTGGCTTTCAATGTTTCAAGAGGATCATCTGAGGTTTTTTTTTATTTCAATTATGATATTTTTAGTTTCGGATTAATTCCTCAGCCAATTTGGTAAATCTCATGCCACATAAAGTACAATATGTATTTGGTAATACTACCGCTACCATTATTTAAAGGTATAAATTGTTGTCATTTTTTGTCAGACAAATAAAATAAAAATTAAAAAAATTCAATTTATTTAAATAGTGGGATTGAATGTGTTAGCGTTCGTCTAGCAAGTAGTGGGGAGAATGGGCGGAGACATGCGCATCCATGGGTTGATCTTATTTTGGATCGAGAATAGGTCCAGGCGTTGTTTTCATTTGCGGTGAATACTATATTCTATATCACGGGTGTGATTGAGATGACAAGTTACGCTTACTCAATTACACTAAGACGAATGTTGAATGCTATATGAGACGACCTACTATCGTAGGTTGTCCTACTTATACTCAATTGTTTGCTATCTCACTCTCTCCAAAGATATTGAAATACAAAAGAGATATGCTATGATGTCCGCACGACTGTCGACGTACTACTACATAATAGGAGTAGTTTACATACGAAAAGAATTTGTTCATTTAGTTGATTTTTTTAAGGTGTGCAGTAGTATTGGTTAACAATATAGTTTGAACACTGAAAGAAATCGTTTATTTAGTTTAACGTTCGTTTAGTTTATTCGTTCATTTAGTTTATTCGTTAATTGGTAAACAATATCGGTGACAGGAAGCACCAGGAAGCACAGTCCCACCAGTCCCACCCAGTAAAAACTGCAGATACCACATCTCTTAGATTTCAATATCTTTAACTCTCTCCAATGGCGCTAAAAATCTTCCGGAAACAATCGAAATAATTCTATTTTTTATAATAATAAATAATTTGCGTGTATTTACGAATGAAATGTTGTTCCTTGGCTTTTACTAGTGTTTGCCATGTAAAGGAAACATTTTTTCATCCAACAATGGCATTTTGGCTCTTTTTTTAATCAATTTATTTACTAGTAGGACACAACCTTACGTGACGCGTGGCAGTTGAGTACTAAAAGTACGAAATCGAAGACAAATACAATTGCCTTTTCTTTGGCTTACCATCTTTGAGATTTCTACCCCGCATCGACATATTATATATATAACGTCATTGATAAAAATACTTTCAAACTAGTAGGTAGCCGTACACATTTCTTATATTCAATTTTCTTAAATTATATTTTTAAAGCGCTCAAAACAAATACACACAAAAGTAAAGTACCTTAGGTTCGTAAGTCTGCTTAAGTCCCTTTAAGTAAAGTTAAGTTGGTAAATTGTGCAAGAGCCGTCGCATGCCGCTACACTTTTAATAGGCATAAATTTTGAAAAGAAAACTACTTTTAAACTTAATTACCATAAGAACCATCGGTTTCAGTCGGGATAGACAGAAAAATATGAATTAAAATTCGATTTTCATTCAAAGTTTAAAAATCCCCATATAAAACATCTCCATTGCGGCCATGTCTTTTTTGAAAGGATTTGACTTTTGCGAAGTTTCATTTCAAACTAAATATGCATGAATTACTTAATTTACCTAAACTAAGAACCTAATAACTTATTTTGTTTCTAATAACTTATTCCTATTATATGTTTCATTATTTATGCATTAAACCGCTTACTCGTTAATACGGAATATTTTTTATTCAAACTGTTGTATTTAGTTTTATTATCACGAAAAATGAGTATTTAAGTCGGGGGAGACCAAAAAACATGCAAAAAATATGCATTAAACATTTTAATTTTGTTTAAATTAATTCACTTACGCGATTACAAATTCTTCGCCATATTCTATTTATATCAACAACTTATATGTTCATAGACAATCAATCCTTCACATTTTCCAAGGTACCAATAGCTAGAATATTAAAAAAGATTGCCATAGCGGAAAAATTGATTCTCAAATATTTTAGGAAGGTACACCAACTAGTATTGTGGAGTTTTTATGCCTTGACGCGAGTAGGCGTTATAAAGGGGCACTTTCTTTTGTTTCACAAACCATGTTACAAAAAACCTAGCGTAGCCGCTAAACTACTTGAAAACTGGGATGTTTTTCTTGCCTTGACGCGAGTAAGCGTTATAAAGGGGCACTTTCTTTTGTATCACAAACCATGTTACACAAACCTAGCGTAGCCGCTAAACCACTTGAAAACTGGGATGTTTTTCTTGCCTTGACGCGAGTAGGCGTTATAAAGGGGCACTTTTATTTGTATCACAAACCATGTTACACAAACCTAGCGTAGCCGCTAAACTACTTGAAAACTGGGATGTTTTTCTTGCCTTGACGCGAGCAGGCGGTATAAAGGGGGCACTTTCTTTTGTATCATAAACCGTATCACACAAACTTATACCAACATAACAAAATGACATTTGAAAATAATGTTTGAAAATGGACGGTCTCGTTTCACAGAATGAAAGCTAATTTTAATTTTACGTAATCGAAATTTAGAATGAAATATTTTCCACTTCCCCCAATGCAAATAGTTGTCTTTTAATGTAAAGTGAATCAAAAGATTTTTTCAAAAAAAGTGCGTATTAACCATTGCCAGCGATCTCAAAAATTTACCGTATTTTAGCTCAACCAGTGAGTAGGTAGGTACTGTACGTCATTAATTCCTGGCTAGGAAAATATAACTAGTTGAATCAAGAATATACAAGAATTTATTTTATGATGTTGGTACTTTCGGCAAATATCACATTTGATTGTCTATTATCTATTTGTTAAAAAAGGAATATTCCGTATTATCTGTGCATCAAACTTCGACAACACGAACGTTCCGTATTGTCCGTGAGGTGGACTAACTGCATATTTACCTATGTTTCTTGAAATAATTGTTGAAATGAAGTATAATTTCCATAATCTGTGCTTAAAAATACGATGGCTTATTCACAAATTAATATTAAGTCAAGTTAAGTCCTAAAGTTAACTTAAGTCTAATCTATGTTACAAAATATTTACATTACACAAAAAAAAATCGATATAAGATATATGATATCCAATTTTGGTTTTCGCGCTGACCTATTAAAATAATTTTTAGAATTACCTTTTTGGACATCTGCCAAGATGCTTTTAACGTTCTCTTCCTGCAAAATAAATTAATCATTCAAAAGTTGTTGTTTAATCAAAGCTTAGCGCAGCAAATAAAATAAATTGGAAATTTTGTCAAAGAATGAAAATTTGAATATTCAGTTAACCTGCAAAGGTTCTCCAGTGAGATTTTCAGCCACTAGCACTGCCAAAGCCTTGGCTCGAGGAGCTGTGAGGCCCGAGGCAGCGTACAGCCCCGCTAGCACCCAGTCAGGGCAGGTGTTCTCTCCAAAACATTTTAATTTCTGGAAAACAAAATGGGGTTATGTTTATATTATATGCCGCCATTATTTAGTGGTTAATCTTACAGGGATTGTAGTACCTAAGATTAAAGAATCAGTAATCAACGTATTAATATATTATTACATCTTTGGGCACATATTATCTATCAACCAATTTATTCAAGCAAAAATAATGTTTCGTATTTCTTGTACAGATGACACGAGGAAAATCGGCTGTTTAACTCACCATTTTATGATAATTTTGTTACTTTTCGTTTGCCAAAAAAACTGGTAAGCAAAA
The DNA here is from genome assembly GCA_917880885.1 of Limnephilus marmoratus. Lineage (NCBI taxonomy): Eukaryota > Metazoa > Arthropoda > Insecta > Trichoptera > Limnephilidae > Limnephilus > Limnephilus marmoratus. The sequence continues at coordinate 9,298,503 of OU862922.1, read as the reverse complement.
AGTTTAGATAAATCCGTATCTAAAACAAAACAAAAATAATAACACCAGCAGAATTCAAAACGTCAAAAACGCCTGCGCTGAACTGTCAAAACAAGCCGTAGACAAAAGATGAGTTGCTTTTATATACCATAGACAATATTATTATATTACATCATAAACTTGAATGTTTTCGTAGTTTAACCTCAAAGTTCCGTATTATCCGTGAGGTGGACTAAATGCATATTTACTATGATTTTTAACTTTAATAAAAATATATTAATAAAGGCCTTTAGGCAACTTTTTTTACATTGAAAATTTTTTTACTTACATTGAAATTTTTTTTTTTACATTGAATTTTGTTTTTTTACATTGAAAATTTTTTTTTTAAATAAAAATTAGTCGTAATAACCATGGACACTAATTCAGAAAATTTACCTTTATTATACCTACAGTATGGCAAATATCGAAGTGGGGACAATTGGGTTGCCGTTCACCCCGACAAGGACTCTCACAATTATCGAGCCCTCTATCCTTATCCTAAAATGTCCCGACAAAATCAATAATGACCGGCTTTAGTTCTGCACAACGCAACAATCATAAATAAACCAATCCCACAACAATGCTGTTTACTAACTGCTTAGGTTGCTAGCGTCACACCTAGTATAAAAAGCGCCAACGTTTTTACCGCTAGGTGTAACACTAGCATAATAGTTGTCCCAGAGAGATCTAGTGACGTCATCGTTATGTTCTATCTTTTCGTTTTCGTACAAGACGCACACGTCTCTTAAAAGGAATATTTTTCGTCGATGACGTATTATGCACGACTCTCTCTGGGACTACTACTATAGATCTATACATACCCCCTCGTGTCCCCCCAACGAGACCCTAATCACTTAAGACAATCCTAACAATAAAGGTTGTTAACTACGGATATTTAAGCATAAAATTGAAATATTAAAAAATTTTTAAAAGAAGACAAACATTCCCGGGTTACAAATAACCCGACAATATTTGAAAATCTCCTATTACTACTCTTACTCCTTGCTTGAGTCGTGATAATCGTGATCGTGATCGTGAACTCGGAACGCCTGGGTGGGGCCCAAACGCGATGTCCACTGACTGGTCGAATAAACAACGCAACAAAAACCAACAACGCCAAATCGAAATAAAATAAAATAAAATAATTACAGGTATGCTTCGACCAAGTACCTATACCCTAGACAAGCCCTCTCATAGAAAACATCAGAATAAAAGTAACGCCAGCAACAGTAATTTCGCAATAAAACTCTCCTTCGAATTCCGCCATTTTGCATACGAGTTCCCGGCAATATACAACTGACCACCATCAATAGTTCTTCACGTTTTGGTCTCATGAACAATTTTGACAAGTTGTGTGTATACCAGTGGTTTTCAAAGTGGGGGACAAGAGACATTTATAAATTTAATTGGATTTTTTTTTTTAAACTTTATTATGACAAGCGATTCAATTTCGGAGGCGATTATGGGTACCGCCCGCGCCGCCTCGGGAACCATTTATTGGATAACCAACGCCGTTGCCATAGGTCACCCCAAGTGGTTCGCTACGATTGGTGACTAAGTAGGGGTGCCCGGGTTAATGGAGTGATGTTTGTCCAGGTCTTGGCGGCGGATGCGTCGAGAATATTCAAAGGCTTTTGTTCTGTTTTTCAAAAGGTATTAGCCAAAAACTATAATCTTTATTTAAAGTTTTGAATCAGTTGCTCAAAACATTATTTTTTTTTGCGTATAAAAAATGAAAAATGACAAAAATTCGTGATTACTTAAGGCCCGGCAGTAAGCGCTCAAAAGCAGAGGAAGGGGAGATATGTTAATAAGAAAGGAGCGCGCTTATATTAAAAACGATAATATTTAAGCGAAAATTGTGAAAATGTTTAATAAAACATGACTCGTTTAATACAACAAGAATCTTGCGGGAAATATTTAAATAGCATTTAAAGAAGCAATGAATTATGATTTTTTTCAAATATTTATAATAATTATGAAAGTAGTAGCATATCTTACGATTTTTTTTCTGTCGGGGGAATTTCATATAATTTTTTGGAAATAAACTTAAAGTGTTCAAGAGAAATATGTTATAAAATGGTTGAAATTCGGAATGCCGTGGCTTAAGATAAATTAACTTTACCTTTATTGAAGAAGAGTGCGTCTGTTCTTCGTTGAGATCTGTGTTTAATATATTTTAAAGGTTTCCGTTTTACAAAATAACTAAAATTTTCTTGACGAAATATGGTACTTATAAATAACAATATAATATAATTCCGAACAAAAATAAATAAACCATTTATTGGTTTTACCTTGAACTGGCAATTTTGACAAACTTTTTTTGTATTAACCGCCAAAATTGAAAGTGCTTTTATAAGTTCTTTAATATTACCAAATGAAAAAATCGAGAGCATTTATTGTTTTGGCCTTGCGGATATAATATTTTCACCTGCGGCGCTTTATTTTTACCCACTTTGATAGTTTTATTAAACAAATTTTGTTTTACAATATATAAAGTAGGTTTGCGACTCCACCGACAACAAAGTTAACCAGGTAATGTTGTACATACCCTCCCACCAAGGTCTGCATACAAACTAATAATGGATACATTAATAATATTTCGACTAAACAGGTTGATCTTTCCTAAAAAAAAGCGGGGGGTGAATTTAAAAGCGGGTCGTGCTTTAAAAAAGTTTGAAAACCACAGCCATATTTTGACACAGCCCTCATTGTATGTATGTAGTCGGTCTGTCGTGACGTCACAAGCATCGTGGTGAGCTAATGACGTCAGAAACTTTGCTAGGCAAAAAATAAGACCTTTCCCTTTTTTTCACATTAAAGAATGCGGTGCCTAAAAGCTATCTGCAAGACATATATTTTCTTTTATATAGAGTTAGCTGAGTACATTTTCAAAAATAAAGTCCGCCGTGTGTACCTTGTACAATATTCGGAAGTGTGATATTTTTGTGTTTGAAAAAAAATTAACGCACTCGGACGGCTAACACAAAAATTAGTTTCAGTGTGGACCTTTGAAGACCGATAAAAGGTACAACACAAAGCACAATGCGTTCTAAACAGTGCAAAACAATGGACGCACTTTTTCATAAATGGGCCTTGAGCCAATTTTATTTGGTTTCTGGCGTCATTTTGCATTTCACAGGGCACGTCTAGATATCATACGTCAATGCAGGTATGAAAAGATTTTCTTCCCCTACTTTTGACGGGGTCACAGTGCCAACATTGATTTTTAAAAAATTTTTTTTAATAAATTATAGTTTATTGTAATTTTTTTCAACTACCATACTAGGTGCCCGTGTTGTGGTAGTCTTTCATGAAATAATTCATATAAGAACTAAAAAATGCTATTCTATAGAAACAGGTAATAAACATAGGTACTAAATACAAATATAAAAATTAAAAGTAGGCTGAAAAATAAATAAAATAAATGTTTTAAAGAAAATAGAAATAATAATGGAAATATAAATTCAAAAATTAAAATATTTATATTGAGGGATCAGTAGGATTTATAGGTTCAATTAGAAATGCCACAGAGCCGAACCCTCTGATATGAAAATATCTGGAGTCGGTGAATTATATTCCCATTTGGTCTCTAGTAGGTTGACATGTTGTTCTTGTATTATTTTATATTTATAATACTTATATAGTGCAATTGCATATCGTGGGTTGACTAGATGATCATTTGGGGAAGTGTGTGAAAGGGTTTAGTTTTTCCTGTGGGGAAAATTTAACCCGGACATTTAAATCTGGTGCGTAAAAATAATTTAGTGGTAAGAACTCATGTATTCTTTGAAGTAAGCTCTCCCCTTTCAAATATCCAATATTGTACACGACATTAAAAAGGGATTTAGAATTACTTGACTTTATGTCGGTACTCAATGCATTTTATATAGGAACGATGAACAAGAATTGTCGTTGAGTGAATGAAATTTTAGTTTTAGGTACCACGCAACCCTTGATGAAAAGCGAGTGTTGCTTGATGTTGTGGAGGAAATGCATATAAGCAGGTTAATAAATATATCGAAACCTTTTACTCACATAATCAATACAAGTTTTCAAATCGGAGTAGGTATTACCACCATATACAAATAATCTGTAATATTTTAAACCGGCAATCCGAAAGATACAGCAAATTACCATCCAATTTATTTACTATCGAATATTGCAAAAGTCTTGGAAACAATTGGAAATAAAAATTTCTTAGTTCATTCCGATTCATGAAAACCAGTGTGGATTTATAGAGAACAGAAACACAAAAAACGAAGTATTTTGGAATGTTCGTTGATCTACAAAAGGCTTTCGACAACTTATCTCATGTCAAACTAACACAAAAATTAACTGCTTGGAACCCTTTAACCGCTAAAAAAATATTCCTAAGCAGTCGCCCCCACGCTGCATATTTTGTTTCTAATATTATTTTCATGACTAAAGTCAGCCGCCGCGCGGTGTGAGCCACTTGATGAAATGACTTAGGTCAGCCGCCGCGGGGAAACGGTGACAGAATGTTAAATTGGCTAATAAGTTATTTTCCAAAAAGAGTACAAGTTTTTCGATGACATACACTCTCGTTTAGAAATGTGTCAAATAGACTATCTGGCGCCTATTCGTGAATTATTTGATACTGTTCAGGATCTCAACTTCCGCTCTCCTGACAGAGCAATCCGGCGTGGTAACACCAGATTCCAAAGGAAGTGTGGCTGGAGTAACTCTTCAATAATAACTCCAGCTCTTGAATAATTGGTCTTTATTCAAACAATAAAAAGACCCGTAGGGTAGCTCATGTACGGTGAGCCCAATATTGCTATCTCTCTCCGCGGTTTTATAACCCACATGAAGTGAAAACCTGGCAGCAGACGTTTTGCCAAAAAACGACCCACCCAAGACGGATGGTAACAAGAGAAGAAGGAATTAAATCCGTGGCAATACGAAATCGCCCTGGTAATCGCCAACACAAAAAAAATGTTGCCACAACCATTAGGGTGACAATCACAAATATTAATATTTCAGTACCTGAAATCTTAACAGATACTTTCGTTGAAAAATGTCGTGCAATTTACCAGGTTGGTGAAAACGTGACCATTGATGAAATGTTGGAGTCCTTTAAAGGCCGTTTATTCAGGATGTATTTCGCTAATAAGCCAGCAAAATATGGTATAAAAGTGTATCCATTGTGCGACGCGTAAACTTTTTATGCTAGCAAGTTAGAAATCTACCATGGAAAATAACTGGTTGGGCCGTAGGTATCATTTGCAGGAATATAACAGCCGATAATAATTATTTCACTTCGATTCCATTTGTAGATGATTTTGTGCCTCACCGAACTATTGTGGTTGGGACGCTAAGAAAAAATAAAAAGGAAATCCCACCCTTGTTTCTGAATACGAAAATAAGACCCAAGCCCGGTAGTATGTTTTGTTTTAATAAAAATAAGGTGTTGGTTTCATATATACCAAACATAAAAAGTTCTAATGATTAGTTCATTACATAATGATAAACGAATCGATCCAGCCTCTGGTGATAGCGCGAAACCAGAAATCATCACTTTCTACAACAAAACAAAAGGAGGAGTGGATCATGGATGTGGTTGATAGACTGAAAGAAGAATATTCAGTGGCTCGAGTAGCGTGCAGATAGTCGCTTAGATTTTTTTAAATCCAAAATTTGCCTGGATGAATAGCCAAATAATTTATAAAGAAAATGCAAATAAAGTTATTTCTCGGAGACAATATCTAAAAGAATTAGACTTGCATTTAACGCAAACACACATAAAACGAGTATCTACCATGCAGAACCTTTTTTATCCTCTCCAGCAAATTTCCAAACGATTTACAAATGAACCCGGAGCTTCAGAAGCTGTGAAGACATGACAAGTCTTTTTTGTCTTATATTGTACATATTACAAGTCTTTAAAAAAGAGTGACAGTTGTCATTTTATCAAATTGGATGAAATCAAGTTCTGGCTATACGTGGATGGTACTTATGGAGATGAAGCATAATATAAAGGACATGAAACTATTCTTACCCCACTAAACGTGGAAATAAAGTTCGCTAAAAATATTAGTGAAACATGGCAATATAACGTCAGAAATATAACTTCATCTGTTCGGAGTCCATGACAAAGAACGACGAATGTATAACAAATGTAATATCGGAAAAAAACGAATTCATTTACCTACATTTAAATTCAATATTAATTTTGGATTTCAGAAAAACCATGCATGTACCGCCGACTTGCCGCGCCACTTTCAGCTAAACATATTATTTTTTTTTAACTGATTTCTTTTTTACAGGCGTAGAATTGGCAATAAAGACCAACGGCATGTGTTCTGTGTGTCGAATGCGTTAAAAATGGTCACAAGCCGTTCGGCGAGTGACGCAGATTAAATGGCGTGTACTTAACTTACTATTGTCGTGATCAGTGCCAGATTATTCATAAAAAAGAGTGGGCAATTGCCCATCGGCCCATTAGGGGTTTAGCAAAAATGAACCAAAAAACTTCTCTAACGCCAACGCTAAATTTGCAATTCTATTATCGTGATAACTTACCTATTTGTTTTTAGCAAAATTATGTTTTTGTAAATTGTACCGTCTTACCAGATAATGTGTTTATATATTTATAAAAATAGTAAGTTATCTTCAATATGTAGTTTACCCAGAACAGCTAGTTAAATTCAGAGAAATGATTTTTGAATCGTATTCACGGATCTATGAGGTCCGTATCTATAAGGTGCGCTGGTGTTTAAGAGATCCGTATCTATAAGGTACGCTGGCATAGATTAGATTTCAATGTGCAAAACGTAAATACGCAATCTGTATAGAAGGTAGATACAGGCATCGAACACGTACGATCCAAACCTCTCATTAAAAAAATGAAACCTTTACTACTTTTTGGCCTAGGTACTGTGATTGATTCAGCGTTTTTAAAAAAAATCTAATACTGGCCATTTTTTTCTGCGCCCCGTCGAAGACGGGACTTTCGCTTCGAAATTTATTTAATTTTTAAAAATTTATTTATCTTGATAAAATATAACGCACATTATTTTTACCACATTATAACCATTGAACATTTTCTTTTCAATGTAACATAAAAAGTATAAGGAAGATTACTTGTTCATTGATTTTCATACATTTTTATTCCTATCTTTCATGGTTTTTTACAAGTTACTCACAGGTCACAGGAGGGGTCTAAATATGCATCCGTCTTGTGGTAATTGATGCTCACGGAAGTTGTTCGGAAGATCAACTTGTGCAAGTGCTCATAGCGATGATAGAGACGGTTTACATCTGTAAATTTATTTGCGGTAAGATGGCTTCCTGTCAACAAAGACCTGATGTTGTCAAATTTACGCGATTTTGTCAATAAAGACATAAATGCCCAAATAAAGTGATGGAATAGAATTTGGCTTGAATTAAAGTATTCTCCACGCGTTTTTGTGCAATTAATGAAGTTCTTTCATTTTATTCAAATGACAGCAACCTGACAGCAACCGACTTTGAATTCAAATGCGTAATAAACAGAAACATTGACGTTAGAAAGGATCGGACCGATAATTAAATAGAAGAATAATCATTTACAGAAAACTTTTTTCCACCTAAAAATAAATTATATCTCTTCGGTTTTTGGAATCAGAAATTTGTTTTTCGTCTAAATTTGTTTTCGTGGGTACCTAGTGCTGATTTGATTTTTATCTAGTATTATTTTTATATTGCTTTTAGGATATAATTAGGTGGGTAATTATCCACTTACTCTAATCACATTTTTGGTATAAATAATTATAAAGTAACATTGGTTTTATAGGAAAAAAATTCTACGAAAACAACTGTCTTTTAATTTTTGACATCTGTCAACGGCGCATTTTGGTACCATTTCTTACAAGTCTCTCAACTTGTGAAACTGATTTGATAAGCTGTGAGAAGGCTGGAAGTTCGCTCTGACGCCATTAGACCTGTCAAAAAACTGGCGAAAGAACAACTTCTGTAACTTGCTATAAATTACATGACATTTGGTGTCGTTAACATTGGTAATTTGGCCACAAATCGCTTACGTAAGCGGTAAAAAAACTTACGGCAGCCTTAGAGAATGCAGAATCTGCTTCAATGAGTGAAAAATATCAGCAACCACCGAAGAACCACAAAAGAACCATCAACATTATCTTAATTTTCTTAATGCATATTTTACTGGCTTACTAGGTTTTGCCCGTTGCAGCGGCAACTAACGGGTTAAAACACTATGCGATTTGACGTGTGAACGTGGATGAAGCGAGGAGCGGGTGTGTGTTAAATTAAATATATGAAGAAACCTGAGGTTACAGTGACCTTGCAACGCATGCCGGGTACCCGTTGTGTATAATGTTATGTAGTGCAGCGCTTGCATTAAAATGTAATTTCCCAGGAATTGGAATGGAACCATTACAGTTAAGTTGACCCCGAGGTTACAGTGACCTTGCAACGCATGCCGAGTAACCGTTGTATATCATGTTATATATTGCAGGCACTTGCTTTAAAATGTTATTTCCCGGGAATTGGGATGGAACCATTACAGTTAAGTTGACCCCGAGGTTACAGTGACCTTGCAACGCATGCCGTGTACCCGTTGTATGTTATGTTATAAATTGCAGGCGCTTGCATTAAAATTTTATTTCCCGGGAATTGGGATGGAACCATTACAGTAAAGTTGACCCCGAGGTTACAGTGACCTTGCAACGCATGCCAGGTACCCGTTGTATATAAAATTCTCCCAGCCAGATTCTCCCAACCCTTCGCTTTGCACCGCAGTGTGAGGAATAGATTCATACGTCCGTTACTCCTGGCCACACTGACCCCCAGATTCCTACCCACCCCTCATACCCTTTTCCTTCCCATATTTTCTTCTCCTTCCTTTCCCTTAAAAAACCCTCCGCACAGCATCCTCAAAGATGACATAGGCCCTTAGGGAAATTGTTTTCCTCGGTGCCTCCTGTATGGAGCTAATGTAAAAAAAAAAGTTTAGCAATGCATAATTTCATGATGCCAGAGCTCAATATTGTATATAGAAACCAATTAATGGTTCCCGGGGTGGCGATTCCAATTCCACGTTGAATGATTATCAAATGCAAAATACAAAAAAAGGGCTATGTAAATTTCATATTTTTGGAAAAAATGATCCCATTCAACTTCTAGTAATTTCATCACATATTTACAAAAAAAAACATACACAATATCATCAGAAGATTCTGAGTCGTTATGTGCAGTAGCCTACTCAGATTCTGAGTAGGTACCCACACATCTGTAAAAAAAAGTAATTAAAAATTTATACAATTTAGTATATCCGAATGTAAATGAAGCAATCTACGCTTTTTTCCGATGCGTAAAACAAAAACTTAAGCATTTCATTTGGACAGAAAATAAGATAAAAGTTCTCTCATACCTAGTACCTACCTACTAACACACAATATATCCGTGTTCCTAGTTACCTACGTATTTTTACAAAACAAATAATTGCACCAACCAATTACCCATGTAATGTAATTTTAGTTAAATGTACAGAATAAATAGTTCCAATACACGTAGGTACTGAAGCATTTTTGAAAATTCCATCTTTGATTACTTCCTTTTATTTTATATCATAATTTTAAAGTAAATAAGTTCCTACTCATAGTGAATATTGTCATTTGAATTAATAAGCAATAACATCTCTATGCGGCCACTCTGATTGGACATCGGTATAGAATTCCAATCTCTCTCCTGATTGGCTGAAAGCTAAAAAAGATAGGGTCCGCCAATATTTCCTTAGTCATTTTTAACAAACACAATTTGATGAACAAAATTTTTTTTTTTTTTAAATCGACCCTTTGATTTTATTTTTTGAAAATATCATCTATCAAGTATCCACCTTTCAAATTTAGCCACGCCAATACTATTTTCGTAATAAATAGTTATTCAGAACGAAAAATGTATTGAAATTTAAAAAAAAACTACGTATCTCATTTTGAAAAAAAATTATACGCTGCGAAAATCTTTGTCGCAACGGCCCGACTCCATTTTCTAAAAACAAAAAAAAATAAGAAAACATTATTAATACTATTACAAATTTAATCAATATATTTCCAACGGTATTTTTTTTACCACCCTGCACTTACATTCGTAAACTGGCACGCAACGAAAATCGGCATTATTTTAGTGAGAACGCATTAAGTACCTACCTATCCTGTAATAAATAACATTCTATGGCGCCTTTATTTTCTTGATATTTTGACCATCTTGAGTGATTGAGTGATTTAAATGAAAGAACATTCTTCATAAGCCGGTAGGTACCTACCTCTAACATACCGGGAAAAATAATATTGGTGTAGGTAGGTACCTACGCTTATTCTCAATAAATGCTTGGCGAATTTGCAATAATTCAATGGAACGGTAGGTACCTATCGCGTTATAAATTGTGTTTTGTTTAAATTTTCATATGGCCAGCGATTTTTACACTCTCGAAGAATTTACGAACACGTTTTTGACATGAAAATGTGTAATATTTGGCAGCATCTCCTGACATAATTTATATGAGAATCATATGTATTATTGTTATTAAAAGTTGCGGAATCTTTCCGGCTATCGTATTTTTAAAAAACATCTAGCCCGGAATCGGTTTTTCGGCGGCAATGTCGTTTTCCGAAAAACAACGACCCAAACCGCCGAGAGTTCCGTTTTGTTAGGCTAAAATTTTGACATCTGAGATCGTGCCCTATGTCAAGTCAATAGTCCTAGCATTTTCCTTTGTGAAATAAGCGGGTTTTTTCGTCATTTTTTTTTTTCAAACGCCATCCGTCGGCGGGAAATACAACCGAGCCGGATCGAGTGATTCGAGTAGAGCTTCTAGTTTTCGCCGCCGATTCGTATAGGAGAATAAATCCCTGTATATATTTCATTTTGTCGAAAAAAATATACTCCCAGCTTCTTGTCTGAATTTGCTTCAACCGAAAGTGAACCTTAAGGTGGGTGAAACGTAAAGGGCAGAGTGGTCGTTTTTCGCGTCAAGGAAAAAGTGCGCGGTCGATAAACTGTGTATTAATATATATACTAGGTTTTGCCCGTTGCAGAAGCAACTGACGGGTTAAAGCACTGTGCGATTTGATGTGTGAACGTGGATGAAGCGAGGAGTGTGTGTTCAATAAATATTTGAAGAAAAAAACGATGTTTGAATGTAGACGAAGCGAGGTGTGCGCGCCACATAGAGGGCACAGGCAGTAGACTGCTCAATTTGGTACACCTACTATAGGGCCACTTCGGTCAACTGGTTCAAGGAGTTCAGTATGGGAATAAAAGTTATTTTTTTAATCCATTTTTTTTGGAATTTTTATAATATTGAAATTTTATGGATCTTAAATTTTTTTCAGATTTTAAAATGTTTTGGATTTTTAAATTTTTTGGATTTTTAAATTTTTTTCGATTTTTAAATTTTTTTGATTTTAAATTTTTTTGGATTTTTAAATTTTTTGAAATTTGAAATTTTTTTCGATTTTTAAAATTTTTTGAATTTTAAAATTTTTTCGTTTTTAAAATTTTTTGGATTTTGAAATTTTTTGGATTTTAAAATTTTTTTCGATTTTAAAATTTTTTTGATTTTAAATTTTTTGGATTTTAAAATTTTGTGAACTTTAAAATTTTTTGGATATTGAAATTTTTTTCGATTTTGAAATTTTTTGGAATTTAAAATTTTTTCGATTTTAAAATTTTTTGGATTTTGAAATTTTTTGGATTTTAAAATTTTTTTCGATTTTAAAATTTTTTGGATTTTATTTTTTTTTTATTTTAAAATTTTTTGGATTTTAAAATTTTTTTGGATTTAAAATTTTATGAAATTTAAAATTTTTTGGATTTTTAAATTTTTTGTATTTTGAAATTAAAATTATTTTTAAATTGGTTATCAAAATAACGTAATATAATATTTTTATAATTAACGTAGGTAATATATTAATTATTTTTTGATTGATTAGTTTGTGTTATTTCTCATTAGCACTAATTAACTTATAAAGTATAAGTTCTGGTGTAAAATCACCATTCAGAATTGAAACTTTGTTTGAAATGGCTTTGGCCGTGTTTACTTACCAGATCTGAGGTTCAATTTGGGAGGCGGGAATAGGAACCGTCGCCTCAGGAACCTTTATTGGATAACCAACACCTCTGCCATAGGTCACCCTAGATGATTCGCTACGTTTAGTGATTTAGCAGAGGTGCCCGGGTTCATGGGATGAGGTTTGTCTAGGTCTGATGATCAGGACACACTGATCCCCAGATTCCTATCCACCCTTTAATCCCTTTTCCTTCCCAGAACTCTCCTCTCCTTCGTTTCCCTAAAAGGCGAAGCGAGCAGGAGTGTGTTAAATTAAATATATGAAGAAAAAACAATATCTGAATGCGGATGAAGCGAGGAGTGAGCGCCTACAAAGGGAACAGGTAGTCGACCGCTCCCCCAAAGTTTCATCGCAATCGGATGAACGGTTTAGCAATGCATAATTTCATGATGCCAGAGCTCACTATTTTATACAAAAACCATCGCGGGCATTCATATATCAAATCCCCAAAGTTTCATCACAATCGGATGAACGGTTTAGCAATGCATAATTTCACGATGCCAGAGCTCACTATTCTATACAGAAAGAATCGACTGGATGCACACATCAAATCCCCAAGGTTTCATCGCAATCGAATATTTGTCGGGTGTATGTGGATGAATCGAGAAGCGCTTGTTGAATTAAATATACAAAGAAAAAACGATCTTTGAATGTGGATAAGGCGAGGAGTGTGTGCCTACAAAGGGCACAGGAAGTCGACCGCTCAATTCCATATACCTGCTCTCGGCCGATTCGGTCGCCCGGTTCAAGGTGTTCAGTACGGGCCTTCTCTCGCAAAAGGGGGCCGCGGAGATGCCTGCTCAGTTTTTCACTGCGCCATTCCGGTTGTGCAGGTCGATACGCGTAATTTGATACCCGTACGTATAATTTCCTGCTGCAAAGAAGACTTACCAACTCTTTCACTCATTCACTCTATGTATGAATGTATGTTTACAGTTCAGGTAGCAATTGAAAAGCTGAAGTGATAGCGTTGCCAACTCTACGTCTTTTTAGATCTAAGTATTTTAGGCCTTCCCTGTACACCTACGAACTTCAGTCGCAGAATCTACGTATTTTCTTTGAAATTGTACAAATTGAAAAAATTACACATCTCATTAGGCTGAAGAAGTATATTTTCAGTTACTTTAGGGAACGTACCCATACTACATGACCAACTTTTTGCAATTTTTAACCCCCCCCCCCCGGTGACCAAAATCCTAAGCAACCCGCCGCTCATTTGTATGGAGCGTGACATTTTGAAGACCCCCCCCTCCCTAAACGTGTCACGTAGTATGGGTACGTTCCCTTATTTAAAGACAGAGGCGCCCCTGTCTGCGGGACAAATTATGTGGTGCGTTGTGGTGTGGTGTGGTTTCATACTGCTAGAGTCCGTGCCACATAAGAAGTCCTGCAGATGAAAGTGCTCGACTATTTTCAGGATTATTTCCAACAAATCTTACCAAGTTAGACCGTGAATGGAGAACTCCAAGAAACACAAATCTTCCATTTCAAGAAAATCAGCAAATCAAAGCTGATGAGTTTTGATGTCATATTTCAAAAATAAGAAAAGGTGAAGTCTCAAATGTTTCTCTTACTGGTCCAGTTTATATAAAGAAGTAGGTATGTCTCTTTTGCTACCAGCAGCTCCCCAATACCAGTACCAATTATACCTACTCTCTTCATTACCGAGTTCCACCCACCAGACACACAGCACTCACACGACAACATTACAGTACAAAAGTTATTAACTTGCCTCAAAGCAGTGCGAATGTCGAGCATCTGTTTTCTGCGATTAATTTGACAAAAACTAACGTCAGAAACAGACTTTCTAATGAAATGCTTACTTTTCATAAAAAGTGGCTAAAAAACAAACAGCGAGCCTTCATTAATATTTTAATAAATATAATTTGACTGAAAATTGAGTATTTTAGTCTTAAACCATAATTTACAATACCAGAGATGAAAAGGGGTTAATACGCTAATATTGCAAGTACGAAGAACGGTTCAAATGCTGCCTGAGTTCTATCTCTTTAACCCGTAAGCTGCGGATCGCATGTATAGTCGTTTTTAATGTTATTTCGTTTTTGTAAATAATTATGTGTAAAAACGAAATTACTAAAGCTTTTGGTATAGGTATTTGTAAACAATGACAATGTAATATCTTATGACATTCAGGAGTTTCCTTAGAAATGAGTAAGTAAAAACACGTTTTTTATTCAGGAAAATACACCAGCCAAAATAATACTGCAGAATAATTCAGCAGCTTATGGATTAAATAAATTGTAAAACAAAATACAATATGTTTTATTCAGTTTCACGTACCCTAACTTCTTCATTTCACGAAAAAAAAAAAATGTGGATCTATGAACTTTTCATATACAAATTTTACTAATACTACATAATTTTCTAATCTGGCCTACACCTTTTTCAAAATCCGAGTTGGCAACACTACAGGAATGATGTGTGAATCCATCCTTCCCGCTGCGATGAAAGGCAAAGGGTTGAGTCCTGGAGAGAACAAAGGTCTCCATCAACCAGTCTCCCAATTTCATAATCACTTTTGTTCTATTGTACTATTCATAAATATAACCAGTAAATATTTACATAATAGGGACACGCTTAACACTTACTTTTTATTTCAAAATACTCGGTATCATTTAGATCAGTGTTCGGCAAACTTATTAGCCAAATCTTTGCATTATAACGATTCAAAAAAAATTTGAGAGCAAATCTGTTTGATTTAGTCAAAGGATATTCAAATACAGAAGAGATATGCTATGGTGTCCGCGCAACTGTCGCCGGACTACGCGCTAATTAGCGTAGTTTTCATACAAAAAGAATTTGATCATTTCGTTGATTTTTTGAAAATATGCATTAATATTGGTTAACAATATATTTTGAATAAGGAAAGAATTCGTTCGTTTAGTTTAACGTTCGTTTGGTTTATTTGTTAATTATTTGTTCTTTTAGTTTATTTGTTAATTGATAAACAATATCGGCGACACCCGGAAGCGCAGACCCACATAGTAAAAACAGCAGATAGCACATCTACTTATATTTCAATATCTTTGGATTTAGTAAACATTTATCATAATTTTAGGACTCCAGATACTAATATCTACAGCCTGTATGTCGGACGAATATCTACAGCTCATATGTTGAACTAACATCTACGAACTTCAGAGTGTTGACTAATATCTACAGAGAGTAGGTTGGATTAATCAGCTAAATGTGTCCAATAGTCCGATATTAGGGATTTTTACATACATACTTACATAAATTAAGTTTTTTAAACTGCATACACTATATTACGTTATTCCAATATGCTATATATAATTGCAAATCCAACCTCTGCCAGTGCTGTAGATATGCGTCAACACTTTGGTTCTCATAGATATTCTTCAACAGTTTGAGCTGTAGATATTCGTCAACACTTTCCTTCTCATTGATATTAGTTAGATTTTTTTCAGTTTTTGGAATTCCTGTAGATATTAGTAGACGCCCCCTAATTTTAGTACTTCATTAAATTATGGGTACGCTGAATAAAACTTGATAATAAAATTTTATTCATTGATAACAAAATATTATGTTATTAAGGAATACATAAATTGTATTCCTTAATTACAAAAGCGTCATGCGGCTCCGGAGCCTCACTTTGCCGATCTCTGAATTTGATAATAATGTAAAAGTATTTAAATTTCCAGAAATGGAAAATAATGCATTTTAGTATTTATTTCATTTAAAAAACAGACTACTTATAAGTACTATAAATACATGAAGAAAAAAAAAACCTTTTAATAAGTTTTATTGTTTTAATTGTATTATTCAGCATAACGTAAAATAAAAAAAATTACACATTTTGAAGCAAACAAAAAGTCAGAAATCAAGATTTGTAAAATATTTATAATGCAAGAAAATTGATGAACATATTACTTATTTAATTTTATTTGAGGGAAATTAAATTACATTCAGACTTCTACAGCCGTACTCTCACGGAACATCGCCTTGCACCACAGTGGGAGGGATGGATTCATCCGTCTGACACTCCTGGACACACTGAACCTCATATTCTTACCCACCCTTCATACCCTTTACTTTTCAGAACTTCCTCTCTTTCCTGTCATGAAAAAACTCTCCACACAACGTCCCCCAAGATGATATAGGCCCTGAAGGGAGTTATTTTCCTCAGGGCCTCCTGCGTGGAGCTAATGTAAAAAAAAAGATAATATTTCTTATCTTTATTTACAAAAAATAAATTATATTCTTCAATTTTTCAAAATCAGGATTTGCTACAATATAATACAAATCTTTGTATAAAAAAAAAAAACATTTAAAGTTATTAAAAAACATATTTCAAGATGGAAAACCCGCTGAATTTGAATGAAAATCCTGCAAATTTTTCTATTTTTATCTTAGAATTAAGTTTGTAGAGGAAATCATAGTATCAATTTCTGTGAATTAAATTTCAATAGCCTATTTCCTATATCGTCCGAACAATGAGTTTCCCAATTGTTCAGTATAGTGTCGAAACGTAGTACAAAGTCATGGAAAGAAAATGAATAGACGCCATAGAAATGTGGTGTTGGAGAAAAATGTTCAGGATTCCATGGTCTGCCAGACGCACAAATGTGTCCATTCTGGAAGAGCTAGACATCCACAAAAGGCTTTCAATTATTATTTATTTACGCCCGAGTGGGCTTTTACAATAAATAATATACAATCGTTAACGTTTCTAGATTGCTTATATAATTTGTGCATTTGTTTTTTATTGAAAATTAATTCTTTTGAAAACCATATGGGATAATGAGAAGCCTTAAAAATTAATTATAGGAACATAAGTTAAATAAAAACAATAAGTTCCTTGGAAGTGTTTAAGAATGAATAAAATTTTTGTGCTTGATCAGTTATATTGTTACCAGCCTAGCGATACCGTATTTTTTGTGAGATCGTTATTGGATAACGGACGTAATCTCCTGTCAGATTTGTATGATTTTTAAATCATATATTTTAGTTTAGATCGATTTACACATGAATTCCTGCAAGTAAGCATGATTATTTTCTCATTTAATGTACGTTGTACATAGAAAACGCAAATAACAGCCATAAAAATCACATTATTACGTGATTACGTCCGTTATCCAATAACGATCTCATAAAAAATAAGGAATCGCTAGGCAGTCTCTTAAAATGACCAATCTAAATGGTCAAAATAATCAACAATATTTGATTTTTCTATTTTTTTTTTAATTTATCTGCCTATAACGCATCTTTAAAATACTTTGGACACGTTGATCGCCAAACTGAGGACTCCAACTTGGAGAAACTCATAGTCACTGACAAAGTAGAAGGCAGAGGAAGGTCACCGCAGCGCTGAAGTGACCAAGTATCACTGGCGTCTCTGGTACGTCGATGTCCTTCGCTCTCCACATAGCGCAGGACTGCGGGGACCGGAAGAAAGAGCCTTATCCACCATGGAAATTGGAGTAGAGCACACGATCCTCAGCAATGAAGAATCTCCACGGGATATAATCAATATTGCGTCGGTACAGCCAGTCGATATCAGTGCAGCTTCGTATCGTAGTATCTTGAAACATAAATATTATTTAAATTCAGTAATTACACAACGAAGTTTGATTTTCAAATAAAATTCTTTATAACAAAATCAGATATAATGACTTCGCTTATAGTGATTGACATGATTCCTAACACAGTTGATTTTAAGCATATAACACTTGCTTTCCTTGCGTCCAATACAACATCAGTCTTACAGCCAATGGATCAAGGAATAAACGGTCACTCAAAACTAATTTTAGAAAGAATCTTGTGCTTAAAATGTCACAAAGTACCATTTACAATTGTTTCAAACATGCAGGATTCAACCATGACGGTTTAACTGTTCAAACAGCAGAACATAACAGATGAAAATTTTAACAGATGTATTTGAAAATTATAAACGGTAATGCTTCTGGAAGTAACCAGTAGGTACATGGAGCGGGTCTGTACGGAAGATGTCAGCGTATTTACTTTAGAATTTTAGTATTATTTTAGAATAGATCACTCTATTATCAAAATGCTTTGTACATAAATATGACGTCTGCTTAGTATGATGCGTTTGTCATTCCCTTCATTTTGTCATTATGAAAATGTTTGTACCCACAAAGTTCAAAAAGTTATTGTAGGGATGTCAGCGTATTTACTTTAGAAAAATACCTAACCAAAATAAGGTTGTTTATTTTCTACAAAATGCTTTGTATGACGTCCGATCATTTGTCATTTTCCTTCGAAGTCATTATCTTCTGGATTGCCGTTTGTCACCCGGTGGCCGCAAGGTGACCGCGGCACTTTTGAAGGTTAAAACAATAGGAAATACATAATTATCTGGTAGATTGCTCTATTTTTTAAAGAAAATAATAAATAAATACCTTTTTAAAATGAATTCCTTTGATCAAGAGTCTTTTTTTTGTGAGCTTGCTTCGTTAAATATCTACGCACTTTGCGTTTTCGTGTCACTTTCACTTTCATCATACCAACATCTTAATTTATGGAATAAATATATATCCAATATCTCTGGGGGCATTTTCAAAATCTTTCCTGTAAGTAAATAAATTACGATTTAGATCATTTTCAAAATCTTTCCCGTAAGAAATGAAGATTTAGGTTATATCATACGTCTGACGTGTTAGCTCATTTTCGAGCCAATCTGTCTATAAGTTGCATAAAATTTTAATAGTATTATTTCGGAGTATTATTTCATATATTATCCTACCTATTTGCAGCAGTCAGCAATTTAGTTCCGTCATGTCAATAAATGAACAAAGCCATGAGCGACAGCCCGCCATATTGTTTACGAAAATAAATAGTTGTCATTTTGAACTTTGTTGAACACCAAGTTCAGTGTTGCCGTTTCTAAAAAAAACCTATTTCAGAGGTAAAATAATCTTATGTTTAGTAAGAAGTTTTTCGTAAACTTTTAATTAAGAGTATAAGAAAGCAACGAAACATAAATATATTAACTTTGATGCTTTATTATTCATAACATTTTACAATATACCTGCGAATAGAATGAAAAAAACATGTTTTTGAAAAAATAACAACAAAAACACCCTAAAAATATAATTTTTTTAAACATTTTTTTTGCTGTTTTCAAACTTCATATGCACAATTCCATTAAAAATATATTTCCAAATAATAATATGATAGTAAAAATGAGTTGAAAAAAAAGAACAAACAATTTCACATGAGGTAAAAGAAATTCTACCACAACTTCAATAATTATTTTTTCTAGTGAGTGTTGGTATGTTTAGAGCAGTTAATTTAGGTATCCAATTAAATTTATATGAAATGTATTTTATATTTAAACGTCTCCATATTATTTATTGACAAAATTAACAATTTTAGTAAGAGACATTGTGAACACGTATTAAAATCAAAGAGACTACATTCCAAAATCAGCCATTCCAAAATCAAGCACCTGGCAACATTATATTAAGAAAGTCGCTGTATTGAGTCATGTTGAGTGCCCTTTTTTCGTGAATTGAAAATTTTTGTGTAAAATCAGACGACCCCGCCATTCGAACGGATAAAAATAGAACTACAACCGTATGCGATAGACATTTGATTTTTTCTAATGTGAACAATCCACACTCGTATTCCGCACCGCTAGATGTCTCCCGTAAAGTTTTGGCAAACGTATAAATTAAAATTAAAAATGTTTCCCGATCCAGAAAAAAAAACAAAAGCTCGTGCCGAAGACTTCGAAGGAGATTGAACCGTGAAGCCTTCCGAAATGCTGAACGCCAAGGTCCACTTTGGCTTGAGGATCGATGGCTGAAAATTCTCATACGATTTTAGTTACGCTGCCCGTTGACCGAAACTGACCTCTCAAAGTGTACGAATCTCGAGGAGCCGAAAGGTCGTTTTGGCGTGACGGGTTTGGCTTAATTTTTTCATACAAAAAAGAGTGAGTTTTCCTGACCTGCCCCAAAACCAAACAATACTATATATACTAGGTTTTGCCCGTTGCAGAAGCAACTGATGGGTTAAAACATTATGCGATTTGACGTGTGAACGTGGATGAAGCGAGGAGAAGTGTGTGTTAAATTAAATACATGAAGAAACCTTAGTTCACAGTGACCTTGCAACGCATGCCGGGTACCCGTTGTATATAATGTTATGTAGTGCAGCGCTTGCATTAAAATGTAATTTGCCAGGAATTGGAATGGAACCATTACAGTTAAGTTGACCCCGAGGTTACAGTGACCTTGCAACGCATGCCGAGTAACCGTTGTATATCATGTTATATATTGCAGGCGCTTGCATTAAAATTTTATTTCCCGGGAATCGGGATGGAACCATTATAGTAAAGTTGACCCCGAGGTTACAGTGACCTTGCAACGCATGCCGTGTACCCGTTGTATATTATGTTATAAATTGCAGGCGCTTGCATTAAAATTTTATTTCCCGGGAATCGGGATGGAACCATTACAGTTAAGTTGACCCCGAGGTTACAGTGACCTTGCAACGCATGCCGAGTAACCGTTGTATATCATGTTATATTTTGCAGGCACTTGCTTCAAAATGTTATTTCCCGGGAATCGGGATGGAACCATTACAGTAAAGTTGACCCCGAGGTTACAGTGACCTTGCAACGCATGCCAGGTACCCGTTGTTTATAATGTTATATATTACAGGCGCTTGCATTATAATGTTGTTTTCCGAGATTTGGGATGGAACCATTACAGTTTAATGGACCCGAGGTTAAAGTGGCCTTGCAACGCATGCCGGGTACCCGCTGTATATAATTTATTTATTTACCTACAAAAAGTCCATTAATCTCCCTCTTATCCTTTCCCTTGTTACCATAATTATTGGAAGGCTTTTGACCTCTCCAGCCAGATTCTCCCAACCCTTCGGCTTGCACCGCAGTGTGAGGAATAGATTCATACGTCCGTCACTCCTGGCCACACTGTCCCCTAGATTCCTAAACACCCCTCAGACCTTTTTCCTTCCCATATCTTCTTCTCCTTCCTTTCCCTTAAAAAACCCACCCCACAGCATCCTCAAAGATGACGCAGGCCCCTAGGATTTAGAACGGGCCTTTTCTCGTGTAATTTCATGATGCCAAAGCTCACTATTGTATTCTGAAACTGTATGTATTTGTCTAGATCTTGGTGGCGGATACGTTCGCCCAACCACTGCGTGGCGGGCTGGATCGGAGGAGACTGATTGAGGGAGGCTTTTTATCTCTCCAGCCAGATTCTCTCAACCCTTCGCCTTGCACCGCAGTGTGAGGAATAGATTCATGCGTCCATCACTCCTGGCCACACTGACCCCCAGATTCCTTAACACCCCTCATACCTTTTTCCTTCCCATATCTTCTTCTCCTTCCTTTCCCTTAAAAACCCTCCGCTCAGAATCCTCAAAGATTACATAGGCCCCTAGGGAAATTGTTTTCCTTGGAGTCTCCTGTGTGGAGCTAATGTAAAAAAAGTTTAACACTGCATAATTTCATCCTGAGTTCTCCCCCTAAGGTTTCAGTGATCTTGCAACGCATGCCGGGTACCCGTGTTATATAATGTTATGTAGAAATACAAATCCCCAAAATTGACCTTTATTGGATAACCAACACCTATGCCGTAGGTCACTCCAAGTGGTTCGCTACGTTTGGTGATTTAGTAGGGGTGCCCGGGTTCATGGGGTGAGGTTTGTCTAGGTCTTGGATGCGGATAACCAGGACACACTGAACCCCAGACCCCTACCCACCCCTCAAACCCTTTTCCTTCCCAGAACTCTCATCTCCTTCTTTGCCTTAAAAAACCCTTCACCCGGCATCTCCAAAGATGACATGACCCTGAGGGAAATTATTTTCCTCAGGGTCTCCTGTGTTGAGCTCATGTAAAAAAATAATTAAATGCATATAAATTCACCTTTCATTGCCGTTACATTTAGTTTTCAAACAGCTCGCGTGCCACCTATTGAAATATTTTTATGCAAATTTCGTAATGCCAAAGCTCACCAGCCAATAAACAAACATATCAAAAAAAGAATTATTCAATTTGGTGCAGTCTTTCGGAAGTTATACGCGTACAAACATTTCGACGATTCATTTTTATGCAAATTTCATAATGCCAGAGCTCACCAGTAGTTTTATTCAAAACTTGTCCTTACAATAACGATAACAACAAAAAAATAATTACCCAATTAGGTGCAGTCGTTCCGAAGTTATGCGCGTTCTTACATTTCATCGATTAATTTTTAAACATATTTCAAAATGCCAGAGCTCACCAGTAGTTGTATACAATCTTTGTCCTAACAATAAGGAACGCAACAAAAAAAGAATTATTCAATTGCGTGCAGTCGTTCTGAAGTTATGAGCGTACTTACATTTCGGCGAATCATTTTTAAACAAATTTCGTTATGCCAGAGCTCACCAGTAATTTTATTCAAAACTTGTCCTAGTTATAACAAATACAACAACGAAAGAATTATTCAATTTTGTGCATTCGCTCGGAAGCTATGCGCAATTTTATTATTCCAGAGCTCATCAGTCGTCTTATACAAACCTTGCCCGAACAATAACGAAACCAACTCAAAAAGAATTATCCAATTTGGACCAGTCGTTCATGAGCTATAATTTATAGATGATACCCGTGGATAATTATTTATCCGTTTATGTAATTTTCAGGGTACCTACCTAGTTCATCAAAATATTCTAAAACAATATTTTATCTATATGGCAAGACAACCGATAAAAGTTGTCATAACCACCTCAAGCAAAGCCTGAAAATCGAACACCTGCGCTGGTTTAAGAACATTTCCCATACAAATTACGTCAGCCAACGGTGTCATGGCCTGACTGAAAACCTCAGGTGGTTTTGGATAGTGTTCCATGTTCAGTATTGCAAGGTTGAAGAAAATAAATAAACATTTCAAATATCTACCGATTTAACAGGCTGAGAACGATGTGCATTTTCGATGTTGTTGGATTTTTCGCAAATGTCAGATATAATTGCAAAGTTTGACGCGATATTGTGAAATATTTTAAATGGGAAGCTACACATGTTTTTGTTTTAAAAGTTTCTAAATCTTGTATAATTTATGATTATTAAAAAAAATGTCTCGCAAAATGTTTTTTTTCGTCGTATTTTATCACCCCGCAAAGGGCCTTTAAAATGTCATTTTTTCAACGTTATTTCCGAGATCGCCGTTTAATTAATTGGAATAAATTTCTAACAAAAATCAGTTTTGTATGGGAGATTTTCGATATATCTTTCTCAACTTTTCCGGGCATTTGAAAAGAGATAGATACAATGAATTCGCTTCGAAGAAGAGTGAACCGTGGGGCCTTTGAAATCGGATGAGCTTAGAGATCAATTTGGCTTGCCAAATTTTACCCAATTTTCGCAAGCCAAAGTGACCCGTGAGGTTTCACCCACCCGAGGGGCAAAGTGGTAGCTTTTCCCCTCAAATCGAAAGTGAGTTTTTTCGACCAATGGCGTGAGCGGAAAAAGTGAGTTTTTTCGACCAATGGCGTGAGCGGAAAAAGCTTTTCCCTGACCTACCCCAAAACTGAACAATAATATATATACTAGGTTTTGCCCGTTGCAGAAGCAACTGACGGGTTTAAACACTATGCGATTTGACGTGTGAACGTGGATGAAGCGAGGAAGAGTGTGTGTTAAATTAAATATATGAAGAAACCTGAGGTTACAGTGACCTTGCAACGCATGCCGGGTACCCATTGTATATAATGTTATGTAGTGCAGCGCTTGCATTAAAATGTAATTTCCCAGGAATTGGAATGGAACCATTACAGTTAAGTTGACCCCGAGGTTACAGTGACCTTGCAACGCATGCCGAGTAACCGTTGTATATTATGTTATAAATTGCAGGCGCTTGCATTAAAATTTTATTTCCCGGGAGTCGGGATGAAACCATTACAGTAAAGTTGACCCCTAGGTTACAGTGACCTTGCAACGCATACCGGGTACCCGTTGTATATAATGTTATATAGTGCAGGCGCTTGCTTTAAAATGTTATTTCCCGGGAATTGGGATGGAACCATTACAGTTAAGTTGACCCCGAGGTTACAGTGACCTTGCAACGCATGCCGTGTAACCATTGTATATTATGTTATAAATTGCAGGCGCTTGCATTAAAATTTTATTTCCCGGGAATCGGGATGAAACCATTACAGTAAAGTTGACCCCTAGGTTACAGTGACCTTGCAACGCATGCCGGGTACCCGTTGTATATAATGTTATATAGTGCAGGCGCTTGCATTATAATGTAGTTTCCGGGGACTTGGGATGGAACCATTAGAGTTTAGTTGACCCTGAGGTTAAAGTGGCCTTGCAACGCATGCCGGGTACCCGTAGTATATAATGTTACATATTGCAGGCGCTTGCATTATAATGTAGTTTCCCAGGACTTCGGATGGAAACATTACAGTTTTATTGACCCCGAGGTTAAAGCGGCCTTGCAACGAATGCCGGGTACCCGTTGTATATAATTTTATAAAGTGCATAATTTTATAATGTTGTTTCCCGGGACTTGGTAGGGAACCATTACGGTTTAGTTGACCCCGAAGTTAAAGTGGCCTCGCAACGCATGCCGGGTACCGCAGTTAAGCAGTGCAAAATTTCATTATGCCGGAGCTCACTATTGTAGTTGTATTGTATTTCATTTTGCAAGAGTAAGTACTAAGTAGGTACTTTGTTGTAATATTTCACCAAAACGACGCCATTATGCTGTTGAGCATAAAATAATTTTCACTACAAATAAATTCATTCAATATCATGTTTTGATTTTTAAATGAAAAAAGTCCCCGCAAGTAAGTACCTACCTAGAACACGCGTAATGTATATATATATATATACAATGTTCAAATAGAACACACTTAAAAATAAAAAAAATAATTAATAAAAAAAATTGACAATTCTTTAAATTTTTCTAGTAAATTTTCAGTTCTATAAAGTTCCGTTCGAGTTCTGTAATTATTTCAGTTTTGTGATGTAACTGGTCTGTAATGATAAAACAATAGAATTTGAGTAGAACCATCACAGAACGTGAAAATTAACTTTAAAAAAGTTCAATTATTCTGTATCATGGAAACAACCTTACCTTAGTATTTATTGCATTAAAACCTAATTCGTTGTGTAGGTACCCATTCAGGTAGGTACCTGCGCATTTCCTTAGATTCCGGCAATCTTAGCTTTTTTCATCATATTTGCAATACTACCGAAATAAGTAGGTACCTACCCCGAATGAAAAACGTGTTAATTTGACTGGCCAGCAAATATTTAAACTTCCGATGGAATCTGTGAGCGCGTTTTTTGATGATTTTTTTTCGGAAAATTTCGAGTTTTGTCAGCATCTCCTGACGTATTTTATATGAGAATCATATGTTTTATTGGTGTTAAAAGTTGCGGAATCTATCCGGCTATCGTATTTTCAAAAAACATCTAGCCCGGAATCGGTTTTTCGGCGGTAATGTCGTTTTCCGAAAAACAACGACCGAAACCGCCGAGAGTTCCGTTTTGTTAGGCTAAAAATTTGACATCTGAGATCCTGACCTATGTCAATAGTCCTATATAGCATTTTCCTTTGTGAAATTAGCGGGTTTTTTCCTAAATTTTTTTTTTCAAACGCCGTCTGTCGGCGGGAAATATAATCGAGTGATTCGAGTAGAGCTTCTAGTTTTCGCCGCCGATTCGTATCGGAGAATAAATCCCTGTATATATTTTTTTTGTCGAAAAAAAATTTCTCCCAGCTTCCTTATTACGATTTGCTTCAACCGAAAGTGACCCGTGAGGTTTCACCCACCCGAGGGGCAAAGTGGTAGCTTTTCCCCTCAAATCGAAAGTGAGTTTTTTCGACCAATGGCGTGAGCGGAAAAAGTGAGTTTTTTCGACCAATGGCGTGAGCGGAAAAAGTGAGTTTTCCCTGACCTACCACAAAACCAAACAATACTATATATATAGGTTTTGCCCGTTGCAGAAGCAACTGACGGGTTTAAACACTATGCGATTTGACGTGTGAACGTGGATGAAGCGAGGAAGAGTGTGTGTTAAATTAAATATATGAAGAAACCTGAGGTTACAGTGACCTTGCAACGCATGCCGGGTACCCGTTGTATATAATGTTATGTAGTGCAGCGCTTGCATTAAAATGTAATTTCCCAGGAATTGGAATGGAACCATTACAGTTAAGTTGACCCCGAGGTTACAGTGAACTTGCAACGCATGCCGAGTAACCGTTGTATATTATGTTATAAATTGCAGGCGCTTGCATTAAAATTCTATTTCCCGGGAATCGGGATGAAACCATTACAGTAAAGTTGACCCCTAGGTTACAGTGACCTTGCAACGCATACCGGGTACCCGTTGTATATAATGTTATATAGTGCAGGCGCTTGCTTTAAAATGTTATTTTCCGGGAATTGGGATGGAACCATTACAGTTAAGTTGACCCCGAGGTTACAGTGACCTTGCAACGCATGCCGTGTAACCGTTGTATATTATGTTATAAATTGCAGGCGCTTGCATTAAAATTTTATTTCCCGGGAATCGGGATGAAACCATTACAGTAAAGTTGACCCCTAGGTTACAGTGACCTTGCAACGCATGCCGGGTACCCGTTGTATATAATGTTATATAGTGCAGGCGCTTGCATTATAATGTAGTTTCCGGGGACTTGGGATGGAACCATTAGAGTTTAGTTGACCCTGAGGTTAAAGTGGCCTTGCAACGCATGCCGGGTACCCGTAGTATATAATGTTACATAGTGCAGGCGCTTGCATTATAATGTAGTTTCCCAGGACTTCGGATGGAAACATTACAGTTTTATTGACCCCGAGGTTAAAGCGGCCTTGCAACGCATGCCGGGTACCCGTTGTATATAATTTTATAAAGTGCATAATTTTATAATGTTGTTTCCCGGGACTTGGTAGGGAACCATTACGGTTTAGTTGACCCCGAAGTTAAAGTGGCCTCGCAACGCATGCCGGGTACCCGCTGTATATAATTAATTTATTTACGCACAAATAGTCCATTAACAATAACAATCGGTTGCACGGTTTAGCAGTGCAAAATTTCATTATGCCGGAGCTCACTATTGTAGTTGTATTGTATTTCATTTTGCAAGTGTAAGTACTAAGTAGGTACTTTGTTGTAATATTTCACCAAAACGACGCCATTATGCTGTTGAGCATAAAATAATTTTCACTACAAATAAATTCATTCAATATCATGTTTTGATTTTTAAATGAAAAAAGTCCCCGCAAGTAAGTACCTACCTAGAACACGCGTAATGTATATATATATACAATGTTCAAATAGAACACACTTAAAAATAAAAAAAATAATTAATAAAAAAAATTGACAATTCTTTAATTTTTTCTAGTAAATTTTCAGTTCTATAAAGTTCCGTTCGAGTTCTATAATTATTTCAGTTTTGTGATGTAACTGGTCTGTAATGATAAAACAATAGAATTTGAGTAGAACCATCACAGAACGTGAAAATTAACTTTAAAAAGTTCAATTATTCTGTATCATCGAAACAACCTTTTTTCCCAACGCCCAAACCTACTTTTCCTGTCTGAAACCCAGATAGCTGAGCCTGTAGACACCTCCTATTTGAACTGCCCGGGCTTCACCCTCGCAGGCAAGTTCAGACCTAAAGGAGGTGTCTGTCTCTATAGTCGAGCTGACGTCAACTGTGTGCGACTGTTGAATCTGGAAAACTCCAGATTCGACGTAATGTGGGTACGCGTCAATCTTGCCAGTACGGTAAGATTCTACGCGTGTTTATACCGCTCACCGAACCTTAGCGAATCAGACACGTCCGAGCTCTTCAAACACTTAAGCGATACTATTGATGACCTCTTGCCCCGCTACCCTACGGCAGAGTTTGTGGTCCTGGGGGACTTCAATGTTCATAACGAACCTTGGTTGAAGTTCTCAGGATCAACAGACTCGGCTGGACGCCAAGCGGAATCCTTTGCCCTTTGCTACGGATTGGAACAAATGGTTCAGGAGCCTACAAGGGTTCCTGATGTCCAGACTCACCGTTCCAATCTGTTAGATCTATTTTTAACTACTGTGCCACACGGTTACAGGATTGAAGTCACAGCGCCTTTAGGATCGTCCGACCACTGCCTGGTGACGACATCAATCCCTGTAAACTTCAGACCACCAAACGAGAGGCTGAAGAGAAAAGTGTGGCACTATAGGTCAGCAGATTGGTTCGGTCTGCGGGCACATTTTAATGCTTTTCCGTGGTCAGCTGTCTGTTTTCGGACTTCGGATCCCTCAAGATGTGCCCAGGAAATTGGTGAAGTCATCACATCCGCGATGGATGGCTTCATCCATTCTACTGTTAAGGAAACTGGTGTGGGCTCAAAGCCGTGGTTCAGTCGACAATGCGCTGAAGCAGTGCGACGAAAAAACGCGGCTTACCGAGCCTACAACACATCTAGAACATCCGAAGACAGAACAGCTTACAACAAAATGGCAAAGGAAACCAAGAGAATCATAAATAGGTCGAAATTGGAGCACGACCTGCAGATCAGCAGAAAGCTGGCTGCATGCCCGCATGGCAGCAGGCAATTCTGGTCGCTTGCGAGCTCAATAGGTCGCAATTTCTGCAAATCCAGTTTGCCACCTCTCACCAGACCTGACGGCTCACTAGCAAACACCGCCACCGAAAAGGCAAACTTATTAGGTAAAATGTTTGCGGATAACTCAACCCTCGATGACCAAGGTGCTGTCCCGACGTCGGTTCCTCACTGCGGTTTTCGTATGAAAAAGCTGAGGATTCGGCATCGGGAAGTACTCCATGTTTTACGAGGGCTTGATGTTAATAAAGCTAGTGGGCCTGACGGAATACCTGCCCTGGTACTGCAGAGGTGCGCTGCAGAAATAGCTCCAATTTTGACGAAGCTCTTTAAATTGTCCCTGAAGACTGGCTCTGTGCCCTCTGGTTGGAAAAAAGCGGTTATCCATCCTATTCCAAAGAAGGGTGACCGCTCCAACCCGGCCAACTACCGCCCCATAGCGATCACATCAGTTCTGTCTAAGGTGATGGAACGTGTGATCAACGACAAACTGCTCACATACCTCGAGAAGAACAAAATTATTAACGACCGTCAATACGGATTCCGGCGGAACCGCTCGTGCGGTGATCTTCTCGCGTATGTGACGCATGTTTGGGGGCGATGCCTGGAACGTTTCGGTGAGACCCAAACGGTTGCACTGGACATCTCCAAGGCCTTTGACCGGGTTTGGCACCGAGGACTTGTCAACAAACTGCATTCTTACGGACTTCCCGCATCCTTGTGTATGTGGATTGCCGACTTCTTGAGGGAGAGGTCGATTCAGACGGTAGTCGATGGTTTCACTTCTTCCTCACACTCGATAAATGCTGGCGTCCCGCAGGGATCGGTTCTGTCTCCGACTTTGTTTTTGTTGCACATCAACGACCTTTTGTCATGTGCACCAATTCACTGTTACGCGGATGACAGTACAGTTCATGATAGCTTTTTGTTTGACAAGCCCCCAAAGGGCTCACAAACTCCAACAGCTCGTAGGGCTTTGAAGCAAAGAATGGACGGTTACCTCGAGAGTGTTTTCTCTTGGGGTAAAAATAATCTCGTTGAATTTAATGTTTCAAAGACCCAATCTTGTCTGATTACGTCTAAAAGGGATCGAAATGAAAATCTAGTCTCTTTCAACGGAAGCAATCTTCCGAACAGGCCCTCCATTGATATGCTTGGTGTAACCCTAAGTGACCAGCTCAGGTATGGGGGCTCCATCGAAGCCAGAGTAAAGTTAGCCTCCCAAAAACTGGGCGTACTGTACAGGGCCCGCAGATACTTTAATAGTACACAACTGCTAACCTTGTACAAATCACAAGTACGCCCCACGGTTGAATTTGGCAGCCATCTCTGGTCTGGAGCTCCAAAATACCTGAAAAATACCCTCGACTCTGTGCAGAAACGGGCGGTCCGTTTGATAGATTCTCCCATCTTAACAGACGGATTGCAATCTTTAGAGCACAGGCGTCGGGTGGGAATGCTATCCTTGTTCTACCGGTATTACAATGGAAGATGCTCTGAAGAACTAGCATCATTGATCCCTTCGGCACCGGTGCATAGTCGGGAAACACGCCAAACGCGTGCCCAACATTTGTACACGGTTGACATTTGTCACATGAGAACGGGTCGTTTCTTCGACTCGTTCTTGTGTTCAACAGCTCGGCTGTGGAATGATTTGCCGGCCTCTGTGTTTCCTCCTT
The DNA here is from genome assembly GCA_917880885.1 of Limnephilus marmoratus. Lineage (NCBI taxonomy): Eukaryota > Metazoa > Arthropoda > Insecta > Trichoptera > Limnephilidae > Limnephilus > Limnephilus marmoratus. Next base: position 9,268,108 of record OU862922.1, on the reverse strand, counting down.
CCTACAACATGGGTCTCTTCAAGACCAATGTTCATTCCTTCCTCTCCTCAAAAAGACTCTCCACACAGCATCCCAGATGACATAGGCCCTGAGGGAAATTATTTTCCTCAGGGCCTCCTGTGTGGAGTTAATGTAAAAAAAAAAAAAAAAAAAAAAAAACCTTACCTTAGTATTTATTGCATTAAAACCTAATTCGTTGTGTAGGTACCCATTCAGGTAGGTACCTGCGCATTTCCTTAGATTCCGGCAATCTTAGCTTTTTTCATCATATTTGCAATACTACCGAAATAAGTAGGTACCTACCCCGAATGAAAAACGTGTTAATTTGAACTGGCCAGCAAATATTTAAACTTCCGATGGAATCTTTAGGCGCGTATTTTGATGATTTTTTTTCGGAAAATTTCGAGTTTTGTCAGCATCTCCTGACGTATTTTATATGAGAATCATATGTTTTATTGGTGTTAAAAGTTGCGGAATCTATCCGGCTATCGTATTTTCAAAAAACATCTAGCCCGGAATCGGTTTTTCGGCGGTAATGTCGTTTTCCGAAAAACAACGACCGAAACCGCCGAGAGTTCCGTTTTGTTAGGCTAAAAATTTGACATCTGAGATCCTGACCTATGTCAATAGTCCTATATAGCATTTTCCTTTGTGAAATTAGCGGGTTTTTTCCTAAATTTTTTTTTTCAAACGCCGTCTGTCGGCGGGAAATATAATCGAGTGATTCGAGTAGAGCTTCTAGTTTTCGCCGCCGATTCGTATCGGAGAATAAATCCCTGTATATATTTCATTTTGTCGGAAAAAAATTACCCCCAGTTTTCATTCGGAATTTGCTTCAACCGAAAGTGAACCTTGAGGTGGGTGAAACGTAAAGGGCGTACTGGTCGTTTTTGCGTCAACCAAAAAGTGACCTTTTCCTGACCTACCCCAAAACCAAACAATACTATATACTAGGTTTTGCCCGTTGCAGAAGCAACTGACGGGTTTAAACACTATGCGATTTGACGTGTGAACGTGGATGAAGCGAGGAAGAGTGTGTGTTAAATTAAATATATGAAGAAACCTGAGGTTACAGTGACCTTGCAACGCATGCCGGGTACCCGTTGTATATTATGTTATGTAGTGCAGCGCTTGCATTAAAATGTAATTTCCCAGGAATTGGAATGGAACCATTACAGTTAAGTTGACCCCGAGGTTACAGTGACCTTGCAACGCATGCCGAGTAACCGTTGTATATTATGTTATAAATTGCAGGCGCTTGCATTAAAATTTTATTTCCCGGGAATCGGGATGAAACCATTACAGTAAAGTTGACCCCTAGGTTACAGTGACCTTGCAACGCATACCGGGTACCCGTTGTATATAATGTTATATAGTGCAGGCGCTTGCTTTAAAATGTTATTTCCCGAGAATTGGGATGGAACCATTACAGTTAAGTTGACCCCGAGGTTACAGTGACCTTGCAACGCATGCCGTGTACCCGTTGTATATTATGTTATAAATTGCAGGCGCTTGCATTAAAATTTTATTTCCCGGGAATCGGGATGAAACCATTACAGTAAAGTTGACCCCTAGGTTACAGTGACCTTGCAACGCATGCCGGGTACCCGTTGTAAATAATGTTATATAGTGCAGGCGCTTGCATCATAATGTAGTTTCCGGGGACTTGGGATGGAACCATTAGAGTTTAGTTGACCCTGAGGTTAAAGTGGCCTTGCAACGCATGCCGGGTACCCGTAGTATATAATGTTACATAGTGCAGGCGCTTGCATTATAATGTAGTTTCCGGGGACTTGGGATGGAACCATTAGAGTTTAGTTGACCCTGAGGTTAAAGTGGCCTCGGAACGCATGCCGGGTACCCGTAGTATATAATGTTACATAGTGCAGGCGCTTGCATTATAATGTAGTTTCCCAGGACTTCGGATGGAAACATTACAGTTTTATTGACCCCGAGGTTAAAGCGGCCTTGCAACGCATGCCGGGTACCCGTTGTATGTAATTTTATAAAGTGCATAATTTTATAATGTTGTTTCCCGGGACTTGGTAGGGAACCATTACGGTTTAGTTGACCCCGAAGTTAAAGTGGCCTCGCAACGCATGCCGGGTACCCGCTGTATATAATTAATTTATTTACGCACAAATAGTCCATTAACAATAACAATCGGTTGCACGGTTTAGCAGTGCAAAATTTCATTATGCCGGAGCTCACTATTGTAGTTGTATTGTATTTCATTTTGCAAGTGTAAGTACTAAGTAGGTACTTTGTTGTAATATTTCACCAAAACGACGCCATTATGCTGTTGAGCATAAAATAATTTTCACTACAAATAAATTCATTCAATATCATGTTTTGATTTTTAAATGAAAAAAGTCCCCGCAAGTAAGTACCTACCTAGAACACGCGTAATGTATATATATATACAATGTTCAAATAGAACACACTTAAAAATAAAAAAAATAATTAATAAAAAAATTGACAATTCTTTAAATTTTTCTAGTAAATTTTCAGTTCTATAAAGTTCCGTTCGAGTTCTGTAATTATTTCAGTTTTGTGATGTAACTGGTCTGTAATGATAAAACAATAGAATTTGAGTAGAACCATCACAGAACGTGAAAATTAACTTTAAAAAAGTTCAATTATTCTGTATCATCGAAACAACCTTACCTTAGTATTTATTGCATTAAAACCTAATTCGTTGTGTAGGTACCCATTCAGGTAGGTGCCTGCGCATTTCCTTAGATTCCGGCAATCTTAGCTTTTTTCATCATATTTGCAATACTACCGAAATAAGTAGGTACCTACCCCGAATGAAAAACGTGTTAATTTGACTGGCCAGCAAATATTTAAACTTCCGATGGAATCTGTGAGCGCGTATTTTGATGATTTTTTTTCGGAAAATTTCGAGTTTTGTCAGCATCTCCTGACGTATTTTATATGAGAATCATATGTTTTATTGGTGTTAAAAGTTGCGGAATCTATCCGGCTATCGTATTTTCAAAAAACATCTAGCCCGGAATCGGTTTTTCGGCGGTAATGTCGTTTTCCGAAAAACAACGACCGAAACCGCCGAGAGTTCCGTTTTGTTAGGCTAAAAATTTGACATCTGAGATCCTGACCTATGTCAATAGTCCTATATAGCATTTTCCTTTGTGAAATTAGCGGGTTTTTTCCTAAATTTTTTTTTTCAAACGCCGTCTGTCGGCGGGAAATATAATCGAGTGATTCGAGTAGAGCTTCTAGTTTTCGCCGCCGATTCGTATCGGAGAATAAATCCCTGTATATATTTCACTTTGTCGGAAAAAAATTACCCCCAGTTTCCATTCGGAATTTGCTTCAACCGAAAGTGAACCTTGAGGTGGGTGAAACGCAAAGGGCGTACTGGTCGTTTTTGCGTCGACGAAAAAGTGACCTTTTCCCGACCTACCCCAAAACCAAACAATACTATATACTAGGTTTTGCCCGTTGCAGAAGCAACTGACGGGTTAAGACACTATGCGATTTGACGTGTGAACGTGGATGAAGCGAGGAGGAGTGTGTGTTAAATTAAATATATGAAGAAACCTGAGTTCACAGTGGCCTTGCAACGCATGCCGGGTACCCGTTGTATATAATGTTATGTAGTGCAGCGCTTGCATTAAAATGTAATTTCCCAGGAATTGGAATGGAACCATTACAGTTAAGTTGATCCCGAGGTTACAGTGACCTTGCAACGCATGCCGAGTAACCGTTGTATATCATGTTATATATTGCAGGCACTTGCTTTAAAATGTTATTTCCCGGGAATTGGGATGGAACCATTACAGTTAAGTTGACCCCGAAGTTACAGTGACCTTGCAACGCATGCCGTGTACCCGTTGTATATTATGTTATAAATTGCAGGCGCTTGCATTAAAATTTTATTTCCCGGGAATCGGGATGAAACCATTACAGTAAAGTTGACTCCTAGGTTACAGTGACCTTGCAACGCACGCCGGGTACCCGTTGTATATAATGTTACATAGTGCAGGCGCTTGCATTATTATGTAGTTTCCGGGGACTTGGGATGGAACCATTACAGTTTAGTTGACCCTTAGGTTAAAGTGGCCTTGCAACGCATGCCGGGTACCCGTTGTATATAATTTTATAAAGTGCATAATTTTATAATGTTGTTTCCCGGGACTTGGTAGGGAACCATTACGGTTTAGTTGACCCCGAAGTTAAAGTGGCCTCGCAACGCATGCCGGGTACCCGCTGTATATAATTAATTTATTTACGCACAAATAGTCCATTAATAATAACAATCGGTTGCACGGTTTAGCAGTGCAAAATTTCATTATGCCGGAGCTCACTATTGTAGTTGTATTGTATTTCATTTTGCAAGTGTAAGTACTAAGTAGGTACTTTGTTGTAATATTTCACCAAAACGACGCCATTATGCTGTTGAGCATAAAATAATTTTCACTATAAATAAATTCATTCAATATCATGTTTTGATTTTTAAATGAAAAAAGTCCCCGCAAGTAAGTACCTACCTAGAACACGCGTAATGTATATATATATATATATATATATATTTTTTTTTTATTTAACAATGTTCAAATAGAACACACTTAAAAATAAAAAATAATAATTAATAAAAAAAATTGACAATTCTTTAAATTTTTCTAGTAAATTTTCAGTTCTATAAAGTTCCGTTCGAGTTCTGTAATTATTTCAGTTTTGTGATGTAACTGGTCTGTAATGATAAAACAATAGAATTTGAGTAGAACCATCACAGAACGTGAAAATTAACTTAAAAAAAGTTCCATTATTCTGTATCATCGAAACAACCTTACCGTAGTATTTATTGCATTAAAACCTAATTCGTTGTGTAGGTACCCATTCAGGTAGGTACCTGCGCATTTCCTTAGATTCCGGCAATCTTAGCTTTTTTCATCATATTTGCAATACTACCGAAATAAGTAGGTACCTACCCCGAATGAAAAACGTATTAATTTGAACTGGCCAGGAATATTTAAACTTCCGATGGAATCTGTGAGCGCGTATTTTGATGATTTTTTTTCGGAAAATTTCGTGTTTCGTCAGCATCTCCTGACGTATTTTATATGAGAATCATATGTTTTATTGGTGTTAAAAGTTGCGGAATCTATCCGGCTATCGTATTTTCAAAAAACATCTAGCCCGGAATCGGTTTTTCGGCGGTAATGTCGTTTTCCGAAAAACAACGACCGAAACCGCCGAGAGTTCCGTTTTGTTAGGCTAAAAATTTGACATCTAAGATTTTGACCATAGACCTAGCATTTTCCTTTGAGGAAAATGCTAAGTCTTTTTTTGTCATTTTTTTTTTGAAACGCTATCTGTCGGCGGGAAATACAACCGAGCCGAATCGAGTGATTCGAGTAGAGCTTCTAGTTTTCGCCGCCGATTCGTATCGGAGAATAAATCCCTGTATATATTTCATTTTGTCGAAAAAAATTTGCTTACAGTTTTCAGTCCCAATTTGCTTCAACCGAAAGTGAACCTTGAGGTGGGTGAAACGCAAAGGGCGTACTGGTCGTTTTTGCGTCAACCAAAAAGTGCGCGGAAAAAGACCTCTCCCAAAACCAAACAATACTATATATACTAGGTTTTGCCCGTTGCAGAAGCAACTGACGGGTTAAAACACTTTGCGATTTGCGTGTGAATGTGGATGAAGCGAGGAGGAGTGTGTGTTAAATTAGTTATATGAAGAAACCTGAGGTTACAGTGACTTTGCAACGCATGCCGGGTACCCGTTGTATATAATGTTATAATATAGTGCAGGCATTTGCAAGGCGCTTGCATAATAATGTAGTTTCCCTGAACTTGGAATGGAATACAGTTAAGTTGATCCCGAGGTTACAGTGATGTTGCAACGCATGCCGGGAACCCTTTGTATATAATGTTATAATATAAAACAGGCGTTTGCAAGTCGCTTGTATTATAATGTAGTTTCTCGGAACTTAGAATGGAACCATTACAGTTAAGTTGACCCCGAGGTTACAGCGATCTTGCAACGCATGCCGGGTACCCTTTGTATATAATGTTATAATATAAAGCAGGCGTTTGCAAGGCGCTTGCATTATAATGTAGTTTCCCGGAACTTGGAATGGAACCATTACAGTTAAGTTGACCCCGAGATTACAGTGATGTTGCAACGCATGCCGGGTACCCGTTGTATATAATGTTATAATACATTGCATGCGTTTGCAAGGCGCTTGAATTATAATGTAGTTTCCCGGAACTTGGAATGGAACCATTACATTTAAGTTGACCCCGAGGTTACAATGTTGTTGCAACGCATGCCGGGTACCCGTTGTATATAGTGTCATGTAGAAATACAAATCCCCAAAGTTGACCTTTATTGGATAACCAACACCTCTGCCATAGGTCACCTCAAGTGGTTCGCTACGTTTGGTGATTTAGTAGGGGTGCCCGGGTTTATGGGGTGAGGTCTGCCTAGGTCTTGGAGGCGGATGCCCAGGACACACTGAACCCCAGATTCCTACCCACCCCTTAAACCCTTTTCCTTTCCAAAACTCTCATCTCCTTCCTTTCCTAAAAAAAATCATCCACACAGCATCCCCAAAGATGACATAGGACCTGAGGGAAATTATTTTCCCCACGGCCTCCTGTGCGGAGCTCATGTAAAAAAAAAATTAAATGCATATAAATTCACCTTTCCCAAAAAGCCAGAAATAATTGAAAAAAAACATGTTCTTTATATATTTTCCCTTTCTTAGTTCTGCACTCCTGGCATTTATCCTTTTAAAATTTCGTTTTATTCGATTAAAAAAAGAACAGAAAAAATATTCTTTCATAGCGTACTCTACTCCCCCCCCCCCCTTCCTTCATCCCGCAAAACCCCCTCCCGGGTTCCCCTCCCCCTTCCCAGGTTACCCTCCCCCCTCCCTGGTTTTCATCCCCCCTCTTTTTTAACCAACACCTCTGCCATAGGTCACCCTAGGTGATTCGCTACGCTTAGTGATTTAGCAGGGGTGCCCGGGTTCATGGGATGAGGTGTGTCTAGGTCTGATGATCAGGACACACTGAAGCCCAGATTCCTACCCACCCCTTAAACCCTTTTCCTTCCCAGAACTCTTCTCTCCTTCGAAAAAAACGATGTCTGAATGCGGATGAAGCGAGGAATGAGCGCCTACAAAGGGAACAGGTAGTCGACCGCTCCCCCAAAATTTCGTCGCAATCGGATGAACGGTTTAGCAATGCATAATTTCATGATACCAGAGCTCACTATTTGTAGTTGTATTGTAAGTACTAAGTAGGTACTTTGTTGTAATATTTCACCAAAACGACGCCATTATGTTGTTGAGCATAAAATAATTTTATAAAAACTTCTTTTCAGCACAAATAATTTTATTCAATATCATGTTTTATTTTTAAAGGAAAAAAGTCCCTGCAAGAAAGTACCTACCTAGAACAGCGTAATATATATATTTTTTTGTTACTTCACAATATCCAAATAGATAATCTGCACATTTAAAAATAACATAACATAAAAATAATAAGGCTGGGTTGTTTAAAAAAAATAATTGACAATTTTACAAATTTTTCTTGTCAATTTTCAGTTCTAGAAAGTTCCGTAATTATTTCAGTTTTGTGATGTAACTGGCCTTTATTGAGAAAAAACAGAATTTGAGTAGAACCAACACAGAACGTGAAAATTAACTTTAAAAAAAAAAGATGAATTATTTAGTATCATCGAAACAACCTTACCTTAGTATTTATTGCATTAAAACCTAATTCGTTGTGTAGGTACCCATTCAGGTAGGTGTACCTGCGCATTTCCTTAGATTCCGGCAATCTTTGCTTTTTTCATCATATTTGCAATACTACCGAAGTAAGTAGGTACCTACCCCGAATGAAAAACGTGTTAATTTGAACTGGCCAGCAATAATTAAACTTCCGATGGAATCTGTGAGCACGTGTTTTGATGATTTTTTTTCGGAAAATTTCGAGTTTTTTCAGCATCTCCTGACATATTTTATATGAGAATCGTATGTTTTATTGTTATTAAAAGTTGCGGAATCTCTCAGGCTATCGTATTTTTTAAAAACATCTAGCCCGGAATCGGTTTTTCGGCGGCAATGTGGTTTTCCGAAAAACAACGACCCAAACCGCCGAGAGTTCCGTTTTGTTAGGCTAAAACTTTGACATTTGAGATCTGCGTCAACGGTCCTAGCATTTTCCTTTGTGAAATTAAGGGGTTTTTTCGTCATTTTTTTTTTTACCAACGCCATCTGTCGGCGGGAAATATGACCGAGCCGAATCGAGTGATTCGAGCAGAGCTTCTAGTTTTCACCGCCGATTCGTATAGAATAATAAATCCCTGTATATATTTCATTTTGTCATCAAAAATTTGCTTACAGTTTTCATTCCGAATTTGCTTCAACCGAAAGTGAACCTTGAGGTGGGTGAAACGTAAAGGGCGTACTGGTCGTTTTTGCGTCAACCAAAAAGTGCGCGGAAAAAGACCTTTCCCAAAGTGAACAATACTATATACAAGGAAAATGCTAAGTCTTTTTTTGTCATTTTTTTTTTGAAACGCTATCTGTCGGCGGGAAATACAACCGAGCCGAATCGAGTGATTCGAGTAGAGCTTCTAGTTTTCGCCGCCGATTCGTATCGGAGAATAAATCCCTGTATATATTTCATTTTGTCGAAAAAAATTTGCTTACAGTTTTCAGTCCCAATTTGCTTCGACCGAAAGTGAACCTTGAGGTGGGTGAAACGCAAAGGGCGTACTGGTCGTTTTTGCGTCAACCAAAAAGTGCGCGGAAAAAGACCTCTCCCAAAACCAAACAATACTATATATATTTTATAATGTTGTTTCCCGGGACTTGGTAGGGAACCATTACGGTTTAGTTGACCCCGAAGTTAAAGTGGCCTCGCAACGCATGCCGGGTACCCGCTGTATATAATTAATTTATTTACGCACAAATAGTCCATTAATAATAACAATCGGTTGCACGGTTTAGCAGTGCAAAATTTCATTATGCCGGAGCTCACTATTGTAGTTGTATTGTATTTCATTTTGCAAGTGTAAGTACTAAGTAGGTACTTTGTTGTAATATTTCACCAAAACGACGCCATTATGCTGTTGAGCATAAAATAATTTTCACTATAAATAAATTCATTCAATATCATGTTTTGATTTTTAAATGAAAAAAGTCCCCGCAAGTAAGTACCTACCTAGAACACGCGTAATGTATATATATATATATATATATATTTTTTTTTTTATTTAACAATGTTCAAATAGAACACACTTAAAAATAAAAAATAATAATTAATAAAAAAAATTGACAATTCTTTAAATTTTTCTAGTAAATTTTCAGTTCTATAAAGTTCCGTTCGAGTTCTGTAATTATTTCAGTTTTGTGATGTAACTGGTCTGTAATGATAAAACAATAGAATTTGAGTAGAACCATCACAGAACGTGAAAATTAACTTAAAAAAAGTTCCATTATTCTGTATCATCGAAACAACCTTACCGTAGTATTTATTGCATTAAAACCTAATTCGTTGTGTAGGTACCCATTCAGGTAGGTACCTGCGCATTTCCTTAGATTCCGGCAATCTTAGCTTTTTTCATCATATTTGCAATACTACCGAAATAAGTAGGTACCTACCCCGAATGAAAAACGTATTAATTTGAACTGGCCAGGAATATTTAAACTTCCGATGGAATCTGTGAGCGCGTATTTTGATGATTTTTTTTCGGAAAATTTCGTGTTTCGTCAGCATCTCCTGACGTATTTTATATGAGAATCATATGTTTTATTGGTGTTAAAAGTTGCGGAATCTATCCGGCTATCGTATTTTCAAAAAACATCTAGCCCGGAATCGGTTTTTCGGCGGTAATGTCGTTTTCCGAAAAACAACGACCGAAACCGCCGAGAGTTCCGTTTTGTTAGGCTAAAAATTTGACATCTAAGATTTTGACCATAGACCTAGCATTTTCCTTTGAGGAAAATGCTAAGTCTTTTTTTGTAATTTTTTTTTTGAAACGCTATCTGTCGGCGGGAAATACAACCGAGCCGAATCGAGTGATTCGAGTAGAGCTTCTAGTTTTCGCCGCCGATTCGTATCGGAGAATAAATCCCTGTATATATTTCATTTTGTCGAAAAAAATTTGCTTACAGTTTTCAGTCCCAATTTGCTTCAACCGAAAGTGAACCTTGAGGTGGGTGAAACGCAAAGGGCGTACTGGTCGTTTTTGCGTCAACCAAAAAGTGCGCGGAAAAAGACCTCTCCCAAAACCAAACAATACTATATATACTAGGTTTTGCCCGTTGCAGAAGCAACTGACGGGTTAAGACACTATGCGATTTGACGTGTGAACGTGGATGAAGCGAGGAGGAGTGTGTGTTAAATTAAATATATGAAGAAACCTGAGTTCACAGTGGCCTTGCAACGCATGCCGGGTACCCGTTGTATATAATGTTATGTAGTGCAGCGCTTGCATTAAAATGTAATTTCCCAGGAATTGGAATGGAACCATTACAGTTAAGTTGATCCCGAGGTTACAGTGACCTTGCAACGCATGCCGAGTAACCGTTGTATATCATGTTATATATTGCAGGCACTTGCTTTAAAATGTTATTTCCCGGGAATTGGGATGGAACCATTACAGTTAAGTTGACCCCGAAGTTACAGTGACCTTGCAACGCATGCCGTGTACCCGTTGTATATTATGTTATAAATTGCAGGCGCTTGCATTAAAATTTTATTTCCCGGGAATCGGGATGAAACCATTACAGTAAAGTTGACTCCTAGGTTACAGTGACCTTGCAACGCACGCCGGGTACCCGTTGTATATAATGTTACATAGTGCAGGCGCTTGCATTATTATGTAGTTTCCGGGGACTTGGGATGGAACCATTACAGTTTAGTTGACCCTTAGGTTAAAGTGGCCTTGCAACGCATGCCGGGTACCCGTTGTATATAATTTTATAAAGTGCATAATTTTATAATGTTGTTTCCCGGGACTTGGTAGGGAACCATTACGGTTTAGTTGACCCCGAAGTTAAAGTGGCCTCGCAACGCATGCCGGGTACCCGCTGTATATAATTAATTTATTTACGCACAAATAGTCCATTAATAATAACAATCGGTTGCACGGTTTAGCAGTGCAAAATTTCATTATGCCGGAGCTCACTATTGTAGTTGTATTGTATTTCATTTTGCAAGTGTAAGTACTAAGTAGGTACTTTGTTGTAATATTTCACCAAAACGACGCCATTATGCTGTTGAGCATAAAATAATTTTCACTATAAATAAATTCATTCAATATCATGTTTTGATTTTTAAATGAAAAAAGTCCCCGCAAGTAAGTACCTACCTAGAACACGCGTAATGTATATATATATATATATATATATATTTTTTTTTTTATTTAACAATGTTCAAATAGAACACACTTAAAAATAAAAAATAATAATTAATAAAAAAAATTGACAATTCTTTAAATTTTTCTAGTAAATTTTCAGTTCTATAAAGTTCCGTTCGAGTTCTGTAATTATTTCAGTTTTGTGATGTAACTGGTCTGTAATGATAAAACAATAGAATTTGAGTAGAACCATCACAGAACGTGAAAATTAACTTAAAAAAAGTTCCATTATTCTGTATCATCGAAACAACCTTACCGTAGTATTTATTGCATTAAAACCTAATTCGTTGTGTAGGTACCCATTCAGGTAGGTACCTGCGCATTTCCTTAGATTCCGGCAATCTTAGCTTTTTTCATCATATTTGCAATACTACCGAAATAAGTAGGTACCTACCCCGAATGAAAAACGTATTAATTTGAACTGGCCAGGAATATTTAAACTTCCGATGGAATCTGTGAGCGCGTATTTTGATGATTTTTTTTCGGAAAATTTCGTGTTTCGTCAGCATCTCCTGACGTATTTTATATGAGAATCATATGTTTTATTGGTGTTAAAAGTTGCGGAATCTATCCGGCTATCGTATTTTCAAAAAACATCTAGCCCGGAATCGGTTTTTCGGCGGTAATGTCGTTTTCCGAAAAACAACGACCGAAACCGCCGAGAGTTCCGTTTTGTTAGGCTAAAAATTTGACATCTAAGATTTTGACCATAGACCTAGCATTTTCCTTTGAGGAAAATGCTAAGTCTTTTTTTGTCATTTTTTTTTTGAAACGCTATCTGTCGGCGGGAAATACAACCGAGCCGAATCGAGTGATTCGAGTAGAGCTTCTAGTTTTCGCCGCCGATTCGTATCGGAGAATAAATCCCTGTATATATTTCATTTTGTCGAAAAAAATTTGCTTACAGTTTTCAGTCCCAATTTGCTTCAACCGAAAGTGAACCTTGAGGTGGGTGAAACGCAAAGGGCGTACTGGTCGTTTTTGCGTCAACCAAAAAGTGCGCGGAAAAAGACCTCTCCCAAAACCAAACAATACTATATATATATATATGTGTGCTAACTTTATGTATGATTGCAAGATTCAAACCCAAACTAAATGCTATCTAGATAATTTTGTCTGGATAATTTTTTATCCATTTTATTTTTAATATGCGATTTCACTGACTTTTCTGCAGGTCTAGGATGAATATTAACTTTTATTTTTAAATTTTTGAATGTAGCTATTACTTTGTGGTTATCCATTATAGAATAATGAAATAATTTTACTTTGTATAAACCACTTATTTGATGTGCAAATCCGACCGGTTTCGGAACAAACGTTCCTTCGTCAGGGAAAGCTTATACTAATTTGACAGTTTCGAACAATGTTAATTAACAATTTTTAACTTTGTTGAGTAAAACCTCAAATTGTAATATTTAAATGAAGACAATATTAGCGAAACTCAATCAAAAATCTGGAAACAGAAAAATCAGAAAAAGATATTGGCACCTCTGGGACTCGAACCCAGGACCTTCGGCTTTCGTTTTCGCTTTTGGTTCGAGTCCCAGAGGTGCCAATATTTTTTATGATTTTTCTGTTTCCTAATTTTCGATTGAGTTTCGCTTTTATTGTCTTGATTTAATTAATTAATTGAATTGAATTTCTAAACATTGTTTTTTATCGATTTTCTTAAAACATTTTTAATGGTGGTTGGACGCCAGTTATGAAAGTTTCTAAAACTATGCCAGTTAAGAGTCAAATTAAATAATTTCCATATTATTTTGGGAGTTACTCATAACCTAACCAAAAATTGTTATAAGGAGCAACATTACCGCTTTTACATCTGTATCCATGTACTACATTACAAACCACAAACTGCGACTGCGAAAAAATTGAGCATTCGGATAGTATTAAGTATCTTGGTTTAACAGTGGATTGCAAACTAAAATGGGAACTTCACATAAATTCACTTGTAATGCGAATCCGGAATAAATATATATTTTTAAAACGATTAGAAACATTATGTCACCTAAACTATTAAAAGATGTATACTTTTCCCTTTGCCAAAGCATTTTAATTTATGGTATATCGGCATGGGGTGGAGCCGCAGACACATACATTAAGCTGCTTAATACAGCTCATAAATCACTTATTAGAACTATGTACAAAAAACCATATCTTCATCCCACTGAAAATCTTTTAATTCAAAATAAAATACTTGATATCAGGAAGCTATTCATAAAAAAATTATCCGTATAAATTGCATAAAATCTTCACCTGCCACATGTCTCACTCCCAGAACACTAGAGCTAAATCTAACAAACATTTACAAGTGCCAAAAATTTAATCCACTCTTGCTAAAAAACATGAATCTTACCTCGCACCTTCCATATTCAACATTTTCTTAAAAGAAACACAACACATAACTCAAACCAATAGAAAACGTACATTTAAAAACTTTAATACGTGGTTATTAAACAAAAAAAGGACTTGCATTAACAAGCTACTTGCAAACCGAACGTGTTAATTTTTTATACGTTGTATAATATTATTTAAACATATATTAAAATTAAAAAAAAGAACTTTCATACTGAAAATGATCAATTACTTTATATATGTTTGTAAATTATTTTATATTTAGATTATTATATGTAGGTTATCTTTTGTATTTTTATTTATGTTTTTCTTTTGTACTTTGTATTATTATTATTTAAGTTTTTCTTTTGTACTTTGTATTCTTATTTATTATCTTTTCTATTTTTTTGCTTTAATCTTTATTGATATATGTAATTATAGATACTGCTACCCGGCTCAGAACAGATATTGTCTAGTGAGTCAGGTAGCGCACATATATGTAAATGTAAATAACTCTTGATATCATAGACATCCAAATGGATAGACAAGCAATTACAGATGAGGGGTAAAACTATGAAGAGCGAAGAGGGGAAAGATGACTGTCATTCGTTGAACAATCAATCTGACAGTATATAGGCATCTCGCATTACAATATCACCATTTAGTTCTTAAAAGCAAAATCTGCTTTGAATGAATAGACCTTTTTACATGGGAGCGCGAATTGCTTGCCACGTTCAAAACATATTTGCTAAGGCCAAATGCTCGCCCCAAAAAGACTCGCGCCAATACACATATCAATATTTTGTTACCGTGTTTAGTTAAAACACTTTTACAAATGTTTCATAATTTACTTACCCCTGTAACCAGCGACGAGCACATTGGAGTACCGCCCACATTAGCTATGTACACATTGATACGTAGATATATTGTATAGCACAAGCTGCCGTTATTTCGTTAAATGTATGGATGTCAGCTTCTCGCTGTTCACGGCAAGAATGATGACGTCACACATTTTAGATTCAAGCGAGGCTATATCCCCTCCCCATGGAGCTAGCCGGTTCCAAGGAGGAGCTACAGCCGGCGCCATGTGGAGGGGGAAATAATACGTTTTTATCACTTAGGGCAGGTTCAGATATATTCATATGTCCGTGCATGATATTAATAAACGCCCGGGTTACCGGCACCTTTAAAAAAAAATATATCGGTTACCGGTCACCTATTTAATTATTTGTTAGATAATATTTATTTATATAATCATAATAGGTACCTACCTACTAGTTCATAGTTTCATCAGAAACACTGCGGAAAAATTGAGAGCATTTTCCTCGTAAAATGAAATTCAACACATGTTATTTTGATTGGAATATAATTCCCTACTGTTTTACTACAAAACAATTTACATTTTATTCTACTGCGTTACTAAATAATATTATTTCTGGACCTATTTTATCTTATTATGCAGTAAGAATACTCTAGGCTCTGGGAGAACGAATCAAGACCGCAAAATGCAAAATGATATAAAATAAACCGATTTCACGGAAAGAGGAAACTTGGAAGAGATGATTTATAACAAATGCTTACCTTGTAATTCCTAGCTTTAGTGTACTTCAACCGTCGGCTTTGGTTGCAATTGATAAATGTACAGTGCTCCGTTCTGTACACAAGATTCTTCAGAATCCAATTATGTTGTTGGAGTGAGTATCCTATTTGTGTTATAAAAAAATACTGTGTGCAATTCACACGCGGTTGAGGTGAAACCTTCAGAAAACTAAAATAGACAAGTGTGGGGAGGTTACGAAGCACCGCATAAAGAGGAGATCGATTATTCAATCTTATTCTCTCGCAGGTCCTGTAGATGTATGTGTTTGTCTCTTTTTAGTGCCAATCAATTAGGTAGGCGGGAATGGGTACCGCCGCGCCGGGAACCTTTATTGGATAACCAACACCTCTGCCATAGGTCACCCCAGGTAGTTCGTTACGTTTTGTGATTTAGCTGGGATGCCCGGGTTCATGAGGTGAGGTTTGTCTAGGTCTTGGAGGCGGATGACCAGGACACACTGAACCCACTGCTTAAACCCTTTTCCTTCCCAGAACTCTCCTCTCCTTCCTTTCCTTAAAAAAACCATCCACACTGCATCCCCAAAGATGACATAGGCCCTGAGGGAAATTATTTTCCTCAGGGCCTCCTGTGTGGAGCTCATGTAAAAAAAGTGCCGCTTTTTCGTTTCATCGAGGTTCAAATAACAACGGTGCTAAATAAGTTTTCACTTCAAAATATAATCTCGTAAATCAAATTTATTAAACAAAAGGAAGGCAAACATTCCGGGGTTAGGTTAGGTTAGGTTTGGTTAGGTTAGGTAAGGTTATGTTAGATAATAATAGGGTTAGGTAAAAAAAGAAGGACAAACATAATTACGAAACAAACATAGTTACAAATAACCCGACAATATTTTAAAATCTCCTACTACCACCACAGTAAGCCGAAAATGTCGCTTAAGTCGTGATGGAGGACTTAGCCAGCCGAGGAATTGAACACGGAACGCCTGGGTGGTACCCAAACGCGATGCACACT
This sequence comes from Limnephilus marmoratus, assembly GCA_917880885.1. Lineage (NCBI taxonomy): Eukaryota > Metazoa > Arthropoda > Insecta > Trichoptera > Limnephilidae > Limnephilus > Limnephilus marmoratus. The sequence continues at coordinate 9,251,792 of OU862922.1, read as the reverse complement.
CAACCACTGACCGGTCATAATGTCAATATTAAGAGGAAACCCGGTCGCCGAAAAGTTTGAACAATAAGAATTTTTACATATTGTTGCTTTTACTCCCCCGAATATTGAGCGAAAGGGACAACGACACCTCAGGCTGAAAATACCTAAATAAAATCATCAAAATCGAGGTTTTGTATTCCCCATTTTAAAAATCGATTGTTTACTACTGTTATTTGGCATATTTTTACACTTATTTAGACGGTTAACACGTATTAAATTAAATAAATAAAATAAAAACAGTAACTGAAGTAAGTATGTGAAAAAATTATATTTTTTTTATATTACTTCTATAAAACAAACAAAATTTATAAAAAATAACAAAACATGTTAACTACTTCTTGGAACTTCTCGCTCGGCACACTTCGGGTGAGATCGTGGCTCGTATGTCACCACTCATCATCAGCAAAATACTCAATTATGACGTCTTTCCTTCAAGTGTTGATTATTGATAAATGTTTGTTCCAAGATGTTTGTTTGTTCCAACATGTTTATTAATTTTGATTTGTTTTATAGCAGTAATATCAAAAAAATAAATATTTTTTGTACATACGTCAATTATTGTTTTTTATTTCATTTAATACGTATAAAAAGAATTTTGTGATTGTAAACGCAATAAAAATTAAAATTCTCAATTAAAGAATTCCTTCCTTTATAATGTAGGTGAGTGTTGATTATTGACAAATTTTTGTTCCAAGACGTAGTTAACATGTTTTGTTATTTTTTATAAATTTTGTTTGTTTTATAGAAGTAATATAAAATCAATATTATTTTTTCACGTACTTCAATTCTTGTTTTTTTATTTATTTAATTTAACACGCGTTTACTGTCTGAATCAGTTTAAAAAATAAGCCAAATAACAGTAAACAATCGATTTTTAACTTGTCCAAAAAGTTTCGGTTTCGGTTTCGGCCGAAACTGAGACAGACACCGAAGATTCGGTTTCGGTGGAAAGTCCTGTTCCGGTCAGACACTATTTTTTTTATTATTGTGACAGCAATCCATTTCCGACCAAGGCCATTTTAAACCGGTGGCCACGTTGAGACGACTTTTTTATACGATTCTATTTACATTCAAATAGTGTTAGTGAAAATAGTTTTTCAATAAATCAATTTAACCGGTATTAAATCTATTTAGGAACCATATTTTTTTTTATTGGATTCATATAAATAAGTCGTCTCAACATTGTCTAACCACAGTTTGAAAATGGCCTTAAACGCCGAAATAGCTATGATAATAATAATTGTTGAACTTCAAAATAACATGTACATATGGATCAAATATGTACATTGAAAAAAAACATTTTTTTTAATGTATATATTTGATTCATGTACCGTACCTGCATTAAAAAAATGTATTTTTACGAATTAAACACAAAACATATAATAATATAATTTAGGTTCTGACGGGATATAATGTGAGTACGTTAATAATAAATACAAATTAAAAAATACAATTCTTTATCCAAGTCTTGCTTTCAATACATTATAATATCTAATAATCTGATTATATGAGTATCAATATCTTAATGACCGCGCAGTTAAGTGTTGTAAACGGAAGTGGGGTCATCTGTTATTTTTAAAAAGAAACATTGAAGTTTTCAAACAGCATCCCGATGAGAAATTGTCAAAAATAAAAATTAACAAAACTTGGAATTTCTTAGTTTCAAAAACTTTAATGTAATTTTCTGACCCATTTTCCGACCAATCTTTATTGAAAAATTTCCCTGTCACACACAGGCTATTGAGAGAGGTGTGAAGCTGGTCACTGAAGCTAGTTTGGCTGTTTGCAGAAGTACAGTCGCGATGAATATATTAGAGCAAGAATAAAATCGAGAAGAGAAATGCCGAAATTCGAAACAAAATCACACTTTTCCTGTGATTTCAGGGATCTACTCCGTACGCAGATGATACGACTGAAGGCTGAAATTATTAAAAAATATTCATATTCTTGTTACTTTTCATATTTTAATGCAGATAATATAGTAAAAGTTGATAATAATATTCGTTTAAATTTTTTTAAATTTTCAGTAATCGATAACTTTTTAAACGACTTCGAAAAGGAGGAGGTTCTCAATTCGACTGTATTTTTTTAAATTTTTTTTTATTTATTTTTATTTTTTTTTAATGTTTGTTACCTCAGAACTTTCGACTGGGTGAACCGATATTGATGATTCTTTTTTATTTGAAAGCTGGTGCTTCCCGTGTGGTCCCATTTTAATTTGGTCCAGTTCTGACAATGGCATCCATGAGAAAATCATAAAAGTCTTAAATTTGCATCAAGTATGTGCGCGACAAATGGACGAATAACTCAATATCACGCCAACCGATTTCGATGATTCTTTTTTTTATTGGAAAGGATGTACTTCAAGGGTAGTTTGATGAGAGTTTGGTTAGGTTCTGATTATGGGATCCATGACAAAGTAACGGAACTCTCCAATTCTGAAGAACAAATTTACGATACTCGGCCGAATCTTAATCGAATTAGTTAGTGTACTTCAGATTCACTAAAAATCAAAAAATAAACAAAAAATTTAACAAAACAAAAAAACGACTTCAAAAAATGCACTAAAAAGTAAAAAAATAATTTCGTATTCTTCTACAACTTTATAATCAACTTACCTTTTCTACTCATCAATATGTAGGTACGATTGTTATTTTTGGAGTCGGTGTCAACCAAGGTTACCCGCGGCCCGGCGTGTTCACTTGACAGCTCCTCTCCCGCCGACACCGACTCCAAAAATAACAATCGTACGTACATATTGATGAGTAGAAAAGGTAAGTTGATTATAAAGTTGTAGAAGAATACGAAATTATTTTTTTACTTTTTAGTGCATTTTTGAAGTCGTTTTTTTGTTTTGTTAAAATTTTTGTTTATTAAATTTTCAAGTCCTCGGCGCCACATCAGGATCACATGTGAAAAAGAAATAAAAAATACTTTTCAACCACCAATTTATCCATAGCAGCATTTAGTAATACAGGGTTCCAGGCTCCAGGCTAATGTATATTAAATATCTTACTAATCGTGCCACCTATGGCAATTTTTTTATACTAATTTTATAATGCCAAATGCTATAGCCTCTATGCTATTCTGATGTATGAGCTATATTATTGTAAAGTTACATTAAAATCCTTTCAGTAGTTTTTGCGTGAAAGAGTAACAAACATACATACATCCATAAATACATCCATACAAACATCCATACAAACTTTCGCTTTTATAATATTAGTAGAATTTTAAAAATAAATTATTATACACATTAAGCATAAAATCCATTCAACTTCCAAAAGTAAATCAATATGTTTGTGTCTTGACCCGAATGCGGTTTTTGATAGAAGATATAATATATTTTTCTTATAAACACCTGACATAATAAATTGTACAAAGGCACATAAATATGTAACAACATGCACAAAATTAAACGGTTCCATGCCAACTCAGAATTAAGTCAGAAAAAAATTATTAAATTAACCTAACCTGACGAAACCAAATTAACCAATTTTTTATATACTTTTTTTATCACTTTTAATGACTCTTCAAATGAGGTGTTGAGCTGATTCCATTCTGAGCTGTCCGGTCACCAAATTAAACAATATGTTTTTTATGATTTCTTTTTCAGGATGAAGCTCGTTTTTCTGATTGCCCTAATTTCGTGTGATGTGATGTCGGATTCTGAAACCAGAGGTGGATTATACGCTGAACCAGTCGGCGAGTCTCTGCCTCTTCATCGGATCAAAAGGACACCCGCAGAGCCTTACATCGACTTGCCCAAGGAACGACTCAACCAACCAGACGACAAATCTAAATCCGTTGAGAACAGTTCTAATCCTAAAGCTGTCTTCATTTCATTGCAATTGTCTGTGACTTCGTGAGAATTGAAAATGGCTAATAATTTTGCCGTCGTTTTATAATTTAAAAAGTTTTTCAGTTACTTACCCTTGTAAAAAAATTGTTCCATAAAATAAAAATAAAACTAAACATTCATTTTTTGATTTGTCTAAATATTTTATGGATCATAGAATGGTAGATACCGTTCGTACTGAGATATTAGTTGAGTTATCATTTTTAAACGATGGGACAGTTCGAAGCCAAAATTTCACTAAGGAGATAAACCAAAAGGAGTATACGAGTATTAATGATGTTCGATTGCCTAAAAGCTCATTTTTATCTTCTTCTATTAAAGTTTCTCTCCGTGGTCGAAAAGCAAGGCTCTCGACTAGCAATCGAAAGGTCGCGGGCTTAAATCCCGGCGTGAGCAAATAAGTTTTATTTGTTTAATCTGTGTTATTTCACAATTAATTCATTTAAAACAATATATTAGGGAACGTACCCATACTACGTGACCAACTTTTTGAAATTTTTAACCCCCCCCCCCCCCCGGTGACCAAAATCCTAAGCAACCCGCCGCTCATTTGTATGGAGCGTGACATTTTGAAGACCCCCCCCCCCTAAACGTGTCACGTAGTATGGGTACGTTCCCTTATATAGTTTATTAGCGGCAAGTTCCAGAGCGGAAGATACTCTCAGTATCGCCCTGGTGTAAGACCACCATTCAGAATTGAAACGAAACTTTGCTTGAAATGGCTTTAGCCGTATTTGATGACCAGATCTGAATAGCCAGGTACTCCCCACACATTCCTCTTCCCCAAGTCCCTCCCCTCCCTACTATCTTCAGACCTTCGGATTGCGAGTCAAGAGCCTTACCCCTAGACCACGCCGGCCGGCGCGTATCCAACCGGTCCAGTATCCAACCAAGCTGAAAATTTTTTTTATAGCCAAAAGTCGTATCAAATATCTAGTACGGATACGTTCAACTTATCTATTTTGTGTTTTAAATAATAAAATATAGGCCACTAAGGATTTCAATGTACCTAGTCGATCAGTTCGTTTCAAATTACCTTATCATTGCAACAATACAGGATCTAACGCTGAACTCAATTCCATAATGAATCGCCTGCATGTACTTTGAAATAAATATGTTTTGGATGAATCTATAAACATTGCTAGTTTAACCTCACACAAACACTACTTAATTAAAACTGTCTGTCAGCACTTCTCAGTTTGACTATAATCAAATACAGTTTTAAAGTATTAATTTCTTAATACATAATATCCGGGATTTATAATATGTTGTATTGTATTTATAATAACCTACTCATTGTACTTTTTTATGTTGATACTACAATTTCTATTGTTCTTTTTTATGAATTTTATATTTATATTCTTCTTTTTTTATCTCTGTATATTCTGTATTCATATGTAAAATAATTGTAATTCTTTTGTAAAAGCCGCTATAATCGGCGTTAATAAATAAATAAATAGCTCATGATTTTAGAGGCAGGTAAATCATAAATATTTAAAATACTGTTTTACATTATTTATTGTAAAAATATATTGAAATACTAGCTGGTTCCCGGCATGCGTTGCTATGCCTTTTAATAAAGAATTTTTTTCTCCCTGCGTGTCCTTTCCCATTCATCGTTCCCCTTCCGCCTCCCCTTCCTCTCCCGCGTCCCCTTCCCCCTCTTGCGTTCCCACTCCGCCTTCCCTCTCCCAACTCCCGTCGCCCGCTTCCCCCGTCCCGCGAACCCTCCTACCCGAGTTCCACCCTCCCACATTCCATTCATTCAGTCCCGGTACATAGAGTTTTCAAACATTTTGCGTGCCACCTATTGTAATTTTTTATACAAATTTCGTAATGCCAGAACTCACCAGTAATTTCATACAAACCTTGTCCTGACCATAACAAACACAACAAAAAAGAATTATCCAATTTGGTGCAGTCGTTTGAAAGTTCTGCGCGTACATACATTTCGGCGATTCATTTTTATTTATATAGATAGAAGATAGAAGAAGATAGATAGATAGATAGATAGATAGATAGATAGATAGATAGATAGATAGATAGATAGATAGATAGATAGATAGATAGATAGATAGATAGATAGATAGAAGAAAAAATAAATAGTAGAATACAAATGAGCGTAAGTTTTTTTTTTGCCTGAGCTCCACACATGAGGCCATGAGGAAAACTAATTTCCCTCAGGGTCTATGTCATCTTTAGGGACGCTGTACGGGGTTTTTTAAGGAAAGGAAGAGGAGAGTTCTGGGAAGGAAAAGGGTTCAAGGGGTGGGTAGGAATCTGGGGTTCAGTGTGTCCTGGTCATCCACCTTCAAAGTTTAATTTATGAATTACCTATTTATGTCGGAACTCGAATTTGATACAAATTTTAAAAGGGTTTTTTAAACGTTTTATTTTTTATTTTATTTTTCAATATATTAACACAGATAAGTTAAGACATATTTTTAAACAAATGTAATTAACCCACAAAAAATTTCAAAAATTGAAATCTTTAATCACCTGTATACTCGTATCATAATTTAAAATAGCACATATTATACTAGTACGTACTAGATATTTTATATAGCTTTTAATTAAAAAAATAATTATGCAGTTTGGTTTGGTTTGGTATTTTGGCCTAGCTGCACAGCCGTTCCTCTTAATGATAACAATACTAATATTTTCCTATCAAAATTAAATAAAATCAGGCAAAACTTTAGAAAATTAAAACGGCCCGCGTGGTCGAGTGGTAGGGCTCTTGACTCGCAATCCGAAGGTCGCGGGATTGAATCCGGGCATGGCAAATATTTTTTTTTATTAGTTTTTTGACAATTAATTCGTTTGAAATTATACGTAGTATATTTGCGGCACGTTTCAGAGAGGAAGATACTCTCAGTATTGCTCTGGTGTAAGACCATCATTCAGAATAGAAACGTTGGCTTTAGCCGTTTTTGGTAACCAGATCTGAATAGCCAGGTACTTCCCCACCTTCCTCTTCCCTGTCTCCTTCCCCTCACCACTACCTTTGGCCTCACAACATACCCAATTGGGGATGCCATAGTCACAGTATTCATATAAAATAAAAAAAGAAAAAGTGACGGTTGAGACTAATCCCGTAGTTTTTTTTCTTTTCTATATTAGCTCCACACAGAAGGCCTTGAGGAAAATAATTCTCCTCAGGGCCTGTCTCATCTTTGGGGATGATGTGTGGAGGGTCTTTTTAGGAAAGGAAAGAGAGGAAGTTCTGGAAAGGAAAAGGGTATTGGGGTGGGTAGGAATCTGGGGGTCAGTGTGTCCAGGAGTGACAGACGAATGAATCCATCCCTACGTTTGAGGTGCAAGGCGATGATCTGAGAGAGTACGGCTGGAGAAGTCAAAGGGACTCCCTCAACCATTATCTGCCGATCCGGCCTGCCACGCAGCTGGTGGGCAGACGCATCCGGCGCCAAGACCCGGACAAACCTCACCCCACCCCGAGCACCCCTGCTAAGTCAGCAAACTTAGCGAACCACTTGGGATGACCTATGGCATAGGTGTTGGTTATACAATAAATGGTTCCCGGGTGGCGGTACCCACACCCGCCTCCCAAATTTAGTAGATGAAGTGCAGAGAATTTCTACGGCTGTCAAAACCATGGGTACAGATAGATACACAGAAAATAATAACATTGATGTTCTGGTTAATTATATGTATCTATTATATTATGGTTCAAATAAATCCAATGTTAACAATTTTAGAGGCCGATTTACGATTGAAATCTATTTCAGACAGGGTACCGACCAGTGGCGTACTAAGCCAGTCAGAGGCCCAGGGCAGCAAAGCTGAATGAGGCCGCCCCTAGTATAAGAAGTTGATGTAATTTTACGAGCTTTTTATTCAGTTCACACGGGCCTCTGGTCCTGGGGAGCCTCCAAACGCCTCCAGGTTCCCTTGATCAAAAAATGTGTTAAAAAATTTGTTATTTTTTTCATTTTATCTTCCGAACGATGCATTTGTTAATAATGCTCTCACCAGATGCTCTAAGGAAATTTGTGAAATTGACGAAGATCCAGCATTTTATATGAAACTGTTTTAAACAGTTTGTGTTGAATTATCCTTTAGCAAAACTTTGAACTTCTTTAAAACGTTTGGTGAGATCATTCTTAACAAATGCATCTTTCAGAAAATTAAATGAAAAAAATGATTTTTTTTTACTGTGTCCTGGTGCCTTAAAGTTTTGTTTAGGATTTGATCAAGAGAACATGGAGGCCCCCCAGGACCAGAGCCTGGGGTGGGCCAGCCCTTCCGCCCCCCGTTAGTCCGCCACTGGTACCGACCACGCATTACTCCCATTGCGCACTTGAAGTGAACTCTCAGGAATGAATCATTAAAACAACTTACGATTAGAAAAAAATGTCTATACTAGTTTTAAATCTTTTGCTTACTTTGAAGTTGGGTATATTGAAATGCATAACTAGTATTTATTTATTGTTTGAATCTACGTAAATGATAATAAACTGTACAGATATAGTAACATTTATCTGATTTTACAGCCTGATTTCACCCCGTGTATGCCCAATACTAATAAAACTCGCTGGTAAAACCTGTGGTAAGAAATCTTATAACAAACTAACAAAAACTGCTTTGTTTGGGATAGTGCTTTTAGGTTTAGGTATATTTTCGGCCTGAATTCAGTGCTGGCCATCCTGCGCGGTTCCGGACATCCATACTAAAAACTACTGGTTTCCAGAAACCTGTTTGTAAAATGACTAAACTCTAACATTAATGTGTCATTGAAGCAGTGAACATTTTTGTGAAAGTATGCAAAACAATTGAGTAAAAGCGTAATCTTTTACAATCTAAATATTGGTTCCATGTCAACTCAGAATGAAACCAACTCAGAAACACCTCAGAAAGATCATTCAACGCTATGAAAAATTGATTTAATAATAGAGGTGCTTCTGAGATGATTTCATTCAGAGTTGGCCGGTCACCTTAAATATTACGATAAATACTTTAAAAAAAGATTCAACATTGGTTAAAAAACACGAAAATGTTTCAGATGATATCAAACTAAACGAGAACAGCACAGGTCAAAGAGCCATTATCTGTAAAACATCATGTCAGGAATATAAATATGCATTTTATTTTATGGTGTGCAATTTCCAATTGGTTGGGCCCACATTCTTGGAATGACCTGAAAGTTATTTTGAGGCCAGAAACTAGTTTTGAAAACTTTAAAACTAATTGGAAACACATTCACTCATTTGAAAAGACTGTTAAAAAACTATCTATAAAAAGATAGTGAAAAGTGCCCATTAGCTGTTTGAAACATTAAACGGCGCTGTAGTAAGTGGACAATTTATGTGTATTCAAAAATATATAAAAAAGTCAAAAGAACCCAAGTGACGGTAAGGCATAACAAATGCATGCCGTTGGGGACCTAGCTGCAGTATTAAGCGTATGAGAATCTTATTCAAATTCGAATTATTTGAATTATAAGAAATCAATCAAGTTTACGTGTTAATATTAGGATAATTTCACGCAGTTGTTTATTAGAAAATAGGTTTTAACTACGGTAAAAAGTGTAAACTAGACCATGGTTTAGTGATTGACCACTCTCGCGTTAATTGTCCTGTTCTCACCGAAGAATGTAAATATTAGGTATCTCTCCAATATGTCGTTGAAAAATACGTTGTTGAAAAACACTTCTTCGTAATCATACATTCTACTTCGTAATCATAGACACATTCCTCCTTATTCCGATTTTTAAATATGTTGTGAGTGAGATAAAGTGAGAAAGTTCTCTTTCTCACTTTATCCAGAATTATCTCAATTTATGTAACACAATAATGCTTATATGTCTGCGGTTTGTTTGTAAAAAGAAAGAGATTTTCTTATTAGATTTAGATACTTTTATTCAAACTTTTTACACGTCAAGTGGTACCATTCGTCATACCCTTTTCCTTCCCAGAAGTTCCTTTCCTTTCTTCTCTTAAAAGATACTTCAGAGGGAAATTGTTTTCCTCAACTAAGCAACTCCTCAAATGAGCACTGTGTACAACATTCAGGGTATCTAGGATTTATCGATAATGTTGAAATATTACCATCGTTCCCGAGCACGACTGCAAATCGCAAACGTACAAACATCTGTTTAAGTCGAAAACATTAAGAACACTCAGTCGTTGTGGACCGCAGGTCGTTCATTGGCGATCTGCAGTCATGCTCGGGAACGAAGACAAGTTACCGACATTTTCGAAGTCGTCTTTGATCGATCGAACGTACTAGATATAATTGTTATTGAAAATCACCATTAACAAATGGGCAATCACCGTACATTTAGCTATATTTTTTATTCTTAAAAAAACATTTATGTATGATATAGTATCATCGATGGAAGGAATTAACAGGTAAGTTTGGCAATTAAGTGTAGAAAATAAATGATGGCGCTGCGATCGTTTTCTAGTTTTAAATGGCAACACCAAGATGGCTCATAAGACAATGAATGTATGTTTTAAAAAACACTTCTGCCAAAATGCATATTTCATAGCGTATTTGTATTTTCAATAATTTTGCACAAAAAACTGTAATTTAATAGAAGTAAAATAAAACCAAACAAGTTTTAAGTGGGCGTTTATTTCGATATAAAAACGTAGGTACTTAAAAATTTACGTCTATTAATTCAACACCCGACATGTAATTATTGTCTTCGTCCTCGTGTGATTCTTTTTCTTCCGTATCTTTATCTTCATCTAAACGCAGTTCATCGATATCATCATATATTTTCACGTGTTTGCAACAATTTTTCCAATCATCAGCACTTATGCTATTACATATTTTCTATTATTATGCCCATTTTCGGTTTTCCCGGTGTTTCAAATTTTCCATCTGCCTTTTCCCCTTCCTTGACGATTCGCCTTACCGTTGATTCAGATTTATCTGTGAAAAATCATTAAAATTATTATTATAGAAGGTAGTTTTAAAAACACACACTAGATAATATTCACTTGGAAAGTGAATACTCATGACACTCGGCTACGCAACGTTGAAAAACGCAGAATATAAGCCCTCTTGCATCACTATGTAATGGTTTATTCATTTTAATTAAATTCAGGCAAACAATTAATAAAAATATTATCAAATCAGCGATCTTCTACTCAGATTTAAGACAATAAATCAACCGTAACATGCGATAACATGACAGCCATAGGAAACGTCATATAATTCGGTGCTGCCATAGTAATGAACACGTTTAGTTTCAATTTATTTAATTATTTGCACTTATTTGCCAAACTATAATTAATTAAATATTACGCCAGTATTTATTGTTTGGTAATGAAATGGTTAATACCAAAACTACGCCCATTCAAAGTCAAAATAAACAAAAATTGTTGGAAACCCGTTGTTCTGGAAATCAGAAGATACCACTGTTTCTGCAATAAGACAGCCTTTTGCCTTTTTGGCTTTGATGGACGACAATGGAAGGGTCGTGTACCGACATTAATATTTATATTAATGCCAGGGAGGAGAGGGGCAGCTAGAGATGGAGGAATAACGTCCTTTGTGGTGTATATTGGATCAAGGATTTCCTGGAAGACAAATAGTATTATACTGTTGATGTTTGCTTTGAGGTCCGTCAGAACATAAAGCAGTACCTAAATCCATATTTTTAATGATCTATATATAAACTTAAAAGCATTTAGATTATAATTCCATTATGCATGTTAAAACCTAATATCATTATGAAATATTATCAATTTTTTGCTATAAAAATATCCTTTAGTAGCAAAATATTAACTGTTTTAGGCAGATGTATCCAACCAGTACGTGGTACTGGACAGCTTGTTTATAATTTGGCCTACAAAATTGTGAAATGGATGTATATTACTCGTATCTATTTAAACATTACGCTGTTTCCCCGCAAGGTTATGTAGATAAAATGGACCGCCACACAACTCTGACTTGGTACATATATATACAGGGAGAAACAGCACGTAACCAGCGATTCCTGAGCATATTTGGAGTAAAAATATGGATGTCATTTTGCTGTTCGATGTTATCTTTTATGTATTAAAAAATTTGTTTTTTCGATCTTGCGTCATTAATATATTTTTTACATTAGCTCCACACGCGGAGCCCTGTGGAAAATAATCCCCCTCGAGGCCTATTTTATCTTTGGGGATGCTGTGTGAAGGGTCTCTTAACCCTAGATTACTAACCTTATTTTACAACGCTCATTACTAACCTTCGTCGTTTCGGCTACGCTGTATAAAAGGGAGGCTTCTAAGGGTTTATGGAATCAAATATTTATATGTGTTTTACTTTTTTATTACAATAATCATTTGTTAACATGTTTATAATTTTTTTATTTGCTAAAACACATTTCAACTACTTTGACAGTCTTTTAATTGAGACCAGAGTTTTTACCCATTTGAATATTTTGGTTTTTTTTAATGCTTAAATCTTATTAACTAAAAAAAACAAAGACTTAAAATTTTTAAATTAAGTAATAAAATTAACAAAAGAAAGAAACATTTTAGAAAAAAACTATTAATTAATACATTTGTGACAAATGTCAAGTTTGAGTTCACCACACAAGGATTTCTTGCACTTGGGCACATAGGGCACACAGGGCCCCTACACAAAAAAAATACCAGTGCGCCGCGCGAGCTGCGGGTCGACTGAGATTAGCCGGAATCTGGAATGCGTACGACGACGCACTCAAAATTTATATCACTTTTTTCGAGTCCGTGTCGTCGTTTTGACGAAGGTTAGTGATCTAGGGTTAAGGAAGGGAATGAGATGAATTTCTTTGAAGTTACTAGATGAAGTTGGGTAGGATTCTGGGGATTAGTATCTCCAGGGGTGACGGACGTATGAATCCATTTCTTCCACTGCGGTGCAAGGCGATGTTTCGAGAGAGTCCTGCTGGAGAGGTCAAAAGGTCTCCCTCCAACAGTCTCCCCCGATCCGGCCGAGGATGGTCCGAGCTGGTGGGCAGATGCATCCACCTTCAAGACCCGGACAAACCTTATCACATGAACCCGGGAAATCCTGCTAAGTCGACAAACGTAGTGAACCACTTGGTTATCCAATAAACACCCGCCTCCCAAATTGAATTCTTGCCTAATACGATCGTCTTTTTATCCTGGTATCCATTCAGAGTCTTAACACAACCCGACTCAAGTATTTGATTAAATTGGTTGTGAAATGTCATCCTCGGACGCCCCCGACTTATTCAACCATTCACATGTATTTCTCCTTATACCACTCTCTTCGTAAAATTTTATAATATAGAAAAAGTTAATTTACATTCACACTTTTTTTTATAAAGTTTGAAAGATTTTATTCATTTTTATTGCTTGAACAAAAATAAAGAACACGCGTTTCCAGCCAGAATATTTTTTTCATTGTTTCAGATTAAAAAAAAATCGAGATGGAAAACTGTAAATATCCAAAACGATATTGCAAGCCACTGCTTTATTTTAATATGCTGTATTTAGATTTATACAACACTACAACAGAAATAAAGGTCCATAATCCTTTCACCAAAACTTTTCACCAAAGAGAATGGCAACCATTAAAGAATTAACAGCATATTTAAATTATGTTTTTTTTTGTCATGGAAACCGTTAACGATGTTAAAAAAGTCATATGAATTATTGAAAAAACTTTTATAAATTCAAAACGTATTCAATATTTTTTTATAGATATTTGAAAAAAAAAATTATATGAATACCTCACAAGAGTCCCAACTGCTCCCGTCTGGAGCCAATTCATCCCCAATTGGGGTATGTTGTGAGGCTGAAGGTTACTGGGGAAGGGAAGGAGATGGGGAAGAGGAAGGTAGGGAAGAACCTGGCTATTCAGATCTGGTCACCAAACACGGCTAAAGCCATTTCAAGCAAAGTTTTAATTCTGAATGGTGGTCTTACACCTGGGCGATTCTAAGACTATCTTCCACTCTGGAACGTGCCGCAAATATACTATACATTATTTTAAATGAATTAATCGTGAAAATATCACAAATTAATCAAATAAAATTTATTTGCCCTCGCTGGGATTCGATCCCGCGACCTCGGATTGCGAGTCAAAAGCCTTACCGATTGATTATTAAAAAACAATTATTTCCACAGCTGGAATATTGAACAGCGCCAAAACTTACAAAGGGTTGGAACACTTATTCTTGTTAATCTTTTGATTTTAATCGAATGTAAACTTTGCGGGCAATTAATTATATTATCAAAGTGAAGATCTTAATTAAAATTATCAAGCCGTGAAAACTGTTCACGAGTTTCAATATACCTACAATGTATTAATTTATAAGTACCTACTTATATAATATTGTACTTCAATTCCTTTTTTTTTCCTTTATTTTTTTCAATTATATCTTGATACATTTGAAAAGTAATTTTTACCCATTTTCTAAACATATATATAACATAACACAAGATAAAAATAATGTAAAAAAGTAAAAAAAATATATAAGCCGAAAGTAGGTAATGGGAACCCACTAAGGTACTGCCTGTGCATGGGTAATATTAACTAAAGTGCTAAATTACACCAATAAGTTGGCGGTACAAGTCATCATCATCATCATCACTATTGGCTCTACAACCCCTAGTGGGTCTTGGCCTCCTCAAGAGTCTTCCTCCACTCATCTCGGTTTTGTGCCAGCTCTCTCCAGTTTGGAAGCTCCAAGATAGATATGTCTTTGAGGACGTTGTCGCTCCATCTTAGTCTTGGTCTTCCCAGGCTCCGTCGCCCTATTGGTCTTGAGTTCAGCAGGGACTTTGGTGCTTGATGCTCGGTCATTCTCTCCACATGACCCAGCCACCGAAGTCTTCCCAATTGTATAAATTTTGCGACGTTTAGCTCCTTAAACAAAGTATAGAGCTCATTGTTATAACGTCTGCGCCAAAATCCATTTTCTAGAACCGGTCCGAAGATGCGCCTCAAAATTTTTCTTTCAAAAACGTCCAGTGCTCGCTCATTCCTCTTAGTTTTTTTATTTTTATTTTTTTTTATTTGAAATATACATACATATAACAGATTTACATAAGGAAAATACATGGTTCTTATAAATAATTACAAATAAAATAATTTCTTGTTAATGGATCTACCCAATTTAAAAGAGAAAAAATTTCTCGTGTTTAAATTGGGGAGTCGTGTCATTACAGAAAAAAGATAAAAAATAAGATATACTTATATATATATATATATATATTTAAATTAAGAAACAAATAAAACTTATGAATAAAAAACAAATATTAAATAAAGAAATATACTAACGTAGCAGTTGCTAAATTAGATATACATGTAGTATAGATATTTTAAAAGTAATAATATACAATAGAAGTAGTAAAAATAAAAATAATATTATTGCATTTCTCTTAATAGGTAGGTGTTGAGATGGTAAGTACATATAGTTGATTCTGACAATGGGATTAACTGATAATATTGCAGGAGTAGGTACTCGATATAATGTCATTTTACGACAATAATCGCTTACATTTCAGTTCAAAAGTTGATGAAATATTTTAAGAGGATATGTGCAATCAATAAGACTACATTAATTTATAATTTATTTTTTGTTAATTAATGATGGAGTTAAGTGATTAATTTTGAAATAAAGTACATAAAATTATAATTAAGACTTGATCAATTTTTACTAATTAGTACATTGTAATCAAAACATATACGTAGAAATTCTTTCTTTGAAATTAAAACTTATAATTAGTGTTTGGTTGATCAAGCAGTTGTTTTATTAGTGATTTAAAGACTTTATAATTTTCTTCGGATTTGATTTTATATGGTAGGGCATTAAAAAATTTTATGCCTTGATAAGTATAATGTTGTTGAAAAGCACTCGTATTAAATTTAGGGATTTCTAGATTACCACGTGATCTTGAACGGTTACTTATTTTTGTGATTGTTGTTGTAGAATTAAAATGATCTTTGTGTGTTTGTAACAGTGTGTTCTTTTTGAAAATTTTATTTAAACTGAGTACCCTAAAAGAATTAAATAGTTGTATTGTTGGAAATAAAGATGGTTTTCGTGTGATAACTTTTAGAATCAACCTCTGTACCCTTTCTACAGGTTGGAGGTTAGTTTTGAAAGTTCCCCCCCACCCGATTATACCATATTCTAGAATAGATTGGGCAAGAGAGAAATAAACAGTTTTAATCATACTAGATGATAGAATGTTTCTCAATCTAATGAATATGTAAATAAGTTTTCTTACTCTGGTTACCGTATTTTCGACTTGTTCGTTCCATTTTAAGTGTTTGTCTACAATGACACCCAGATACTTAATACTATTTTTGCATATTATTTGTAGGCAATTGTCATCGTTGCATTCCTTTTTATTTTCACACTGTGATGAATGGATTTTAATTGTTATATTGTTCTCGACATTCTTTTCTTTCAAAGAGAATGGAATAAAATAAGTTTTCTCTGTATTTAGTGAGAGACAATTTAGGTCAAACCATGTTTTGAGTATGTTTATATTTGTATTTGCTTTAATCATCGTTTCCTCCCATGATTTCCCTTTAGTGATAACTACTGTGTCGTCTGCATAAGATATGATATCTCCAACTATGGGAAGAGTGAACATTTGATTAACATATATAATAAAAAGGATTGGACCGATGACAGTTCCTTGCGGTATACCAAATGATGAGGTTTTGGGTTCACTTAGGGTATCATTTATTTTGACGTATTGAAATCTCTCTTTTAGATAACTTTGGAACCATGACAGTACTGTTCCGTCCAAACCAATTTGCATGAGTTTCTCATTGAGTTTGGAGTGTGATATGCTATCAAATGCCTTGCGTAGGTCGATGAATATACCAAGACACTTTTCTCCATTATCTAAATTTTGTATTATTGTTGAAGTTAATTTAGCAATTGCATCTTGAGTGCTGAGATTGTCTCTAAATCCAAACTGGTTTGGGCTCATTATCTTCTTTGATTTTATGTAGTTGTTAAGTTGTTTTTTAACAATTTTTTCATAGATTTTTGCTATGTTTGATGTGAGTGCTATGGGACGATAGTTGGAAATATTTTTTTCGTCTCCAGATTTAAAAACAGGGATGACAATAGTTTTCTTATAGTTGTTCGGGAATATACCTTTCTTCAAACTAACATTTATTATATGTGCAATTGGCTTGCTGATTATCTCACGTACGGCTTTCAATGTTTGTACAGTTATGTTGTCATAGCCAGGGCTTGCTGATCCCCTTAAACTTAATACGGCGTTTTCAACTTCTTTTTGAGTTACTGAAGCAAATGTGTGAAAACCTTCTTCAAAATTTGAGTTCTGCTCTGGTTGGGGAGTCTGTCTATTGTTTGGTGTAATATTACAAGCAAGATTAGAGCCTACATTTGCAAAATAATCGTTAAAAATATTACCACAAAGTTTTGGATTTTTTTCGGTGTTGATGTTGATTCCTTGATGAGTAATTTCATTTGATAATTTTTGTTTTGTGCTTTTGTTCGTTATTGTATTGATGATTTTCCAGAACTCTTTGCTGTCTTGACCAGCATTTTTTATTTTATCACGAAAATATTTTTCTTTTGTTAGTCTAATTAAAAGTGCAAGTTTGTTTCGGTATTTCTTGTAGAAAGTGGCGATTTTTTCATCATTTGGGAATTTTTTACACTGGTGGTAGTATTTTTCTTTATTTCTGATTGAAATCACTAGTCCATGAGTTATCCATGGCTTTATTAATCTGTGCTTAGATTTTGGTTTGTAAACAATTATTTGTGTGGATAGGTTTATGTGGTTTTGGAAAACTGTTTCGAAATTCTCAGCACAGGTATTTGGATTTTCCGATTCAAATATGGATGCCCAGGTTTCCGTTTTAAGGTTTGTTCTTAAAATTTCCATATTTAAATTTTTTTTTTCATTTTTTTTTTTGTCAGTTGTATTAGAATTGGTACTTCTTTTATCAATGTTGGTAACAAATATACAGGTGTAGTGATCGGTTATGCTGGTTTTCCATAATATTGACATGTTTTTGTCATTGTTATTTGAGTTGCACCATTAGTGCCCAAGTTAGTGCCCAAGTCTCAGCTGCGTACGTAAGTACTGGTCTGATAAGTGTTTTGTACACTAATATCTTCGTGTTTCTGGACAGCAGTCTGGACTTTAATTAAGGCGATCCACTAGTTCACTACTGTGCCGTGGACAGTAGTTCTTCGGTGGACGCCATAGGGGTCACTTTGAATAACCGAATTCGTCGACTAGCGGCTGTATTGTAAAATATCAACGCGAAAAGGCATATTTTATTTTATTTTGGGAAGATTGGGTGTAAAAATCAACTTTTTTTGCGATTATTATAAAATAAACTGAATTTGCCACATTACACAATAAAACCATATCCGAAAAGGGGTTTATAAATAGGAGAGTTTGGACTTGAATGTGTGTTTTTTAGACCTTATACTTTATTTTTTTATAGGCTTATTAAAAACCTTATAAAAAAAATGACCGATATTTTTAAGGGCCAAGGTATGTTCTACACGCAGTATTTAATTGAAGCATCTACAATACTTCTAAGCGATCAAATTTTCAAAATAAAAACATATGATTTTGCATTATTTACTATGACTTCATCTTAATAGGTTTTGTAGGCGGAAATAACAGCGATTTGCGTTCACTAGCATTTCTGGATCTCCTCTGTGGTATTATTGTCGTTTGTTATCAGGGAGCCTAGGTATGTGAATCTTGGTACCGTTTCGAAATTTACGGCGGTACAAGTAAAAAATGTAAATTTCAAAGAGAAAGTTTAAAAATATAGGTAATGTATTTTTGAAAATATTGTAGTAACAAAGTTAGACACATACAAGTTAGTTGATTTTTTGTTACGGTTTCAAGAAGATAAATAAAGTTAGTCTTGAAGTAACAGTAGAATTGTAAAAGAGAAGCATGAGGGTTTACATAGAGTTTACAAAAAGTGTTTCAACATCTGCATCATTAAGCCATAATTTTAATTCTTTTATGTAAAGTGATATTTTATATGTCATTTGAATGTGTTTTGGTAGATGATTAAATGTACGAGGACCAATAAAACTAATATGTGTTTGCATTAATTTGGTTTTGATTTGGGAAACTTGAAACACATTATTAGTCCTTTTGCTAATTCTATTTTCGTTTTTTACGAAACAATTTTTGTTTTTAAATACCTACATATTTCAATTGATAAAGAAACGTCATTTAAGTTTATTTTATAAAGTCAATTTCCTTTTAGATTTATTCCAACAATTTATAAATATATTTTTTTAAATTTCATAATATTTTATTTGTTGCAGATTATTGCATTTTTTCGACAACCTCACTAGGCCCATGTTATGGTAGTCATACAATAAATATTTTATTTAGGAACTAAAAAATAATATTATAAAGAAGCAGATAATAAACATACTTAATATGTTAATTTAAGGTTAAAAATGAAGAAAACATAATATTTTAACGAAAAATAAATAAAAAAATTTTTAAATTCTTCTTCTTCCTGTGCCCTGTCCGTTCAACGGACGTTGGCTATCGTGTTGGCTATGCGGAATTTGTTTACTGCAGCCCGGAACAGCTCTACGGTAGACTGGCGAAACCACTGTCACAGGTTTTTCAGCCATGAAGTTCTCCTTTTTCCAGGGCCTCCTCTTCCGGCAATCATTCCCTGCATTATGAGATGCAAGATGTCTCTGGATGTCTCATGACATGTCCAAGATATTGAAGTTTTCGGATTTTTATAGTTTTAATAAATTCTTTTTGTTTATTCATCGGACCCATAACATCTTCATTCGTAACCCTGTCCATTCATTTTATTTTAAGTATTCTTCTGTAGATCCACATCTCGAATGCCTCAAGACGGCTAATTAGTTCTTCCAGACCATTCGCATTCGTAATCCAAGGTTGAGATCATAACTGCAGAACATCTTTTTCATGCGGATAAAGGTTGCACGAGCTTGCTAAATGCGGAATTTGATTTCAACAGAAGGATTTGATTGCAGCCCAAGTATAGAAAAATTAATAATTAAAATTTAGTGTTAAGATCTTTTGTATTCTTTGAAGTACTTATGTAAAATAAATATTTAGTTACATGTATAAAAATAGGACCTAAAAATATTCGGACTCGATTTACTCGAAAACGAAAGCTCAAACCAAAAAACTTAAACGTGATGTAGATTTACCAGTTTTCCGCTTGTACTACGAGTTTCCGTACAACGGTGAACATACATAATATATTATTTTACCAGCCCTATCGTTTCACCAACTTAGGGGTACTTCGTATAAAGTAGAGAGTTTAAAATGGTAAGTATTTTTTATAGTTTTAAAAACCCACCGACCAACACAAAATATTTTGCAATAGTTTTTAAAACGTAATTGGAACATGCAATAAAATCATGAATATAATTAATACTTACTTTTTCGGTGCACACGTAGACTTACTTTTTTGTTGTTTTCAGAGGATCCCGAACAGTTCGAAGAGTAGTCGGCATTTATTATGGAATTCTTACAAAAAACAGTACCTACATATTATTTGTGACAACTGTAAAAGTAACAACAAATGTTTATAAAATGTGTTCAGTAATTAAAGTAAAAATATGCTTTTTATAAGTGTGTTTCTATTTAAACTCGTAAAGTTCCCGAACCCAATAAAGTCTACAACTCGAATCACGAAACTCCACAACTTATCGTTTCTCGTAAAATTCCCCACAATTTGACACTTTTGGGGGAGGTGGCCAATAGTGGTATGAAATTTCAAAGAATGAACGAATAAATGTATTCGATTGGACGAATACATTTATTCGTTCATCGACTTATTTTCATTTTAGATGTCGAGTCAATGGAAAAATAAAATCGTCATGTAATTATTTTCTCGATTAATTTATTAACCAAAATTAAAAGTTTACTGGAAAACCTTAAGATTTACCATAGTACGGGGTTTTACAGTAACATATATATATAAATATTTTTACCACGTTATATATAGGTATATGCGAATAAATTGGTAAAAATATTTAAGACTCCGTAGTAGGCGTTCAAAAAGAAGCAGAAGATGGTTTGAATGGGAGATACGTAAATAAGAATGTTAGAGGGAGCGCACCAATGTTAAAAAAGTTTATAATTGAGCGAAAATTATGAAAACTTTTAATTAAACAAGGCTGCTAAATAAATACTAAAAATTAAATGCATACTTTACGATTTTTTTCAGCCGAGGGAATTTCATGTAATTACTGTTTCGGCTCGGCAAAAATAATATTTATTTTTTGAAAACTTAAAGTGTTTAAGGAAATTATGTCATAAATCGGTAAAAAAAGTGGTAAAACCGGCCATAAAGTCGATTCTTGAATAAAATTATATAAAATTATGTTGTTATTAGTTTTTGGGGTATTATGGCGTGTTACGCTACCTTCTTCTTTAGCCAACGTTTCGGACAGCGTTGCAGTGTCCATCATCAGGGCAGATGTGTGAAAATCTAAAATCGTATCTATATTAAATTAAATTATTTTAATAAAATGTTTCAAGCCGAGTTTCGTGAAGTGTGGCATCTAGTCAATTCGAATAAGTTTCATGAAGGTACAACTAGGTGGTAAACACGTACGTGTAAATCACGAATGAATCATTTCAGATACTGGTAACTATTTTACTATAAATTTCCGAGGTCGCACGTCGTGTCTCGTGAGAGGCGTGAAATCAAATATTTCGAGTGAGCTATGTGTTTTGTTAAATAAACAAATAATAATGAAAAGGCAAGACGACTTCCCTGAAAGACCTTCGCAAAATTTTCCCTTTTAGCTGACGTATTTTAGCTTTCAGCGGTATATTAGATTTTATCACTGTTAAAGACGTACAGGTCTCAGAAATACTCTCAGACGAACTAGTATTGAATTAACCCTTTTTACAGTTCATCTCGTAACGTTAGCTTTACACATAAGGACTGTAATACCATATAAGGTCTATTTTAAGACAAAAGCGAATGAAAACATGAGACCCTACCAACGCCAATGGAAGACTAGCGAAGGAAACAATTTGTATTTTTTAAATTTCCTTTCGGAAACTTTCAAACAAGGAATGTTTTTTTTTAATTTATTTTTTATTCTAAACTTCAACAACGTGCAGGCACGCCAACGCTACTAGCAATTAGGTTCCCAGTCATGTTGGCACGGAAATGTTAATAGATGCGAGGACAAGATCTGAAATAAACCAGAAAAAAATATTTTGGAAAAAAATATTGCAGAAACAAACATAAAATGAAATGTCTATCAGTCTTGAACTATTTAGACAAAATTTATGTTAAATAATTGGATTTTCTACCGACAGAATGCCTATTATTTTTTCGGCAACAGCAGCATACAGCAGAAACCTAACTTACAATGTTTCCAGTTAGAAATTTTTACTTTTTTTGGAACTTTAAAAAAAAAATACTATTATTATTTTATTTATTTATTTGTTTAAAAAGAAAGACAAAATAACAACGAAGTAGGAAATAAAAATAATACTTACACAAAAAGAAGAAAGTCTCAATTAAAAAAAAAATAATTATTTAGTTTTAGGGAAATATATACGTCATACATGACGTGAACGTATAATATAATTTAAACCAAAGGTTCTCAACTTTATTTCGCCCACCGCCGCCTTTTAAATTTTAAATTGAGAACCTTTTTTTTCTAGAAGCCCCTATTTTTTTTGCTTATGAGGTAGGGAAGGGACGGGCTCAAGTAACACGGAATCAATTATTTGTTAAACCTATTGATTAGCAGGTTAACTACTTTCCTTCTTGTGTTCATGATATAGTTTCAATTCTTAAAAATAATAATGCACGTAAGATGATAATATTATACAACTAATAAAAAATAAAAAATAAATTATGTCATCCACTTTAATGTAGATCTGAACGTGATCTTTCAGTTAAATTTTCAACCACTTCCTACCGACTAAAAATGATTACATTACGTATAATAACAATAATTAACCAATATTAAAGTTTACTTTGCGTTATTAGTACATTATAAGCGTATTTTTTTTTCTTTTTTAAACCATATTTTTTATCTACCTATGCCCATGCCCAGAGAAAATTAGGGGGCGTTGAGAAGCAAACGCCCCCTAATTTTCTCTGGGTCTTCTACTGCCCCCCTGAAAGTTTCAAATGCCCATAAGGGAGCGTTATCCCCACATTGAGAAGCTATGATTTTCACGTACATCCACATACACATATTAATATTCAATTTATACAAATACATAATGATGTACACATATATGCACATTATAAAATTATTATAATATTAACACAGAGATGACAAAATGAAAACATTTTGCAAATATCAACCGTGAGGAGGTCAACAGTGATAATATCTAACAACAATAATATGCATGGAATTAGAAATTTTTTATAAATTGTTTTGGAAATGGTACCGCCGCCCCGGGAACCATTTATTGAATAACCAGCACCTCTGCTATAGGTAACCCCAAGTGATTAGCTACGTTTGGTGACTTAGCAGGGGTGCTCAGGGTTCATGGAGTGAAGTTTGTCCATGTTTTGACGGCGGATGCGTCTGCTCATCTGCTGCGTGGCGGGCCGGATCGAGAGAGACTGAGGGAGGCCTTTTGATTTTTCCAGCCGGACTCTCTCGACCCATCGTCTTGCACCGCAGTTGGAGGGATGGATCCATACGTCCGTCCCGTCCTGATCCCTAGACTCCAACCCCCCCCCCTACCTTTTTCTTTCCCAGAACTTCCTATCATTCCCTTCCTTTAAAGACCCTCCACACAGCATCCCCTAAGATGACATAGGCCCTGAGGGAAATTTTCCTCAGGGCCTCCTGTGTGCAGCTAATGTAAAAAAATCAAACAATATCTTTCAGAGAGCTAATTATTCATTATAAAATTTGTTTTTAGAGTAACTGAAATTTTAATTTTGACTAAGTTGATTGATACCAATGGAATTTGCGCTGATTTACCGTCAGATGCCAAGACATTCAGGTGTGCAAGTGTTATTATAAATACTGTTATATTTTTAGTAACCTGTGTGGAGTCATCTGTGTAATGGAATGTTACATGTAACTAACTAACCATCACGCCGTTTCCTCAGGGGTAAGCAGAGAGGACGGACCGCCAAACACCTCGGTCTTGGCACACACTCTTTACCTCATTCACATTCATACATACTGTTCTATTATTCTGACTTTTGACATGGCCAATCTCAAGTATCTGATTCACTTGATCGTGCCTTGTCTTTCTCGGGCGTCCCCGACTCCTTCTACCCTTCACATTTGCGTCATTTATTCTACTTACACTCCTTTCCTCGTTCATTCTTACTCATTACGCTTACATCAGCCTTGCATTCTTTGCGGATCTCCACATTTCTCACACGATCATGCATAGTTTTACTGCACATACGCCTCAGGGATCTCATTTCAACAGCATTTAGTCTGCTTTCATCCTTCCTCTGCCAGTTCCATGCCTCACTGCCATACATCAGGGTAAGTACCAGAACTCCATTGTGGACTGCTAGCTTCGCTTCTTTTGACAGTTTTTTATTAGTGCCAACGGCATTCAGTTCTCCATTAATTCTTCTTTCAATATCTCTATCAGCCTTCCCATTTCTCCTAAATATACTACCCAGATACACAAACTCATCCAACTGCTCCAAGTTTTCGTCATTCACAACTATATTGCACACTGCTTTCGTACTCTCTCTTTCAAATACTATGACTTTAGATTACTTACATTCATAATTAACTCATTCTTCATACATACTTCGTTCATTTTAGATACGAGAGACTGTAGATCTTCCATACTGTTAGAAATCAGCACGGCATCATCAGCATACAACAGGGAAAATACTTTCAGATTAGTCAATTTAGCGCCCAATCCCACCTCTTTCAATTCTTGCATATAAATATCCATGTATAGATTGAATAACCATAATGACATTACGCAGCCTTGCTTAACATCTTTTGTGATGTCAAACCACCACGTAAAACCGTTCACCCTAACGCTTCCATCACACAGATATGCAATTGCCTGAATGAGATTTGTATTCACTAAAATTTAGAATCGTTTTTCTTAAACTTACAATTGGGATAACGGTTGTCGCTAAAATTAGCGTAAGAATTATATATACATACTTATGCATCGCCGGAAAAATTGGTATACAGCATGGGTTGGCAACCTGCGGCCCGCGAGGCGTCTTGGTGTGACCCGCAAGATTCTCGCTGCAACGCATGTGATGGACGATATCATAGTGACGTGAGCAAGCATTTTAATGTGAATCCGATAACCGAGAATAGTGTCAATGCTTGCTCACAAATTTATTTACTACCAAACGTAGTAATTATTTGCTCAGCAAACCATTTTAACTGCTTGTAGTTTTCAGAGGGCAAACCCCCATAGTAATCCACCAAGTTTTTCCTTTAAAAGCGATTTTAAGTGTGGTATCACTTTGCAAACTTATCACGTTGATTTACAAAAATCGCTCCCCCTTCGCTATCCCTTCGCACACTTTCACGTTCCTTTTCACTCTGTTATGTATGATATCGTCCATCACATGCGTTGCAGCGAGAATCTTGCGGGCCACACCAAGACGCCTCGCGGGCCGTAGGTTGCCAACCCATGCTGTATACCAATTTTTCCAGCGATGTATGATATATAATTCTTACGCTAATTTTAGCGACAACCGTTAAAAAACGATTCTAAATTTTAGTGAATACAAATCTCATGTGCACAAATTTTATAGTTTTAAAAATGAAACACGTATTGTATATTTTATGATATTTATTGCAGTCAATAAAATCAATGAGATTTTTGTGATATTTGAATTGCAAGTTTTCTTATATTAGGTTGCATTTTTTTTGTGCACAAATATTGTAGGTTTTTTTTACAATTGCTCCACATAGGAGGCTCTGAATAAAATAATTTCCCTCAGGGCCTACGTCCTCTTAGGGTATGCCATGTCGAGAGTCTTTTTAAGGAAGGGAAGGATAGGAAGTTCTGGGAAGGAAAAAGGTATGAAAGGTGGGCAGGAATCTGGGTGTCTGTGTGTCCAGCAGTGACGTATGAATCAATCCTTCCAACTTCAGTGCAAAAGGCCTCCCTCAACCAATCTCTCTCGATCCGGCCCGCCACGCAGACGCATCCACCACCAAGACCTAGACGTACCCCACCCCATGAAAGGCATGAACCCGGGCACCCCTCCTAAGTCAGCAAATATCAGATATACTGTAATGACACGTAACTCAAGTGCGGCCCGCAAATCCCCTCATAAAATATTTGGCCCTTTTACAACAAAAGGTTGCTGACCCGTGGTATACAGCATAGTAATTTCGTACAAATTTGCTTAGTGTGTAACAAGTTGATTTAGGGATGACATTCAATTAAGTTTTTTTTGCCAAAAAGGTTAAGGTTGTTCACCATTAATTTGTCACTGTATTAATTGGTCATGCGAATGACATTAAATAGGGAATGTTACTCGAAAAGGTTAAAATTTTTATTAATTTACATGTAAAAAAAATATTTACTCTCTAATATTAAAAGACAACCTCGGTACCTCTCCTTAGATTTGAATTCGATTCGCCCGACTGTCAGCCGAGAGCCCCTCCCATGCGACTTTCAACCAATTCAATTGTTTTGTTATTGTTGTTGTGAATGTTGTTTTGACGTAGATTAATTAGCTCATTGAAGATATTTACCAACATAATGTTATTGTGGGGTAACTTACGTGCTTCAAGTGTATTCACAATTAGGGAGGCGTGAATGGGTACCGCCGCCCCGGTAACTATTTAGTGGATGACCAACACCCCTGCCACAGGTCACCCCGAGTGGTTCGCTACGTTTGTTGACTAGCAGGGGTGTTCGTGTTCATGGGGTAAGATTTATCTAGTTCCTAACGGCCAATGCATTTGCCCACCTAGCGCGTGGCGGGCCGGATCGTGAGAGATTGGTTAAGGGAGACCTAATCTAGACCTCTCGACCCATCGCCTTGCACTGCGGTGGGAGGAATGGATTCATAAATTTATCACTCCTAGACACATTGACCCCCAGATTATCAACCAACCCCAAATACTTGTTTCCTTCCCAGAACTTCCTTCTATCTTTTCCTAAAAATATCCTCCACACAGCATCCCCAAAGATGACACAGGCCCTGAGGGAACGTTTTCAAATCATGAAATTCTTTCTTGAATAGATTCCATTGGCCTGCCTGGGACCCAGGAGTCTGAAGGTTTATATAAGGCTTTATATACCACCGGTAGTTTTCTTTAAAATTGGTATAGATTGTTCTTAATTACACTTCTATAGATTATTTATTAATTGGTATGGCCAGATAACTAATAAACATTATCGTATAATTTCGGAATTTACTTAAAGAAATAATTCAAACCTACAATAAATACGATGCCTACTGAAACCATTTTCTTATACATTATTTTTGTATGTTGCCAGAGAAAAGAAATTCTATCAAAAGCCGTTATAAATTACTTAGTAATATATTGTTTTAAATAATCAATAGTAAAATAACGATGATTTTTAAGTACCATATTTAATTACAGTGAACTTAATAACAATATAACCCATCAAAATAAACATAGGTATCTAAATTTAAAATTTTATTTCTAACGCATTCGTGTACCAGAACTGATTTCTTGATTTGCACGGTCCCACTGCATTGTCGTATTATATAATTAATCAAACAGGAATTAAAATATGAAAATACGACAAATAGCGTACGTGAATTCATTCACAATTATTCACAAATGCATTCAGAAGAAAGTCGGAACCAAACCATCACGTAAATAAATCGATCCTCTAGAAATCTAGACCCTTTTGTCAGGTGGCTATGTTTTGTTTAACTCTGGAGCGGCGTCGGTTTTCCGGGCGTCCCGACGCCCGCGGCGCCCGCTATATAAGGGGAGTGTGGAGTTCCAGGAGCATCAGGTGCCCGTCGCAACAGGTGTAGAGAGCAGGGTGGACCCTCCATTCAACCGCCAAAGTTCAAACAATTACAACATGTGAGCTTTCATAACTTTTTTGATCATTTGTAACTTTGCGGGAGAACATTTTTTAATAATATGTATTGAGTATTTTAGGTCCGGTTTAGATTTTTAACAGATTTGAGTGCAACAGAATTATAAAATATTATCCTCATGGCTGAAAATTCACAGATCATTATTGCTTTGATAAATACACGTTTGCATACGAAGCTAATAACTATTTATTTATATAATTGTACTGGGAACTTAATACCTTGAGTGCTTATTATATTTATATAATATTATGAGTGCTTATAATATTTAAAAAATCTCGATCGCTAAAAAAGAACTTAAATTTTTATGTTATTTGCAATTTATTAAAATTTCTTAAATTTTCTTTATTTATTGCATTGTAAAATATAAATTGAGGATCTTTCCACCACCAAGCTAGGCACTTGCCCATGTTGTGATGGTCGTATCTTATCATAGTAAGTTTATTTATAGAGTATTTTAGCTGACGCTTATGGCTGTTATATTGCCAAATCAATTATTGTATAAATGAGCAATGTTAACGGTTAATAATTTATCCAATAGTTAATTTGGGAACACAAAGGCTACGAGGGTCATCGTTTTGACAGTTTTAATATAAGTGCTTATAATCCAATGTCTATTCTTGAACATCATGCTGATAATTTTTTTTCTATCGTGAATTATGGGACCATCATATTTACTTTGAAGGCGTTTCGCAAACTTTGAATAGTTTAGCTTTTTCGATTAAGGCTAGGCATTTAGAATAAATATTGGTAAACTGTTGGGAAACACGTTGTTTCCCAGGGGAAATTAAGTAATTACTCGTAATAAAAAACATATAACCAAATAAGGGTTAATTTGGATAATAAGTACATAAGGCTAAGCATGATGAAAATAATGAACCCGAATATTTTTTTCGTTACCTTCTAAAGTTGTTGTATTAGGATTTTTAATATGATTGAATTTAATTTACAAAGTACTTTAAAAGTTTGTTTATAATAGAGATACATTTTTTTTTTTTTTTTTTTTACAGTGTATACCGCACAAGAATCTTAACTGCTCCCGTCTGGAGCCAGTGAGACTATGGCATCCCCAATTGGGGTATGTTGTGAGGCTGAAGGTAGTGGGGAGGGGAAGGAGGTGAGGAAGAGGAAGGTTGGGAAGTACATGGCTATTCAGATCTGGTCACTAAACACGGCTAAAGCCATTTTCAAGCAACGTTTCAATTCTGAATGGTGGTCTTACACCAGGGCGATACTAATAGTATCTTCCACTCTGGAACATGCCGCAAATATACTATATATTATTTTAAATGAATTAATTGTGAAATAACACAAATTAATCAAATAAAATTTATTTGCGCATGCCGGGTTCGAACCCGCGACCTCCGGAATGTGAGTCAAGAGTCTTAGCCACTGGACTACGGAGGTAGTCAGTTTTAATATATTTCATTTACATACATGTAAATGAAATATATTCTCTTTTATTTACGTGCAACTACTATTTATACATGAATTTTCTCAATATTCTGTATTTATGAGGCTGTGAGATGTTTATATAACCATATACTAGGCAAGTCGGCACATTGATTTTATGACATATATTTATTTATTTATTTATTTACGCCTATTTAGGCTTTTACATACATATATATAACAATATTAACAAAATTATTCTGGCAAATAGTGCAGGAAACTACTGTTTAAAACACTTGCACAAAAATAAATACTAAGTAAAAATATTAGGTATTGAATTTAAAACCACACAGTATGTAGGTACAAAATATAATAAATCTGAAATAGTTTTTTTTTATTTTAGCCGACAAAATACTGCCAATGAGTTAGTCAATTTTAATAGCTTTATCAAAGTATTATTCCCTTATGTGATGAAAAAAACTTCAATAAGGTGCGCTTATATAATAAAATTGATGTACTAAAGATATCAACAACTTCAGAGTATTTGTTTCCAAGCTGTTGAATATATAAAGAAATGTAGTAAAAATGAAGTGTTGTAAAAATCTCGGGGAAAGCCGGAAAGTAACTCTGTTTTAGCAATTATTATATTAATTGATTTATTCAGTAAGCATTGGTAGAGAGTTTGATTTTTCCATAGCGGCATATACGTAGAAAATTGCAATAGATGGTTTTATTTTATAACTATTTTCTGAACAAATGGATTTCACTGTTTTGCTTGTAATTAAGCTTTGTATTTCCCATGTTTTAATAGCTGAATTACATAAGTAACAGTAAATTTATTGTAACGTTAAAGGTCTATTCCTGGAAAATTATGTACCAACAAGATAACATATTATATTGTGCTCTGAAATTAAAACTAAATTCAACAATATTTCATTCTTCTTTTGGAATGCAAAGGAAAGCTATAGATTTCTGTTCACAATTTGCGATTTGGGTGCTATTAAATATAGTGGATTTAGTTATTTTATTAAATGTTACTTTCGTGTAGCGATGACAGGACACAGGAATCTAAACTAATTAAACAGATGATATGACTTAAAAGACATGTTGTTAACGTGACAGCTTTATAAAATAACAACAACACCTTGTTTGTTGTTTAAAACTTTAGTATTAGTTTTGAAGAACCTACGCAAATAAGGTGCAGGTGATTTACTGTTATTCTAAACTCAGTTTGTTGAGGTTTGACAGCTGTGGAAATTTGAATCGTAGATTTGCTAATAGGTTTCTTAGAAGAAGCCAAAAATTAAAAATTGTCTTGAATGTGACTTTGCTAAACTAACTAATTAACTAACCATCACGCCGTTTCCCCGCAGGGGTAGGCAGGCCGATAGTAGGAACACACTTTATGCCTCATTCACATTCATACATCGTTTTGTACATACTCACCATTTGGGAGGCGGGTATAGGTACCGCCATTCTTTAGATAACCAACACCTCTGCCATAGGTCACCCCAAGTGTTTCGCTACGTTTGGTGACTTAGCAGGGGTGCCCGGGTTCATGGGGTGAGGTTTGTCCAGGTCTTGGCGGCAGATGCGTCTGCTCACCTGCTGGGTGGCGGGCCGGATCGAGAGAGACTGGTTGAGGGAGGCCTTTTAACCTTTCCAGCCGGACTCTCTCGACCCATCGCCCCTCAGTTGAAGGGATGGATACATACGTCTGTAACTCCTGGGCATACTGACCCCCAGATTCCTACCCACCCCTCATACATTTTTTCCATTCCACGACTTCCTCTCCTTCCTTTTCTTTAAAATACCCTCCACACAGCATCCCCAAAGATGAGAGGAATTATTTTCCTCAGGCCCTCTTGTGTATAGCTAATGTAAAAAAAAACTCTACTATTATCCTGATTCTTGACGTGACCCGACTCAAGTATCTGATTGACTTGATCGTGCCATGTCTTCCTCGGGCATCCACGTATTCTTCTACCATTCACGTTTGCGTCATATATTCTTTCTTCGTTCATTCGTCCTACGTGACCAAACCATCTGAGGGTACCTTTCTTAATCTTACTCATTACATTTTCTTACACGATCATACATGGTTTTACCACACATGGGCCTCAGGGATTTCAATTTAACAATATTCAGTCTACATACTTTCATCCTTCCTCTCCCCTTTATATGCCTCACTGCCATACATCAGGATAGATGCCAGCACTCCATTGTGGACTGCGAGCTTCGCTTCTTTTGACAGTTTTTTTATTAGCGCCAACGGCATTCAGTCCTCCATTAAAGGGGTTTTGCAATTTTGTATCAAATTCGTGAAAAAAAAACTACTCATACCTGTATTTTAATGGTTTGAGTGAAGATGAAGTGTTTATACTATCATTGATTAATTTCTCTAGCAAATGAGAATCTGTTAAGGACAACTTAATAGATTACTAGCAGCTTATCGTCTCCTGCATACTAGCCATAAAATCTTAAACGACACAATTGAATTACCTCCAACACTTTCATGAACGTAATTTAATCGTCCTGAATTCGTAAAACATTTTAGAAACATTGTTATTTAGGGAGCTTTGGAAATCTCGAGGATTAGAAAAGGAAATAAATTTTCTCTAAAATGTTGTGTTTAACAATAAATTGTTACTTCATTGAAAAGAAGTTTTTATTTATGGAAATCCAAAGCCAAGCTGTATTAGATATTATGACTTAGAGAAGTGTGCTAATCGAATTTTTTTTCTTTCTTTTCAGAATGCAGCGGCTGTGGGTTTTGCTGATATTCTTTTGGTACTACTCCGTATCCATGGCCAGAACGGAAAACGAGGAGTCTGCCTCACAAGGAGGGGGGCTAAGAAATACAGTCTTCGACTCCAGCGATCCCCTCTCCGAGAACCAGCTGCCCTTTAAAGAAGGAATTTACAATTTGCAGCCGGAAATCATGTCTCCATGGAATTATGAAGAACTCTCCAATAATCCCACCGGTTTGGAAAGAAATAAACGCTCCATCTTACCAACAGAAAATACACACCAGAAGAATCACAGCTCAGATATCGTGAAGAGAGAAGTTTCCGCACCCAATGAATCTAATGAAGCAGCTCCTACGGAAGTTTCCGCGAAAGAAAAACAATACCCAAATAATGAATATAGTGATAAAGAGACTAACAAACTGCTGAGCCTCCTTGCTAGATATCAAAGTATAGTAGATACCAAAATGAGTCACCTGTTTGATATCTCAGATGATAAATACATATTGCTGCAGAAATGTCTTCATCCTTTCGATACTAAGAAAAGTTTCAGTGCCTGGGGAGGCAAACGGTTCTTCAATGAAAATGAAGAACAAATCTACAAGGATTGCTTGGAAATTTTAACAAGACCCTCGGGTATTCCTCAAGCATATGCATTCAGAAGCAGACAAGGCAAATTACCATTCAAGCCGTGGAATGGCAAACGTAACCCCGATGAAGATTTCTCTCCGAAACGACTGCCTTTCCGTGCCTGGGGAGGAAAAAGAGACAACAATGAAGACGGGATGGCCCCAAAAAGAATACCCTTCAGAGCATGGGGAGGGAAACGAACTCAAGAATTAGCAGTCGACCCGAGTTACGCCAATTCAAACACGAAAGCTCTGGATGATGTGCTATCCCAAATGATTGATAATAAGAGAGAACACCACAAAAAGACAAAGTTCTACAGCTGGGGAGGCAAACGACTCGAAGCCGAAATTCCATTAAATCCTCATTACCTACCTACATCACTGGAACTGGTGAACAGCGGCTTCTCACCGGAGGAAATTCTTTATTCAATGGCACCCTTCAGAAGCTTGAAAGACTCTAGCGCTGGTGCCAATATCTTGATTCCAGCGGATGCCCACATTGTTGCACACAGAAGATTGAAGTTCAACTCTTGGGGAGGAAAACGAGCAGACAATAGATACAAAAACCCAGATGAAGCGGAAGGTAAAAGAAGATTTAACGCATGGGGAGGGAAGCGAGGAGATATTGAACCTTCCTTCGATGACGATTACAGTAATGAAGACACATTTGAAAACGAAGCAAACAAAAGAACTTTCAATGCTTGGGGTGGGAAATAAACGCTTAAAAACTGAACTTCCTTTGAATCATTAAATTATGTTATTGGCTGCATGCAAAAGTCTTTTAATTTCACCCACAATCGTCTTAATATGCGGACATCATTTGGTAAAGTTTCCGAATTGGCAATGCTTTTTTTAATAATAAATAATTCATGTCCATTTATTGATATATTTTTTTTTAAATTGTGATGATATTATTATGTTGGTTTGTTTATCATTTCAGTAAATTTTTTCGTGCGATTTTGGAGATATTGGCTGGGTCTCTAAAACCGCACAAGAAGGAGATTAAACATAGGGAATATGATATGATAGCATAGTATACTTAAGAATATATGTAGATGTTATAAAATAATAAATATATTGAATTTGAAAAATGTTGGAACGATTTTCATCAAACCTCTCCCAAAGAGTATGTTAAACGTACTTCAAATTACAGAATTCACAGGAACGAAAAACGATCATGTACACGTTTCATGTAATGCGTAACTACAAGTTTAAAAAAACAACAAGGGAAAAGGTCTTCGATTATTATAGTCCCTAATCAATAAGATGGCTTTAAATGAATTGAACACTTTGTTATGCAGCGGGAAAATATTGTCCTAACAAATCTGTACTCAAGTCAAACAAAACAAACCAAATTAATCATAAAAGCTATTTTGAGTGTAGAAGTATTATAATGAATTCCAATTTTCGATTATTTAATGGTTCAAAAATTTAGAAGAAATTTAAGGGTAAATATGTACGCTTTTCTGATGAAAAATAATGTTACATTTCCACAATAATCAAGATTATTTTTTATAAGTTGGTACCTAGTAACAAAAATGTAGGAACGTGGAAATCTTTGAATAAGTTTATTTTGGGTAATCCGACGACTTCCTGAGAAAAAAGAGTTTTTGAACGAGTTCTATGGGAATCGGGTTACTTCTAAACTAAATATAGGCTATGGTGGGATGATCTGAACTTCTGAACACAAATAATTATATATAGGTAAACTTTTTAAAGATATTTCTAATTCATGAAAACGTACATACGAGTGAATTTTCTTCGTTTGTTGATATTTCACAATGCCTACACTGCCATTTTAAATTATGTAGGTATTATTATATATATTATATTATAATTATAAGTAGGTATATATTATATATATATTATATATTATATTATAATTATAAGTGTGTATTCTAAAGGGTACAGACTTACGAAATGTAACGTGCAATGTAACACACAATGAAAGAATTTTCCGTCCACATTGTCGCAATGTATCATGCAATGTAACAGAATTCCCATAGTGTGGACGCATTGCGTGCACGAACCGTGCACACTACGCGCACGAACAGAGCATTTCAACTCGTGCGCGCCGCAATCCGCCAAGTGTCGGTTTTTTGGCCGAACACAAAGGGGCGCGCACTCGCGCAGTGTGCACGGAGCGTCAGTGTGGACGGGTTGTTTGTGTCTATACTGCAGAACGCGCGCGAACAATGGAGGAGTTGTTCTCGGCAGACTGAGCTATGTTCACCGCGCGCATGCCGGAAACAGATGCGAGTAGGTACATGCTCGGTTCGTGCACGCAAGGCGTCCACACTTATGAAACGGTCCTTTCATGTTACATTGCATGTTACGTTACAGCAGCCTGTACCCGGCTTTAGATATTCCATTCAGTGATTTGTTTTGACATCACGCTTAAAGACCGATATGATTTGGATCATGTTCTTTGTTTGGAAAACACCATGAAAAAATAATGGCAACAAATTTGAGTCAGAACATATTTTTTCAGAAAATCTTTTGTACTTTTATGTTTTAATTAAGATTTCATCATAAATATTTAAAAAAATGAATATTCCGTTTTGTCACAAGTAATTACGGATCGTCTTAAAAGCCTTGAAAAATCCAGACCTTTAAAATAATTATATACATTCTTTGGAGCGTTCTAGATACTCTTGTCCTATAATACATGCCATATACTTCGATTTAAAAAAGATTTCAAGTATAGCTAAACGAAAAACCAAAACATTATTTCGTGTAAACCGGCACCGCTTGCGTTTTTCAAGTCCTCAAGGTATGAAATCATATTATTGTAGGTTGCATATTTATAAAGGTACAATTTATTGTTCAATTACCAAAAAATGGCTTTGAAAAACAGCTGTTAAAACGTGTTGAAAGTGTTACGAAACTTTTATATTATTCTCACAGAAAGCTTAAAATTTCAAATCAAATACATAGGTAAATGTCCTGTAACACCTTTCAAAACACAATAAATCCCGCAATATTTGTTATTACAAGCATTTTCAGGTTCCCAATAGAAAATGCACACAATAATCTGTACTGCAGAAAGGTCCCTTTCATGAAAGCTTTTCTGCTTTCATGCAGAAAGGTCCCCTCCAACAACAATTAAAGTTTTCTTGGGAGCTTATAGCATAATCCAGAAGATATTGAAAATATTTTCGGTTTACTGGCAGTTCCGCATTTTATTATGCAGACAATCTTTCAATGCGGCGGATACAGGGCAGTCGACCAATGGTGTCAACCATTTCCCGCAATAACGGATTTCCAACAATGTTTTTCCCATACAAACCGCAATTTAATTTTTTTATGTGATACCTCACAAGAGCGCCCCTCTCTATATGGTGTAACGGCAGGGGGACTATGTCGCTACCCGGTTGGGCAGCATTGTTGGACGGGTTAAGGGAGGGGCGGTAAAAGAGATGTATTAATTCAATTCAATTTAATTTTAATATATTCTTTCAAAAACATTACAAAATTTTACATTTTAATACGCTTTTAAAATATATTTGTAACAGCATTACCAAAGATATTCAAATACAAAAGAGATATGCTTTGGTGTCCGCGCTACTGCCGGCGGACTACGCCCTAATTAGAGTAGTTTGCATACGAAAATAATTTGTTTATTTCGTTGATTTTGTGCATGTTTTTTGAAGTCAATGTGCATTAGTATTGGTTAACAATATAGTTTAAATACGGAAAGAATTCGTTCATTTAGTTTAACGTTCGTTTGGTTTCTTCGTTAATTATTCGTTCTTTTAGTTTATTTGTTAATTGGTAAACAATATCGGCGACACCCGGAAGCGCAGTCCCACGTAGTAAAAACTGCAGATAGCACATCTACTTATATTTCAATATCTTTGAGTATTACATTGAATATAAATCAACATTTATATCATTATTACATAAGTGGTAGGTATACAAACTATACAAGCATTAATAAAGCTTGCATTTTAAATGCAGCTGCACTAACGCTAAATATGTGTTCAATTTTTCAACAAAAATTCTCATAAGATACCCTTATTTTCTAATCTATATTGTTATGTGTATGTATGTACCTACCTATTACTTTTAAAATTAGAAAGCTAACCAAGCAGCTGTTAAACTTATGTTTTAATTGAATATTTTATTTTATTCTTTATATCTCTTCTCTTTTTTATTAATATTTATACAAAATATGTACATATATATGTGGGTTTATCAATAAGCAATGTAAACAACAGTTATAAGTACACATATATATGTACCTATTATTTTAATAACTATGCTAAGCAAACAACAGTAATAATCAGGTATTAATTGTTTATATTATTTTACTTTATTTTTTCTGTTCTCACTACATAAAATGTGTACGTAGGATTATAATATGTAAGGCAAACACCAGTTACCACCTTATATTTTAATCATTTGCTTTTAAGTACACACATATACAACTTTTATTTTTTTTTTTTTGTCATTTCAACAACTATGCTAAACAACCGACGGTTATTTTATGTTTTAATTGGTTATTTCATTTTTATTTTATTCTTTCTCTTCTCCTTTTCTTTCTTTGTTTTTCTACAACACATGTATGTAGAACTATAATATGCAATGCATACAGAAGTTACCTAAATGTTTTAACCCTCTTAATTTCTCTTAGTTACCTATATGTACCTATTTACCTTTTCTTTTTTAAATTTATATTATTTTAATAACTATGCTAAACGAATAACAGTTACTAGGTTCTAAACTTTATTTTATTTTATTTTATATTCTTTCTGTTCTTTTTATTTCCTCTTTTTATTTCTTTTTTTACAAATCATGTTCCATTTGTTCGTATCCATAATAATTTGACTGTCCAAAAAAATTAATGAATTATGTATATACATGTATAATCTTGTACTAAATAAACAAACAAATAAATAAATAAATAAATTAATTTGGGAGGCGGGAATGGGTACCGCCGCCCCGGGAACCTTTATTGGATAACCAACACCTCTGCCATAGGTCACCCCAAGTGGTACGCTACGTTTGGTGATTTAGCAGAAAGTACCTACTCATAAAATACATTGATTTTCCCGGTTGACTTCTTCGGGTATTTTTATTCGGGTAGTCACATTATACATTTATTCGGGTAGTCGGTCATTCCGGTAGTTACATTTATTCGGGTAGTCGGGTAGTCACATTCGAGTATTCTTTGTTCTCTTGGAAATTAAGCAATTTACATTATAGGTGTTGTTACACAACTTTGATAGGTGCTAACCACTGAAGAAATAAACCCAAAGAAATGTGGTGTGGGCGTGCCTGCCTGTCCGAATTAAGGTACGTTTTGCCCTACTTTGGATGAAAACGGTCTATATATATATATATATATATATATATATATATATATATATATATATATATATATATATATATATATATATATATATATATTATATACTAGCGAGTTCCCGGCATGCGTGGCAATGCCACTTAATAAAGAAATTGTTTCTCCCTACTTGTTCTTTCCCATTCGTCCCGTTCCCTTTCCGCCTCCCTTTCCGCCTCCCCTTCCTCTCCCGCGTTCCCTTCCTCTCACGCGTTCCCTCTCCGCCTTCCCTCTCTTCACTCCCCTCTCTCGCTTTTCACGTTCGGCGAAACCCTCTCCCTTCCCCTCCCCACTCCATCATTCCATACATTTAGTACCATTACATTCAGTTTTCAAACAGCTTGCGTGCCACCTAATGCAATTTTTTTAATAAAAATTTCATAATACCGCTGCTCAGTAGGCTCAATTTGGTAGGCGGGTATGGGTACCGCCGCCCTGGGAACCATTTATTGGATGACCAACACCTCTGCCACAGGTCACCCCAAGTGGTTCGCTACGTTTGGTGACTTAGCAGTGGTGCCCGGGTTCTTGGGGTAATGTTTGTCTAGGCCTTGATGGCGGGTGCGTCGGCCCATCTTCTGCGTGGCGGGCCGGATCGGGAGATGCTGGTTGAGGGAGACCCTTTACAACCGGTTACCGCTGTCCGGGTCGCTCGGTAGTACAGGGGCCCGACCCTCAGGCTCACGACTGAGGGTGGGCTGCCCCATCAACGAGTGTAAAAACCCCGCCGCTGCTGTTGTGCCGGTTCGTGACCGGAGGGGACCCAGCAGTAGCGTTTGGGGCGCATTGGGCGACCTCTCCAGCCGGACTCTCCCTGCCCATCGCCTTGCACCGCAGTGGGTGGGTTGGATACATACGTCCGTCACTCCTGGAAACTCTGAATCCCAGCATCCTACCCACCCCTTTACCTTTTCCCTCCCTGACCTTCCTTCCCCTCATATCACACTTAAATAACCCTACAAATAAAATCATGAATATACAACCATCAACAAATAACGTCATTACAGCGGCGAGGAGTAGGCGTCCCCGGTGCGGGCCAAAACTGTTGGTGAATTACACCAACATTCGCGGCCTGCACACCAATTTAAATTCTGTCCACCACCACCTTTTTTCCCAACGCCCAAACCTTCTTTTCCTGTCTGAAACCCAGATAGCTGAGCCTGTAGACACCTCCTATCTGAACTGCCCGGGCTTCACCCTCGCAGGCAAGTTCAGACCTAAAGGAGGTGTCTGTCTCTATAGTCGAGCTGACGTCAACTGTGTGCGACTGTTGAATCTGGAAAACTCCAGATTCGACGTAATGTGGGTACGCGTCAATCTTGCCAGTACGGTAAGATTCTACGCGTGTTTATACCGCTCACCGAACCTTAGCGAATCAGACACGTCCGAGCTCTTCAAACACTTAAGCGATACTATTGATGACCTCTTGCCCCGCTACCCTACGGCAGAGTTTGTGGTCCTGGGGGACTTCAATGTTCATAACGAACCTTGGTTGAAGTTCTCAGGATCAACAGACTCGGCTGGACGCCAAGCGGAATCCTTTGCCCTTTGCTACGGATTGGAACAAATGGTTCAGGAGCCTACAAGGGTTCCTGATGTCCAGACTCACCGTTCCAATCTGTTAGATCTATTTTTAACTACTGTGCCACACGGTTACAGGATTGAAGTCACAGCGTCTTTAGGATCGTCCGACCACTGCCTGGTGACGACATCAATCCCTGTAAACTTCAGACCACCAAACGAGAGGCTGAAGAGAAAAGTGTGGCACTATAGGTCAGCAGATTGGTTCGGTCTGCGGGCACATTTTAATGCTTTTCCGTGGTCAGCTGTCTGCTTTCGGACTTCGGATCCCTCAAGATGTGCCCAGGAAATTGGTGAAGTCATCACATCCGCGATGGATGGCTTCATCCATTCTACTGTTAAGGAAACTGGTGTGGGCTCAAAGCCGTGGTTCAGTCGACAATGCGCTGAAGCAGTGCGACGAAAAAACGCGGCTTACCGAGCCTACAACACATCTAGAACATCCGAAGACAGAACAGCTTACAACAAAATGGCAAAGGAAACCAAGAGAATCATAAATAGGTCGAAATTGGAGCACGACCTGCAGATCAGCAGAAAGCTGGCTGCATGCCCGCATGGCAGCAGGCAATTCTGGTCGCTTGCGAGCTCAATAGGTCGCAATTTCTGCAAATCCAGTTTGCCACCTCTCACCAGACCTGACGGCTCACTAGCAAACACCGCCACCGAAAAGGCAAACTTATTAGGTAAAATGTTTGCGGATAACTCAACCCTCGATGACCAAGGTGCTGTCCCGACGTCGGTTCCTCACTGCGGTTTTCGTATGAAAAAGCTGAGGATTCGGCATCGGGAAGTACTCCATGTTTTACGAGGGCTTGATGTTAATAAAGCTAGTGGGCCTGACGGAATACCTGCCCTGGTACTGCAGAGGTGCGCTGCAGAAATAGCTCCAATTTTGACGAAGCTTTTTAAATTGTCCCTGAAGACTGGCTCTGTGCCCTCTGGTTGGAAAAAAGCGGTTATCCATCCTATTCCAAAGAAGGGTGACCGCTCCAACCCGGCCAACTACCGCCCCATAGCGATCACATCAGTTCTGTCTAAGGTGATGGAACGTGTGATCAACGACAAACTGCTCACATACCTCGAGAAGAACAAAATTATTAACGACCGTCAATACGGATTCCGGCGGAACCGCTCGTGCGGTGATCTTCTCGCGTATGTGACGCATGTTTGGGGGCAATGCCTGGAACGTTTCGGTGAGACCCAAACGGTTGCACTGGACATCTCCAAGGCCTTTGACCGGGTTTGGCACCGAGGACTTGTCAACAAACTGCATTCTTACGGACTTCCCGTATCCTTGTGTATGTGGATTGCCGACTTCTTGAGGGAGAGGTCGATTCAGGCGGTAGTCGATGGTTTCACTTCTTCCTCACACTCGATAAATGCTGGCGTCCCGCAGGGATCGGTTCTGTCTCCGACTTTGTTTTTGTTGCACATCAACGACCTTTTGTCATGTGCACCAATTCACTGTTACGCGGATGACAGTACAGTTCATGATAGCTTTTTGTTTGACAAGCCCCCAAAGGGCTCACAAACTCCAACAGCTCGTAGGGCTTTGAAGCAAAGAATGGACGGTTACCTCGAGAGTGTTTTCTCTTGGGGTAAAAATAATCTCGTTGAATTTAATGTTTCAAAGACCCAATCTTGTCTGATTACGTCTAAAAGGGATCGAAATGAAAATCTAGTCTCTTTCAACGGAAGCAATCTTCCGAACAGGCCCTCCATTGATATGCTTGGTGTAACCCTAAGTGACCAGCTCAGGTATGGGGGCTCCATCGAAGCCAGAGTAAAGTTAGCCTCCCAAAAACTGGGCGTACTGTACAGGGCCCGCAGATACTTTAATAGTACACAACTGCTAACCTTGTACAAATCACAAGTACGCCCCACGGTTGAATTTGGCAGCCATCTCTGGTCTGGAGCTCCAAAATACCTGAAAAATACCCTCGACTCTGTGCAGAAACGGGCGGTCCGTTTGATAGATTCTCCCATCTTAACAGACGGATTGCAATCTTTAGAGCACAGGCGTCGGGTGGGAATGCTATCCTTGTTCTACCGGTATTACAATGGAAGATGCTCTGAAGAACTAGCATCATTGATCCCTTCGGCACCGGTGCATAGTCGGGAAACACGCCAAACGCGTGCCCAACATTTGTACACGGTTGACATTTGTCACATGAGAACGGGTCGTTTCTTCGACTCGTTCTTGTGTTCAACAGCTCGGCTGTGGAATGATTTGCCGGCCTCTGTGTTTCCTCCTTCCTACAACATGGGTCTCTTCAAGACCAATGTTCATTCCTTCCTCTCCTCAAAAAGACTCTCCACACAGCATCCCAGATGACATAGGCCCTGAGGGAAATTATTTTCCTCAGGGCCTCCTGTGTGGAGTTAATGTAAAAAAAAAAAAAAAAAAAAAAAAAAAAAAATATTACCATCGCGGGCACACGCACATCAAATCCCCTAAGTTTCATCGCAATCGGATGAATGCTTAGCAATGCATAATTTCATGACGCCAGAGCTCACTATTGTAAATAGAAACCATCGCGGGCATGCATCAATTTGGGAGGCGGAAATGGGTACCGCCGACCCGGTAATTTTGTACATACTTTTGTAATAACCTTTATTGGATAACGAACACCTCTGCCATAGGTCACCCCAAGTGGTTCGCTACATTTGGTGATTTAACAGGGGTGCCTGGGTTCATGGGGTGAGATTTATGGTCTTGGAGGCGAAAACCCGGGACACACTGAACCCCAGATTCCTGCCCACCCCTTAAATCCCTTTCCTTCCCAGAACTCTCCTCTCCTTCCTTTCCTTAAAAAACCCTCCACACAGATGACAGATGACCACAAAGATGACATAGGCCTTGAGAGAAATTATTTTCCTCAGGGTCTCCTGTGCGGAGCTCATGTAAAAAAATCCCCAAAGTTTCATTGCAATCGGTTGAATGGTTTAGCAACACATAAGAAACATACGTACATACAAGCAAACATAAATTGATTTTTATGTATATTAAAAAAAAAAACATATTTTTTTTTTTAAAAGAAAGACAAACATTCCCGGGTTACAAATAACCCAACAATGTTTGAAAATCTCCTACTACCACCACAGAAAGCCGAACATGTTGCTTGTGTTGTGATGGACGACTTAGCCAGCCGAGGAATCGAACACGGGACGCCCGGGTGAGACCCAAACGCGATGCCCACTCAACCACTGACTGGTAAAATAATTATTTTAATATAATTAATTTCATTGACCTCAGTTAAATAAAATGCAAAAACTTCACTTCAACTTCTTTTTGACTTCAGTTTTCGTCCAAATCAGTATACATCACACTTCTAGGGACATGTACCCCATTTGAAATATTCCTGATATTAATTCCACTCGCTAGACTTAAAATGTAAACGAATATGTGAAAAGTCGACAAAAATCATATCATTTGTGTAATCAGATGTCACACGCGATAAAACTCACTCGCCTGTAGCTATTATTTACTGGCCATAAGTTTTATGGCTGTCATTAGCATCCGTTTATATTGTATACCTACCTTGTATGAACATGTCATAATATCACCATCAGTGAGACAATCCCGGATTAACACAAAGCGCTTTTTGCATTTTCACACTGGGAAACGGGTACGGGTACCACCGCCCCGAGAACCGGGGATGTTGTTGGATAACCAACACCCCTGCCATAGGTCACCCGAAGTGGTTCGCTACGTTTCTCTCCAGCAGGTCTCTCTCGGAGGGATGGATTCATACGTCCATCACTCCTGGATAAATTGATCTCGAGATTCCTACCCACCTCTAATACCTTTTTCCTTCCCAGAACTTCCTCTCCTTTTTTTTTTTTTACAGTGAA
The DNA here is from genome assembly GCA_917880885.1 of Limnephilus marmoratus. Classification (NCBI taxonomy): domain Eukaryota; kingdom Metazoa; phylum Arthropoda; class Insecta; order Trichoptera; family Limnephilidae; genus Limnephilus; species Limnephilus marmoratus. The sequence continues at coordinate 9,208,361 of OU862922.1, read as the reverse complement.
TAACCGCACAATAATCTCAACTGCTCCCGTCTGGAGCCAGTGAGACTATGGCATCCCCAATTGGGGTATGTTGTGAGGCTGAAGGTAGTGGGGAGGGGAAGGAGGTGGGGAAGGGGAAGGTTGGGAAGTACCTGGCTATTCAGATCTGGTCACCAAACACGGCTAAAGCCATTTTCAAGCAACGTTTCAATTCTGAATGGTGGTCTTACACCAGGGCGATACTGATAGTATCTTCCACTCTGGAACATGCCGCAAATATACGATATATTATTTTAAATGAATAAATTGTGAAATAACACAAATTAATCAAATAAAATTTATTTGCGCATGCCGGGTTTGAACCCATGACCTCCGGACTGTGACTCAAGAGTCTTACCCACTGGACTACGGAGGTCGTCCATAAAAACGGTCGTCCGTTCCTTTCCATAAAAAGACTCTTCGCACATCAAAGATGGTATAGGCCCTGAGGCATTTTTCCTCAGGCCTCCTGTGTGCAGCTAATGTAAAACAAAAACACCAATCAAAAATGTTTTAGATGTTGACAGATTGTGGAAAATCGTGTCATAGCGGGGATCTGGATTTTTTTGTTTGTTTATATCTTGAATTTTTAAGCTGCTTTCAAAAGTTTAATTTGTTAATTAAACATTATACTAAAGTTTAATGATTATCTATACTCAAATCTATCATATCCGAACATTCAGGCGTAGAAAAATATCGAAGAAAGTCTTTATTTTTATTTTTCTGTTTGGTGAATCAATGAGTTTATTTTTGCTTTAATGGCCTCAATATATTATCATTTTATTTTTTTGCTTAGTATTCTGAGTATCTTTTTTTACTACTAATACTTTATTTAGTTGTTTTTCGAATTTAGCCCTTGATTGTGAATCTGAAAATTATGTAAATTATGTTATTCATTTAGTATAAAATTCCAGCACATACCTAATGTGACTAAACCGGGCAATTTGACTGTCCTAAAACGGGAAACCTTCCTTGTTGGACAGTCTTTAAAAAACGCTTCCTTATAATGTTTAGGTATATTTTGTATCAAATAAATAAATAAAATAAAGAGATAAATAATAAAAATCGTACATTTTTATAATGTCGAGATAAGACCGATTTACTCGCAATACAAAAATACAACACAGTTAATCAAGTGATGTGTGGACAATGTCATTGAATTATTTTTACAATGCTTTCGGAAAATTTATTGTTCAGCAACATTTTTCAGTCCACAATGCAGTAGTGATACCAAACCTGCGAGTCGTTGAACTGTCATAGGAAGAATGGAGGTAGACTGAATGCTGTAGAAATGAGATCTCTGAGACGTACGTGTGTAAAATTTTGTTTGGTCATGTTTAAAATTAAGCGATCCGGAAGGAACGCATGGCTGATATAAGCGTAATGGTTAGATTAGGAAATGGAGTTAGATGGTTTGTGCATGTTAAGCATACAAGGAGCGTAAGGAGAATATCATACGACGGTAATAAATAAATGGTAAAAGAAGTCGGAGACACCCGAGTAAGACATGGTACGATCAAGTGAATCAAATACTTGAATCGGATCATGTCAAGATGCAGAATAATAGAAGTATACGTTTGAGATGATAAAAATATCAATGTGAATGTGAACGAAGTAAGGAGTGTACGCCGAGACAGAGTTGTGTGGTGGTCTATCTTCTCTGCCTACCCTTCCGAGAATCGGCGTAATGATCAGTTAATCATTTATATTTAATATGAACATTCTGGAGATTTGAATGACGTCCTTATTTGACAATACTGCGTAACTCATTTACTCCGGTTTTCAAGAGGAATAAAATTTATTAAATAAAAAAGCATATCTTTGAAAAAGAGGGATAATATTTGGGGATCATTTATTTGGAGGAGTATTCATTAAAATCATATTAAAAACATACACGGTTAAAAAAAGCCTACAAATAATGAGATACGCGTTGTTGCTGTGTGAGAAATAAATAATAATCTATTCATCCTGATAAAACTAAAATATATTGAGAACTTTAAGAAATCATAATAATTTTGTACATATTACCAAATAAAACTTTTGTATGAACATTTAATGCTAATAATAATAGGTAGGTACCAATTATTTTATAAATAGGATCTCGCAATAATACAATTATTATCAGCAGATGAGCTTATCACGTAACATAATTTATTATTATTACGAAACATGAATAATAGGTACGGTGATACTAATAAACCTAATATTATTAATGTTTTAATACTTTAGAAATATAATTTTGGTTAAAAAAATAATAAGATTAAAGTTTTGTAAAAATCAATAGCAATAAGAGACAAGAAATGCCACCACACGACGACGAAAGAAAACGCCTGCAGGGACTAGGAGAACCAATGAGATGCAAGCAAAGACTAGAAGAAGCAAGTTGAAGCCCGAAGAAGCAAGTTCAAATCCGAAGAACCAAGAAGAGACTAGTAGAAGTAAGAAGGTGTAAGCAAATACTGGGATATTCTGACATAGCCAAGAAGAGTTAAAATGAAGGAAGAACTGAAATTACATGATTAAAAAAGGCAATAAAATGACAGAACTCGGAAAACAACTCCCAATCAAAATCTTTATTTCTGCCCATGTTGCCATGTCGATTAAACTGTGGTTATTAAATATTTATTACCGCTCGATTAAACCCCGAAAGAAGTTTCAAGAAATACCAAGAAGATCCAGGAAGGAGCGAGAAGAGATACGAAGAGGCAAGAAGAAACTAGAAGAAATAATGGAATAATGAGATACAAGAAAATGCAGGACGAATCGAAACGAGCCAACGATGGGTGAGAATTTAAAAGAAGATGTAATAATATCAAAAGGTAATTAAGAAGAGCGAAGAAGAAACAAGAAGAGCAAATAAGAGAAGAGAACACCCAAGAAGAAGCAAGAAGAGCCAAGAAAAGACCAGAAGAGATAAGCAGAGATTAGAAGAGACAATAAGATACAAGAAGGGATAAAAAAGAGAAAAGAAGAGGCAAGAATACCCAAGAAGAAGCGAGAAGCATCAAGAAGAGACAATCATAAAAAAGAAGAGATATAAGAGACACGAAGTAGCAAGAAGAGCTGAGAAGAGACGGAAAAAAATTCAAAAAGAGACAAAACGAGACAAGAAGAGCCAAGAAGAGGTAAGAAGATCCAAGAAGAGGCAATAGCCAAAAAGAAACGAGAAAATTCTAGAGGAAGCAAAAAGAGACAAGAGACACGAAGAGTCAAAAGGGAAAAGGAGATCAAAGTGGGGCAAGAAGAGCCAGAACTGCCAGAAGTAGTAGACCAAAAGACCTAGAATGAAATGAAAAATGATCCCAGAAGAAAAGACATGAAAATCCACAAAGACTTTTTTGCGTTACGCAGGTTTATTGGACCCCCTATAAATTAATAGACTTTATTTACAGGTGAGTTCACCATAGAAATAATCATCCATTACGACGGTATTTATTTACAATTAATTAAACTCATAATTATTAGGCTCGCGCAGTTGACAAACCACAAAAACTTGTTCGATTTATTCTCCATGACTGACCGCATCGCCGGCTGCTGTAAAAAATGAACTAATCTCCTCCCCTGTCTTCCACGCCCCACCGGGAGGAAAATGTTTTCCACCGGCCATGGAAAGCATGAATATAGCAACTGCAAACAAGAATTTTTCAAAGCCACGTCCCCATTGACAAAGTCTATTGTAATGTTCAGGAAATGTTCATGACGAAGGTAGCAGGAGGCAGGGCTTTAGAAGTGCAAGACGCCTGATTGTATTCTGGCCAGGTTACAATTTTTGAGTTATTAACAAAAAAACTGAAAAAAGGGACCTTTAGAGACCCCCACCCTTAACTCCACCCCTCCTTCGGTACTTTTAGTGTGTTGTTAAGAACCTTCATGTTATGTTGACTCCATCCTGAACCTTCATCCATCCTTCAGCTTGTTATGGCTGCTTGAATAGCCAAATAAATCTATAGCCCTCCCTTGTTATCTTGAACTAGAAAATAAAATATTTGTTTGTTTATGTTTGTACCCAAAAAAGTGTATTTTTTCTATATATCAACACCGTATATATCGAAAAATTATTCAATTTAACACCTCGCATCAAACTCAAAATTTAATGCAATTTCTAAAGTAAGAAAAAAAGATGTGATAACTGATTCTATACCAAATCAGAATAATCTCAACTCAACGCCTTTTTGTATAGCCCAATACCTAACCCAACATAACGTATTTAATCATTTTTTTGTATTTTTTTAATCGCTTTTAATGACTTTTTATAGGAACTGTTGAGTAGAGTTCATTCTGAGTTGTCAGGTCACCGTGATAAATAAGTGTTATGCGTTATGTCTTATTAGGTATATTTAGGAAACTTTACCAATATTTACACGAATAAAATGCCATGTCGACAAAATTTAAAAAGTAATCACTCCAAAAACATAAAAATTCAATCACGCATTATTTATTGCATTACGAATCGTCAAAAATTTTTTTTTCCAAATAATAATACCTAAACAGTCAGACACGTCGCGCGTCGGCTAAAATTTATCAAGGTATTAACGATTTTCCAAAATGTATTTTTTTTGTGAATTTCTTTGCCAAAACACAAACCGATTCATGAAAATGTCGCAAGGTGGCAGTGCCCAACCACAATAAGAATTTATAAAGAGTTTTTATATGCCACTCCCTATTGCCCAGCGCACAAAGCTGCATTAAAAGATTGTGGAAAATTGGTAAGTTTCCCGGGTGAATTTTCTTTCATACTCTTTAAATCCGATAGATGGCAATACGCCCAAAAACTGTTACTCATAATAAATATAACTTGACGGCTGAACAAAAACTTCAAAGATTTATTTTTAAACTTTCAGAACACTTTATTTGGAATACATTTTATTCATATAAATTTTAAAATTATTAATGTGAATACCGTACAAGAGTTCAGATTGCACCCAGCCGTCCGGAGTTAGGGAAAATTTGGCATCCCCAAGTTGTGAGACTGAATGTAGTGAGGACGGAAACTAGATGGGTAGGTGTGAAAAGTATCTGGCTGTGCAGATCTGGTCACCAAATAGGCTTTTGAGCCATTTCAAGCAAGGTTTAAATTCTGAAAGGTGGTCTTACACCAGGTCGATACTGAAAGAATCTTTCACTGTAACGTGCCGAAAATATACCTTATATTATTTTTAATGATACAATTGTGAAATAACAAATTAATTGACTAAAATATATTTGTATATACGTCCGGCCTGCTGATTAAAAGCATTGTCCTTCGACCACGAATGCGTACTCATTATATTATATATATTATATACGTAATATTATATGCAATAGCTGAAATGATTTGAAATGTCTGGTTTTATTGCACTCGTCGTGTTATGGGATGTTTTATGGCACGAAGAATTTGTAGACCTAAGTAGTTGTAATTTGTAGGATTTGTAGAATTTGACGACCTCCGTAGTCCAGTGGCTAAGACTCTTGACTCACATTCCGGAGGTCGCGGGTTCGAACCCGGCATGCGCAAATAAATTTTATTTGATTAATTTGTGTTATTTCACAATTAATTCATTTAAAATAATATATAGTATATTTGCGGCATGTTCCAGAGTGGAAGATACTATTAGTATCGCCCTGGTGTAAGACCACCATTCAGAATTGAAACGTTGCTTGAAAATGGCTTTAGCCGTGTTTAGTGACCAGATCTGAATAGCCAGGTACTTCCCAACCTTCCTCTTCCCCACCTCCTTCCCCTCCCCACTACCTTCAGCCTCACAACATACCCCAATTGGGGATGCCATAGTCTCACTGGCTCCAGACGGGAGCAGTTGAGATTCTTGTGCGGTATTCACTGTAAAAAAAAAAACAAAGAGAATGAGAATGAGAAAATTGATAAAGGGACGTTTAGGAAATAGCTATGGCCACAGGTATGGAAATAAAATAGTCACATACGTATCTAATGAATAATTTTAGCAACAACAATGTAACATTATCAATGAACCAGTAAAACTGTTGACGATCTCCCTTGTTTATTTTTGTATTATTTCAATACTCCCCTAACAGCAGACCAATAGGTTTATTGTTATTATTGTCTTTCTTATTTTTTTCATTTTTTTTTCAAGAGAGTATTTTCAAGAGGAAGGAGTGAACATGGATAGTGTAAAGAATCATGTTGAAGACGGAATTAAATACAAAAGCCCGAATTTCGTTTCACAGCCGAGTGAGCATAAGGGCTAAACAAATGATTGGTAAGTATGATGGTTCTTGTAATAAACACAGTTATCACAATTAATACATTATTGAAAAGGAAGTCTTTGAGGTTAAACACAGATGATTTCATCGTCGTTATTCAATCAACATTGGAACCAACACTATCAAATTTCACATTACAGACATGGAGGGCGGCAGACACAATTTGGGAGGTAGGTATGGGTACAGCCGCCCCGGAAACCATTTTTTGTCTAAGAAACACCTCTGCCGTAGGTCACCCAAAGTGGCAAGCTACGTTTGGTGGCTTAGAAGGCGTGCCTGGGTCCATGGGGAGAGATTTAACCGGGAATCGACGCGAATACATCTACCCAGGCAGGTTGGATCGGGAGAAACTGATTGAAACCTTTTAGCCTCATCCAGCAGGACTCTCTCGGAACATTGCCCTGCGCCGCACCGAGAGGAAAGGATTCATACCATTTTCCTTCCCAGAACTTCCTCTCCTTCTTTTTCTAAAAAGACCCTCCACACGAAAACCCCAAAGAGAACATAGGACCTGAGGGGAATTAATTTTCACAGTGGCTCCTGCGAGGAACTAACATAAAATAGCAGTGGGCATGTGCCTAGTCTGGTGAACCTAAAATACTAAAAAAACCATAACAAACTATTATAAGTTAAAGTTAACGTTTTGTTTTTGGTAGATACTTTTTTACGTTTCGGCGCTTACACAAATTATTCCCTTATGCCTTATCTACTCTTGTAAGTGTTGGTAATAGAAAAAAGGTAAGGCACATTCCCAAAATTAAGACAGTCTCTGAAATTACCGCCTTGGTAATTTTACAGCAACGTAAAATTGAACGAGATTGTCTTCTGGCCTCGGTGCGGGGTTGGACGCCAGGGGGTATTTGGGTTTATCTTCTTTTTAAGCATTTTTACAAAATCTACGACCCTAATCAGAAATTACGGCGATTATGAGCATCATCAAGTGGACCATTATGTTATATATATTTTTGGTTTTATATTAGAACTACGATATTAATACTATATATACTCCATGAACATCAGAATCTTGACATTGTTATTTAATCTGTTTATTACAGCTTACTTTTTGTTACGTCGGCGTCGCGTCGTAGAGATTTCCTTAAGCAGATGGTAGGTACTCGCTTTCGTAGTGTTTGTAAGACAGTCCTTGGGGGTTGTATTTTAAGATACACAGAGATTGGGGGTTGTAAAGTCTAAAGAAAGATATCTCAGCTTGACCAGTAAAAGCCTTTGCTGTTTCCTTGTTTCAAGGCCAGCATTACATTACTCTAGATGAATTTTGTGGAATTTCTAATAAAGAATCTGATTAATGTTTTCAGCAAAAGAAAACGTATCCAAAGGAACTACTTTAAATCCCTATTAATTTCATTTTTGCTTCTCTCAATTATTTCACGACAAATGGGTTTTATTCAACACGACCCCATCTCTTACTATAAATCTGTGATGAAAATATTTATCTAATTAGCTTATTGCTATTTTAGTGATGAGTTACGATTTACAAGAATGCAGGTTCACAAGATGGTGGGTTTCTTCATTTACCGAGAATGCTAAATGCAATGCTAATTGTAAAAGTAAACGATCGAAATTGAAAAATTTCTATGCATTTGACCGTTTACTTTTACAATTAGCATTGCATTTAGCATTCTCGGTAAATGAAGAAACCCACCATTAGTTTATTAGGTTTTGGATTTGATTGAGACTGGCGTCCATTCTAACTGAGATCTGGGATGATTAAGACAGCTTATCTAAATGTAACTACTTATATATAATGAATTCTTTCTGTCGCACTCTAATAAAAGCTGGAATTATATTAGAACTTTACTAATTCCACATTTATTGTATGTTGTTGCCTGATGGCTGAGAATTAGAGCTTCGACAAGGCACTTCATATCTCAGGGGATTCTGCGGCTGGTGGTGTTGAAACAACTAACTGAGGTGACAGTGCGGTCTTAACCCTGTCTCTCCGGTGTGTGAGCTTATCTCTAAACTTTCAGCTTCTAAGCGTCGGCATCGCATCGTTCAATCAATCCAACCACAACACATTTCTCTAACTGTCATATCTTCTCACAGGTGTCCAAAGAAGTCAAAGATACGTCGGTGGTAAGGCAATTTAGAAAACGAAAGTCTTGGATCATTTTAATCATATTTGAAGGGCATGGATTGTTAGAAATTCAGGAAGGAAGGAAAAATTGACAGCATAAAACTCACCACAGTAGGATAATGGTGTAACTTTTTTTCTAATATCTTTGGTGTCACCTTCCACTTTGCACCAATTAACACCAGTTGTCTTTTTGAAGTTTTCACGAACTCGGAACTCGTATTTTTATCAAAGAAGTCAATCGAACAATAGAAACTGATCATAGAATACGGCTGTCACTTTGAAGAGTGTTAAGACACTGCACTTGTGATTTTACAAGTGAAGGTAGAAACAAGTGTGTGTAGGAATCAGGATAATAGTAGGAATAATCCCAAACATGGATACTTGTCATATTAACTCGCCAGTTCACGTCTCAGCATCAAAAGTTATGTAAAGGGTTATAATTTTTTGTTTATTTTAAAGCTGGTCCCATCCGTCAGATTCTTATTCAGCTTGGATATGGTACTCCACTTCCTGCATCATCTAATTCCAAATATACTGTACATTCTTCAGTGCAAACCCAAAAAGCTGTATGATCGAGGTATTTCGACATAAATAATTACACACCGTACATGAACATTGCATAAGCATTACGTATACCTATTATTAATTCGTTTCAATGCCTTTCATAAAGCTTAAATTGTTAAGCAATAAAACAATAATAATACTAACAATTATTATTATAACCAATACTTTTGTGCTTTTTTACTAATTCTATTCTTTAATTGGATGGTATCACCTATTTTTATTTTCTTTTGCCGGTATTTTGATATAATATATTTATTTTTATGTCTCATGTTCAAAATAATTGTTTCTTATGTAAAAGGCACTAAAAAACCTGGAATTTTGATTTACTTGGTGTGTTTATTCACCGTAGAAAAAAAAATCATTAACGGATAGGAATACTTCTAAATTTCTTTAGTCATATTACTCTGTGGAAATTTCTACAATAGTTTTATCGTCGTCATTTTACTTACGTAAGTTAGCGAATTTCCTTTTACATTATTCAATACCTTCGCCAAACTCTTACCCGGGCTTTTTATATTTGTTTTCTATGGACATTGTGTTTGAGCGGAATTGCCAATGTTTGAAAGTGATCTGTCGATTCTTTCTTGTCTGCATATGTTTTCAATTCTTAGCAAATATTGGTGATCAAATTAACCCGACCTTTCGGCAGCTTCTTTGTAAACCTCATCTACCTTATTTGTCTTCAGATTCTGAGAATTCAGTTTTACGTGTAACAGGGGCGTGCACTCCATATAGGCACATAAGCACTGCCTACCCTAACGTATTTGTAACACATAAGTATGTAAATAATATTACAATTTATTAAATTATTGCTAAAAATAAATAAACACTTTCAAAAATTAGCGTGAAAAAGCTAAGCATCCGAAACTACGCGAGCGCGTTATCAAACGGCATACTACAAACACGGCATAAACTGTAACTAGAAACTACACGCGCGCCCTCTGACTACCTCACTAAAATGCGGTCTTAAGCAGGAATTATTTCTACTTGGAGCTAACTTCATACAAGATATAATATCAATGTTTACGAAATGCACATACCATAGAGCAGAACTGTCGTTTTGAATTTGCTTTTCTGAGGTTTTTATGTTAGAATTAGGCAGTGCTTTCTGGAACAAAATTAGCAAATAGTGACGACAGTGACATCAGTTATTAACTATTTCTATCAACTAGTTGTCTTACCAGCAGCACGCACACTTAGCGAAAACTTGTAGGAAGGGAGTTATTTGTGGTAAGTTTTTTTTTATTTGAATCAATTCTGCGATTTTCCTACTCCCTACCCAGATTAAAAACTCTGTGCACGCTACTGACGTGTAAGCTGACGTCAAAAATATATATGTATAGGGTGTAACAGCACGTACCCGAAGAATTCTAACCAGCGGTTCCGGGGGCATATTTGGAGTACAAAATGTAGATGTCATTTTGCTCTCCGATGATATTTGTTTTTCAACTTGCACTTAAAAATTTCCTGCTGTCGAATAATATGTCCAGAAACATTATCTTTAGATACTTTTGAAAATATCACTTCAGCATCATTTAAAGAGCGCCCTTGAAGTGATTTTTCACAAAAACGGCGCCATATAAATCATTCAAATATTATATTATGGTGGGTTTTTCCAGAAAAACGTTTAAAAATTACACTTTAAAGCGTAATCGAGCTTTAAAGACATTACTTTAAGGTCTACCATAAATAAAAAAGTCCTGAATTTAATATTCAAACTTACAAACAAACCCAATGTCAAAAAAGCCTATGCCAATATCCTGCATAAAGGCGGAAACACACTTGTGTGGTGTGGTGTGTCGTGGCGCGCCAGAAGCACATCGGTTTCATACATTTATTATGGTTAGAGACATATTTGTAGGTTGTGGCGTGTCGACAAGCGACGACGATGATTGGTTAATTTTTAGTCACGACACAACACACCATACAAGTGTGTTTCCGCCTTTAGACATATTAAACAACAGTCCCAAGTGGTATTTAGAAAAGCACAAATTATTATACATTACCTTAATTTGATTAAATTATCACTCATTTGTAAATGCATTTTGCGAAGCCAATATTGTCGTAAGTGCATTGTTTTATTGTTTGATCTGAAAGCGTTGTTTACTGCTTCCACTGAATTATACGACTGTGATGAAGTAAATATTGACAAATCTGGGACTAACGAGAGCGGTGGGCAAACGGGTAATTTGGACGATGAAAATTGGTTGCATCACTGCTCGTGCCCACTGCTCACTGGTCACAGTGCTCACTGCTCTGTTATGAGGTTACGATTGTCCTCTCGAACCATTGTTGAATGTTACCACATGATTTTAATTAGGTACTCTGCCTGCGTTTGGTGATTTATAAATATCAGCCCAATTTAATGAATGTGTGTCCAATATCGACAATTTTAAACAATACCCTTGTCAGATTTTAAAATGGGAGGTATATTATGTAGCTTTTGTTTGAGCGCCGCAAACCTCTGGGTTGAATCACATTTGTTCATTGAATTTTTATTACAATTATTATTACATAGGTACTGGTCTATTACTTCACTCAATATTTTAATTTACCGGTCAGTGGCTGAGTTTGCATCGCTTTTGGGTCCCACCTGGGCGACGCGTATTCGATTCCTTGATTGGCTAAGTCCTCCATCACGACACAAGCAACATTTTCCACTTACTGTGGTGGTATTTTTTATTACTTGTGCACTTAATTGAAGTGAAACTTCTTTAGTGCCGTTAGTGATTGGAAAATCGGATGAAACGGAAATGCGTCACAACTCAGTTCTACACAAATACTCGATTCTAATATAATGCGATAAATTCGCGCTTTGGCGCGGGCTTTCGATAGTGCAGTAGGTAATACGCCTGACAAGTCTTAGCGGCCAGAGAGACAGACATCAAGGAGGTTCGAATCCTAAGATCTCACAAAAAAAAATATTTTTATTTTTGTGAAATCAATATCCAATCTTCAAACCACTTTAAAATAAAACGGCAGAAGAAAAGAAAGGGACATCCAGCGGCTTTCTAGTTTCACTTCTACTGATTCTAATGATTTTTTTTTAAATTTTCCTATTATGTAAAGGAAAGTTTTAAAGTAATTGTTTTTAATAACCCATTATAATATAGAAACTGTTGTCTTCTTATTTAAATTCTCCATAAAAAACATGGTCTTTACCCATGGAATATGAGTTTATTTTAATTATGGGATATGACATCACTGGTTGGAACTTTTGTACTGTTTTCGCAATAATTTGTTTAGTATGAAATAAATCGTAAAATTATAATCAATCTGAATCCACATAAAAATATAACATTATTATCTGTAATATTATTTATCTATTATCTCATTTAAAATAAACAAAAATTTTAACAAAACAAAAAAACGACTTCAAAAATGCACTAAAAAGTAAAAAAAAAAATTCGTATTCTTCTACAACTTCATAATCGACTTACTTTTTCTACTCATCAATATGTAGGTACGATTGTCATTTTTGGAATCGGTGTCAGGCATGGTAGGTTTGTAACTACATACATAGTTAGAGGTGAGATGTGCTTGTGTCGCACAAGCGACTTGACGAGGCGAGAGCGGGGCCGCGGCGTGAGGGGAGCTGTCAAGTAAACACGCCGCGCCAGGCCGGGTACCTTTGCTGACACCGACTCCAAAAATAACAATCGTACCTACATATTGATGAGTAGAAAAAGTAAGTCGATTATGAAGTTGTAGAAGAATACCAAATTATTTTTTTACTTTTTAGTGCATTTTTGAAGTCGTTTTTTTGTTTTGTTAAAATTTTTGTTTATTTTTTGATTTTTAGTGAATCTGAAGTACACTAATTTGTCTGAATATGGGTAGATCTACTAAACGTGCTGCTCATATGAGACAGACATAATTTGACCATAACGACATTAGGGTCAAATTAAGAGATTCGGCTGAGTTTCGTTAATTTGCTCCTAAGAATTGAAGAGTTCCGTTACTTTGTCATGGATCCGATAATCAGAACCTAACCAAACTCTCATCAATCTATCCTTGAAGTACATCCTTTCCAATATAAAAAAAAGAATCATTGAAATCGGTTAGCGTGATATTGAGTTATTCGTCCATTTGTCGCGCACATACTTTATGCAAGTTTAAGACTTATATGGTTTTCTCATTGCGTCATAGCTCTAGCAGACTTCACAGAAATTCACAACAAACCATAACTTATAGCATATTTGTTAGCACGAATCTGTTTCCAAACAAACCTACTTGATTTGGCAAGGGTAGTTCTTATTTGGATAAAAATTCTGAGACTTTTAAAATTTGTTTTGAAAATTAATGAAGCAATACTGTTGTTGCATCTGAAACTGTGTTCGAATTACAGCTTGAAACCTTAAAGAGGAAATGGACTGTAAATTAAAAGAAAACTGAAATGGTGTTTGTTGGAATTGGGCAATTATATGTTTACTGGGAAGATAATGGTAATCCCTTAATAGGGAGAAGGAAACCAAACACTTACCTCTGCGAAGCCGCAACACAACACAATCACAAAAAATAGTTTATTTACTTCCACCGCAGTACATCGAGGAAATTAACGCCAACACAAATAAATACAACACTTTAAATGCTGGCGTCCCGCAGGGATCGGTTCTGTCTCCGACTTTGTTTTTGTTGCACATCAACGACCTTTTGTCATGTGCACCAATTCACTGTTACGCGGATGACAGTACAGTTCATGATAGCTTTTTGTTTGACAAGCCCCCAAAGGGCTCACAAACTCCAACAGCTCGTAGGGCTTTGAAGCAAAGAATGGACGGTTACCTCGAGAGTGTTTTCTCTTGGGGTAAAAATAATCTCGTTGAATTTAATGTTTCAAAGACCCAATCTTGTCTGATTACGTCTAAAAGGGATCGAAATGAAAATCTAGTCTCTTTCAACGGAAGCAATCTTCCGAACAGGCCCTCCATTGATATGCTTGGTGTAACCCTAAGTGACCAGCTCAGGTATGGGGGCTCCATCGGAGCCAGAGTAAAGTTAGCCTCCCAAAAACTGGGCGTACTGTACAGGGCCCGCAGATACTTTAATAGTACACAACTGCTAACCTTGTACAAATCACAAGTACGCCCCACGGTTGAATTTGGCAGCCATCTCTGGTCTGGAGCTCCAAAATACCTGAAAAATACCCTCGACTCTGTGCAGAAACGGGCGGTCCGTTTGATAGATTCTCCCATCTTAACAGACGGATTGCAATCTTTAGAGCACAGGCGTCGGGTGGGAATGCTATCCTTGTTCTACCGGTATTACAATGGAAGATGCTCTGAAGAACTAGCATCATTGATCCCTTCGGCACCGGTGCATAGTCGGGAAACACGCCAAACGCGTGCCCAACATTTGTACACGGTTGACATTTGTCACATGAGAACGGGTCGTTTCTTCGACTCGTTCTTGTGTTCAACAGCTCGGCTGTGGAATGATTTGCCGGCCTCTGTGTTTCCTCCTTCCTACAACATGGGTCTCTTCAAGACCAATGTTCATTCCTTCCTCTCCTCAAAAAGACTCTCCACACAGCATCCCAGATGACATAGGCCCTGAGGGAAATTATTTTCCTCAGGGCCTCCTGTGTGGAGTTAATGTAAAAAAAAAAAAAAAAAAACTAACAGTTGTTTTTTCGATATGTTCTTAAACGAGATTGAATGCTGCAGAAATGAGATCCCTGAGGCCTATGTATGGTAAAACCATGTACGACCGTGTGAGAAATGCTGAGATCCGCGAATAATGCAAGGCTGATGTAAGTGTAAGGAGTAAGATTAAGAAAGGGACGCTCAGATGGTTTGGGCATGTAGAGCGAATGAACGAGGAAAGGAGTGTAAGGAGAATATATGACGCAAATGTGAATGGTAGAAAAAGTCGGTGACGCCCGAGGAAGGCATGGCACGACCAAGTGAATCAGATACTTGAGTAGGGTCATGTGAAGAGTCGGAATAATAGAAGAGCATGTATGAGACGATGTATGAATGTGAACGAGGCAAGAAGTGTGTGCCAAGATCGGGTTGTTTGGCGGTCCGTCCTCTCTGCCTACCCCTGCAGCGAAACGGCTTGACGGTTAGTTAGTTAGTTAGTCATTAATGAGATTATAACAAAAAACGACAACAAGTTGCTTCCTTCCAACGTCCCAAATGTTTCTGGTTTTTTTCACAAAAGCACTTCAATTCATTTATTTTTATAATTCTCTATTCAAATGATTTCTTCAGCAAACACGGGAAACACGACAAACGCGTGCCCAACATTTGTACACGGTTGAAATTCTTGTGTTCAACAGCTCGGTTGTGGAATGATTTGCCGGCCTCTGTGTTTCCTCCTTCCTACAACATGGGTCTCTTTACGACCAATGTTCATTTCTTCCTCTCCTCAAAAAGACCCTCCACACAGCAACCCAGATGACATAGGCCCTAAGGGAAAGTATTTTCCTCAAGGCCTCCTGTGTGGAGTTAATTTTAAAAAAAGCAAGGTGATATGGTTAGGGAAGCTAGGACCTGGATAAATGCCATTCCCGTAGGAACTACACATATTACCTATCATTTCAAAATCAAACCACTATCTTCTAAAGCTATTTTCAAAATAAAAAACCCCTTTTTTCTGAATACAAACCAAAAAATATATTTTGGTGCTTATTGTTACTTTTTACAATAATTAAAAAAAAAGTATGAATCTAAAGGAAGACTCATTTTCCAACAACGCATAAAGTTTTATTGAAATAATATTTACATTTATTAATAAAATTGTAAATTCTTCCTAAAAATAATAATCTAAAAGTTTGTTCCTTCTTCTCAGAGTGGAAGTAATTCTATTGTGTATTCCCTTAGTACTGATATCTTGAAATTTGAGGGTCTTCAACAGGTGTTGTATTTATCGACTTTGGAATCTATTGACCCTCCACAAACTTGTAGGAATCAAGGTGGTTCTCTTCTCAAATAAGATTAAAATTGGAAATAGGAAATCTAGTACAACATGAACAAAATAAATAAACAAAAAGCATGCGCATTGGAAATAAGAGGAATGAGGATTTATGTAGCGATGGGGATTTAAACACCAGGATCGTCCTAACCACCGTCAAATTTCAGAACCAGCATATCCTAAGTAAAAGTTCATTTATTCGAACCTTTCGAATTTTTGGTCAGTTAGAAGCAATCTACCTTTATCGCAGAGTCACGAATTATTAATTTTAGTGGGAATATGGTAAGTATTCCCTATTGGGGAATGTTGTGAAGCTGAAATGAAATAGAAAGGAGTTGGGAAGGAGAAAGATTTTAAAAAGTACCTTGCTATTCAGATCTGGTGACTAAACAATGATAAAGTTATTTCAATAACTTTTCGATACTCATTGATGGACTTAACCAGGATACTAAGAATTGTAAAATGACTATAATTATTATTACTTACTAGGATGTAAGCTCCATTCAGATGACGTAATACGTATTTATGTTGAATTTATTTTGTTAGGTTACGCGTGGTTGGCACAACCTTATACGGGTAGAGTGGAACTGAATTTTCACTCTATATTGCTACGGGCACACATGCTCATTTGAAGCCAAAGAGCATGCTACCTAGTAGCAATTGCTACCTTGTAGCATGTGTGTCAGTGACGTTGCTAGTAATGAGCATGCTCATTTCAAGCCGAATGAGCTTGCTCACAAATCAACAGCCATTTGATTAATGAGCATGCTCATTGGATTATCGGGTGGAAGGGGAAGCCTCTGCATGTGTGTACAGGCTAGCTTATGAGCATGATCATGTCAATCCGATTTCAGTTCGCATCTGCGCATCCCGCTGGGAAGACGAAAAAACCTTCGTTGCTTCCACAGCAAAATTACCTAACTGACAATTTTCACTTTTTGGACTAATGATGCAATTTTGTCTGCAATTATGACCCTTACGTCCATACAAAATTATACAACTAACAAAAATATGGTTTTTAAAATAAAATTCAAATACAAAATTACCTATCTGACCGCTTCTCATTTGTGCCTGCAAAATTATCTAACTGCCATTTTAACTTGAGAGATTTGACGTGTTGTGTTGGTGCTGCATTCAAACTCCGAAATTATAATTTAAAATAGAACTTACCACCCAAAGTGAACTGTGGGGGGGTTTGACAGCCAATATATTTTCTACAATACTTGTGAAATTTTTAGAATCATACATAGCAGCAACAACAAAAAAATAGTTTTGTACACAGATGGTTGTGGCAATCAAAACAAAAATAAAACTCTTTCAAATGCACTACATACTTAGATTAAGTTTAATTCACATAAGTATAGAAATAGTTCATAACTATTTAGAAAAGGGTCCATACCCAAATGGAAGTAGATGGCTGCCATAGTTTAGTTGAACGAAAACTTAAAAATAAGGAAATCTATTTACCAACCAATTATGTGGGAGTATGCAGAGAAACTAGAATTAGTCAACCCTTTATGGTTCAGTATTTAAGTTAGGAATATTTTTTGAATTATGAAGATGTTAATGACATAGAAGAGGTAACCCAACAGTAGCAGATTTAAGATGCTTGTAATATTCGGCTGGTAGATTTAACTTTAAACTTAATTATAATGATTCGTGGAAGCCATTATTAAAGCCACCAGTTTCAACCAACGACTACGCTCAACCAGCACAGCTGGCTGAATAAGAGAAAGGTATAAATTAAACCAGAAAAATTCAAACACCTCCAGGATTTGAAAAGTGTCCTTCCGAAATTCAGTTGGGAGTTTTATGATAAACTTTTTCATTAATATTATTTTAAGTGTTAAAGAAAATTGTTATTTTTTATATTATTTTGTACGCCATTACTGCAAGGAGTGGGGCCCTTGCAGTAACGGCCTACAAAATCATTAATAATTTAATAGATAGCCCATGCCTCCTGAGAATTTTATAAGTTGTATGTGCCGAACAACCACAGCCAGGGACGGTACCACGATCTTCTATATATCCCACATAGCAGAACGGACGTAATGGCTCGGCATTGTATGATACGAGGTATGGTGCTGTTAAATAATGCTTCCAAAACTGTTGACATCTTTAACAAGCCTTGAAGAATTCAAGATTTATTTAAGTGCCACTCATTACCCGCTATAAATAAGCATGTATCTCATGTTACTATTTAACGTATACAATTTGGGAGGCGGGAATGGGTACTGCCGCCCCGGGAACCTTTTTGGATAACCGACACCTCTGCCATAGGTCACTCAAGTGGTTCGCTACGTTTGTTGATTTAGCAGGGATGCCCGGGTTCATGGAGTGAGGTTTGTCTAGGTCTTGGAGGCGGATGACCAGGACATACTGAACCCCAGATTCCTACCCATCCCTTAAACCCTTTTCCTTCCCAGAACTCTCCTCTCCTTCCTTTCCTTAAAAAAACCCTCCACACAGCATCCCAAAAGATGACATAGGCCCTGAGGGAAATTATTTTCCTCAGGGCCTCCTGTGTGGAGATCATGTAAAAAAAAACAAACGTTTCATTTATTTACCCATAAACGTATAATAAATTTACACACAATCTGTAATACACAAATAAATAAATCATCAATAATTATTTTTTAATAGACCTAAGACGTCTATTTTCTTAATTTTTTTGTTAATCTTGTTGTTGATTTATTTTATTTTCGCCACTTTAGCGTTATTAAACGAATATTATGTAAATATTCTGATCTGGAAATACTACTAGGTAGTAAATTTTACGTGCAAAATTCCATAAGTGACAATTTTTTTCAAAGCAAAAATCCTTATCTAACACTGCCACTACACTGTTTAAAAAAATATATTTTGACCAAATAAAAATAATGAAAAAAATATTCATGAGATACGTGTTTTATTAAAATAAAAAAAATTGTCTAATTTTAAAATGGGAAGGTTTTTTCGCTTTCCTGTAAAAGTACATTTTTGCAGTTAGGTAATTTTGCGGTGGAAGCAACGCCTTGTTTTTCGTGATTTTTTATGAGAATCACGAATATATTTGGAACACAAGGTCACTAACCCACAATGGATTTCCAAATTCCCCAAAAGCTCCTTTACCTCCAAAATGAAACCACATTCTATTGAAATTAGCATTTATTTTTTAATATTTAGTCATTTTCGGATTTGTTGACATCTTGGACACAAATCAAACGTCTTATTTTATTGCGTCAGAAGATTCTTAAATAATTCCATTGTAAGCAGTAATATAATTTTGTTTAGTTCTGAGAGAATGAAACTGACTCTTTTTTACATTTATTGATCTATTTATTTGACATGAGCATGCTCATTAAATAGCATGTGTGTTAAAATGTTGGCTTTGAGCACGCTCATTCACGAGAAAGCTCAAGCCAAGCCTGCTCATTATTGAGCAAATGTGTACAGTTGACTATTTTTGACAGGAGCGTACTCATTAATGAGCATGCTCACAAGCCGGCTTCTGTGAGCAAGTGTGTCAGTACCTTATGAGCTATGCCTGTGGATCTCGATATGGTATGTTTTCCTGAGTTGAAATAGCAAAGTAATATCACAAGGGATAGGTTGGCGATCTTGCCCGGATTAGGATCCCTCGTGGTCGATTCGGCTATTTTCTGGATGAACCACACACAGTTACAGTAAATTTTATAAAGATTTTGATAAATAACGGCGGTATTTTCACATTGCGAGTAGGTTAGCTTGTCACGATAAAAAAAAAAAACTATAAGATATTGACAGAAGCGTTACGATGGAAAAACTACACTTTTACGGCAACTTGATAACGGCTGTCAGCGGGCAGTTATCAGCAAGTGTATCCAGTATGCACCCATTGTACGTATTCAACAAATAATATTTGAATTCTAGCCTTGCCGTGTGAAACAGAACAAACCTATCGAGATCCAACTCAGCGTTACGAAACTTATTTAATGAATAATAATATAAAGCCATGTATGATCGTGTAAGAAATGTTGATATCCGCAAAGAATGTAAGGTTGATGTAAGCATAATGAGTAAGTTTAAGAAGGGGACCCTCAGATGGTTTGGGCATGTAGAGCGAATGAACGAAGAAAGTAGTTTGAGAAGAATATATAACGCAAATGTTAATGGTAAAAGAAGTCGGGGACGCCCGAGGATGTCAGGGTACGATCAGGTGAATCAGATACTTGATCGAGCCATGTCAAAAGTCAGAATAATAGAAGAGTGTGTATGAGACGATGCATGAATGTGAGGGAGGCAAAGAGTGTGTTCCAAAACCGAGTTGTTTGGCGGTCCGTCCTCTCTGCCTACCCCTGCGGAAAAACGGTTTGATGGTTAGTTAGTTACTTATTTAATGAATTAAACCTGGAACCAGCGATTAAAATGATGGTAGACAAATAAATATGATATCAAATTAGATGTATATTATTATTCGTAAACTTTACCTTTATCTCGATCTTTACACTTTTGAAGCGCTCATGAGGTGATTTTGTGAAAAACTGCACAAATTATCCCATTATAATTTCATTATTGTTTCCTTTAGAGTGGTATATACTCTCAGCATCGCCCTTTCAACAACATTCAGAATCGAAGCTTTGCTTGAAATGGCTAAAAATTCATCTGACTAGTCAGGTACTTCCCTACAACCCTCCTCGGCCCATCGCCGTCCTTTTCCTTTCCCATCAGCCTTACAACATACCCCTATTGGTGATGTCAAAGTCCTACTTGCTCTAGACATAAAAAAAACTGTCATTTTCAATGCATTACAACACCTTCCTGTTATTATATTATATTAAAAAGCTTGTAATAAAACTATTATTCACATTCTTAATTAATAGGAAAAATAAATAATGCAGACATTTTCTCATACATTACAAAGTTACTTTGAATTTTGTAAATGAGATTGTTCGGTTCGAGCGTTTTGTGTCTTGTTTATTTCCGTGCAATTTATTTTTGTAATAATACTGCTGTGAACTGTTGCATCCCTTTTTCATTAGGTTAGTGTTGTCGATGCGCTTTTCCGGGAAAATAACGGTTGCTTCATGATGCGGAATTTTACCAAGGTAAACAGGAAAATATGCGAGAATGCAGGGTTTCATCTAAATTGGAGACAGCAAAATAGGTACATCTATATTATATGTTTTTTGACGAATATTTCACAATGTTTAACTGGACTCCAAAAAGACACGACGACGCCGCAAAACACATCTTTCCGATTTCTTTATGCGACTATCGCGCAAGTTGAAGCATCGATCAATTCTGAATCATCTTCAATTTGGGTATGTTGTGAGCTGAAGGAAGTGGGAAAGGGAAAGAGATAGGGGAGAGGATGGAAAAAAGGGCCTATTATACCTGGCTATTTAATCCGACTACCATATACGATTTTTTTAAGTGAAACTTCTTCAGCCCCGTTAGCGATTTGATATTCGGATGAAACGGAAATTTTTATTTTATTTTATTATTTTATTAATCTTAAGTTAGCTCACATCTTTGTGTGTGCTAATATTTTATAAAGATATAAACTAACTATATGCTAACCCTGTACAAATCGCAAGTGCGCCCCACGGTTGAATTTGGCAGCCACCTCTGGTCTGGAGCTCCAAAATACCTGAAAAATACCCTCGACTCTGTGCAGAAACGGGCGGTCCGTTTGATAGATTCTCCCATCTTAACAGACGGATTGCAATCTTTAGAGCACAGGCGTCGGGTGGGAATGCTATCCTTGTTCTACCGGTATTACAATGGAAGATGCTCCGAGAACTAGCATCATTGATCCCTTCGGCACCGGTGCATAGTCGGGAAACACGCCAAACGCGTGCCCAACATTTGTACACAGTTGACATATGTCACATGAGAACGGGTCGTTTCTTCGACTCGTTCTTGTGTTCAACAGCTCGGCTGTGGAATGATTTGCCGGCCTCTGTGCTTCCTCCTTCCTACAACATGGGTCTCTTCAAGACCAATGTTCATTCCTTCCTCTCCTCAAAAAGACCCTCCACACAGCATCCCAGATGACAGACCCTGAGGGAAATTATTTTCCTCAGGGCCTCCTGTGTGGAGTTAATGTAAAAAAAATAAAAATAAAAAAAAAAAATAAATAAATAAATAAACATTTACAAACATAATCATTGGCAAATATAATCATTCTTTAAATATTACATATAAATAAAGACATTAATGATTGAGGTAGACATACTTTCGTAATTCTTTTTTAAACTTATTTATATTTTCTATCTCAGTAATTTCATTCGGGATGTTGTTATACAGTTGGACGGCCTGGTACATCAGAGATTTCTGGGTGCTTGATTTTTTCTTGTCGGCAGTCTAATTTGCTTTGAATTTCTTGTCCCGTGTCCGTGTGTTTCGTTATTATAATGTATTTTTCTTTTTAGTTCCTTAGACATCATCCCCATGTTAATTTTACAAATACACGTTTCAAATAATGTTATAAATTGGTATTCAGCAGAAGGACGTCAAGGAAAAACATCTGGTTTCAATGGAGGAATTCCTGGTTTTATTCACAAGCACATTTGTTACAATAATTTGTCCCGACCCGACAAAACACTAAATTTGGTCACTTTGACCACTTGCTAGACAATGCTAGCTGTTTATAGGAGATCCACGAATTAAGAGAGAGTTAAACTAGAAAGCAGACTATTTATAAGAATGTTTTTCCCAACACAATCAAAATAAACAACACTTTCGTGTCACCATAACACATTATACGATATAAAAACCAGAGATCTACTTTACCGTCTAACATCTCGTTTTAGTTTAGTCTTACGTCGCTAATCTGTAAAATGCAATATCAACTAACAATATGCTACAAAAATATGCCGCTAGATGGCAGTAGTCTTCACTCTTTTTAACATACTGCCCGGCGGGGAATGAGAAAAAACAATAAGTTTTTTTGAAATTAAAATCAAACTACAAATTCCTAAATCTACACACAATATACTAAAAATTTACAAGATGTGTAACTATCTAAGTTTGAAGGGTCCGGGAACCTAACCAACAATTTAAATAACCTAAAAAATTTATAAATTTCTAAAAAATCGTGCAAAAAAATAAATAATAAAATAATAAAATCACAACATTAATAATAATTTTGTAAAATTGACAAATCAGTAATGTCTCATTGTCTCTATGAAGAATTTTCACTTCAATTATATATATATATATATATATATTTTTTTTTTTTTTTTTTAACTAACACCAATTCACAAATAGCAACACATTGTTAGTTCGCTGTTGACTGATTATCAGTTCATTAACTTTCACTGGCATGGCACTGCCAAAAAACCGAATGAACACTTCACCGGGTAGACTGCTCGGCCATCTTGTCCAGGGTGGTCATCGTTTTAGAAAAGTACATCAGCATGTACTTCTGTATGTCATCATTTTGGGTAGATCATCATAAATTAAGGGGCGGTCGTGCCCTGGTAAGCAGATAGTACCATTAGATCTGCAGCGAGGATGATCATCTCGCGGTTGTTGACTTGAAGCCCCAGTGGCTTCAGGCTGGATACAGTGGTGTCAACAACACCAATACCGATGCTCCATAATTATTGATGTGGTTTGGTTGCATCGGTTCAGCCCTAATTGCAGTTAGGCTGTGACCTTGGGAAGGTCCGTGGTTTGCCGGGTCGGGAAATTTGGATCCAAGTTTGATTCTATTGGCATCAAACATATTTTTGTGATGGGTCTCACAAAAGTGCCTTGTGCTGTTTTGAGGGTAACTACCCTCAATACTCCATCCGGGCCTGGATGAGTAGTTACTATGCGCGCCATCTTCCATAATGCAGGAGGCAGATTGTCTTCCATCAGGATTACCAGATCGTCCTTCTTTATGGCCTTTTGGTTGTTGGCCTGCCATTTGGTCCGTTTTTGCAGCTCAGCAAGGTAATCTCGTTTCCATCTGAACCAGAAATTTTGAATTAGAGCGTTTAATTTTTGATATTTGCTTAGTCTGTTCTCCGGGAGCTCGCGGACATCCAACTCGGGAATAACCGAAGCATCCCTGCCCATGAGGAAATGGTTGGGAGTTAGAGGGAGAAGGTCATCTACATCTTCAGACAGGGAAGTTAAGGGACGGGAGTTCAAACAAGCCTCTATCTGACAAAGCAAATTGGAGGGGACCCCACCACTTTCCCAACGGCGTTATAAGGAAACATATGGTTTCCTCCTTCACCGCACACGTCAAGACTCTATTTTTTTTTGAACGAAGCTACATTTATTTGAACGACTCTAGACCCTCCAATGTCCATGCATACGGGGTTAGTAAGCAGTATGCAAGTACTTACATTAACATTATACAAAAGATAAATAAAAGTAGCAGCCCGTGGAATGATTCTTCTGAAATCTATAGAGAAAAATATATACAGATAAAGGTGTTAGTAAATAAAGAAAAATAAGAGCTGCGCCCGGTTGAGGAGACCTAGTTAAGATATATAACGAAAAAGTAACAGTAATAATATAATGCAAGTATTTGCAAAAATAACTGAGAGAAGAAAAGGCATAAAAATAAAATATCTATACAGAGAAGGTATTCCACAAACCACCAGGCAGTCCCAATGACAATGTGTATGGCTATCGGCCCAACCGCAGACGAAACCCGGAGTCCGCGCCCTTTAGCCGACTCACCGATTTTGCCACGAAGAAATATATGTGGGAAAGAAGAGGAACAAAGCAAAGTATACAATAATTCAA
Source organism: Limnephilus marmoratus (assembly GCA_917880885.1). Taxonomy (NCBI): domain Eukaryota; kingdom Metazoa; phylum Arthropoda; class Insecta; order Trichoptera; family Limnephilidae; genus Limnephilus; species Limnephilus marmoratus. The sequence continues at coordinate 9,183,832 of OU862922.1, read as the reverse complement.
ACTGCAATGGGTTATTTTTAGTAATTCGATATAAATGAAACTTGGTGGACTTGACGGCGGCCTCCCACAGCCCCCCGTGGTTCGGCGCCCTAGGCGGTATGAAACTCCAAGATATTCCTTAACAGCTAAAAACCTATGGATTTTGTCATTGTTCAATCTTAGACTGGCATATAGTTCTTTGAGCTTATTGGAAGCTCCTCTGAAGGTGGTTGCATTGTCAGAAAATATTTTTTCCGGTTGCCCCCTACGGGCAATGAACCTCTTTAAACAATTTAAAAAAGCATCGCTTGACAAATCTGTTACTAGTTCCAAATGAACCGCTTTGGTAGAAAAACAAACAAATATGCAAAGATACGATTTAAGGAGCGGAGATTTTCTCAGCGCTCCAGCCTTCGTGTCTATCCGTCCGGCATAGTCGACGTCCATGACAGAGAACGGTCGACTGGGAGTGATTCTCTCAACTGGAATGTTTCCCAGGATCTGCCGGCAAACCTGAAGTCGGTATCTAAAACATACAACACACTTATGTAGGATACGCTTAACATTGTTTCTCCCAAATATCTGCCAATATAAATAAGTAGCTAATTTTAATCTTCCACTTGCACAAATTAAAACTTCCATTAAACAGAGATTGAGAGTTTTCAATCTACTGCCATACGTTTTATGCTTAGGGTTACAACAATTATTTATAAATCTTAACGCTTGAGCGATTACTCCTTTCAATTTGGTTAGCGATAAGAATTTTTCGAAAATATCCCATTCTTGAGTATCAGTTACCAGTAGTACATTTTTACTTTTTATTTCCGGGGGATCCAAACATGACATCTTGGATACCGGCCAAGTGCTGACATCTTCCGTCAACCAGCTTGGCCCCTTCCACCATATTGAAGTGCTGACTAACCTTTCAGCTGTGGTACCTCGGGACAGTATATCCTCTGCATTTTTTGACGATGATACGTGCCGCCACTGCGTTGGATCAAAGGTGGAAGCTATGCACAATAATAATTGACGCTTACTCTTAGTTTTACCTGACGGCTTTGTAATTTCATACGACGGGTAATCTAATTCAGTATTCCAAATTAATCCAAGTATTTTTTCATTCTTGGAATTGTCAGTGATCATTTTTTCACAATTGCCCTGTTTGGCAATTTCACCTTGGCTCCGCCCAGATGACAATTCCAAAATATTTGATCTCCACTTCCTCAGGGTCATCCCTGCGGACAGCAAGATATCACTTATTTGTTTCTTCAACTTGAAACAAACTTCCAAGTCATCCCCTCCAGTCAAGAGATCGTCCATATAAAAATCATTTTCTATGACTTGACTTGCTACTGGGAAATTAACTTGATTTTCCATACCTATTTGTAGAAGACATCTCGTTGCTAGGAAGGAGGAAGGTCCCAACCCATATGTCTTCAATTTGTAATGTCGGAGTTCCTCTTCTTGTGATTCGCGCCATACAATCTTCTGAAGGCTGCGATCCTTTGCGCATACGTTGATTTGACGGTACATTTTTTCGATGTCCGCAGTCATGACGTATCGATGTATTCTGAAACGTAATAAATGGCTGTATAAGTCCTTTTGAATGACAGCTCCCACCATCAGAGCATCGTTCATGGATATTCCGGTCGACGTCTTTGCCGAACCATCAAACACTACACGCACCTTCGTCGTGGTGCTAGCTTCCTTTATGACCGCGTGATGCGGCAAAAAATAGGATTGCTCATCCCCTCTCCATTTATCACATAACTCCATATGACCTAGTTGCTCATATTCTTGCATAAATTGTACATATTGCAATTTCAATTCAGGATTTATTAAAAATCTCTTCTCTAGGTTCTTAAATCTTTTTTCCGCTGTGTTTAACGAGTCACCAAGTTGACTCACACATGGGCAGCGCGGCAGACTTACCACGTATCTACCATCGCTCTCTCTAGAGTGCGTGGCGACGAAATCTGCTTCACACGCCTTCTCCTCGTGATTTTGAAATCTCGCAGAATTCACCTCCTCCATTTTCCAAAATTTTTCTATCTGATTAGATAATGTGTTTATTGATAAACTACAAAATTGCGGTACTGGCCTTTTTTCTGATGAATGTTGATCGGGCCCGATATAACCCAGCCTAATTCAGTCCTCTGAAGAGTAGGTCCGGTATCCAATCTCAGCCGATCATCTTGTAGTATATCCCAAAAGCTCTCAGCGCCTAACAGGATATCAATAGGCGCCGCTACGTTGAAATTTGGGTCCGCCATTTGTAATCCCGGCGGCAGCTTAAAGCCTTTTCTGGCCACTGTTGCTTGAGGTAGGTTTGTGGTTATTTCCTGCAATATTAGACAAGTGATATTTTGATTATAATTTGTCCTCAGAGATTTCATTTTTATCGCAACACGTTTCTTTATATGGGTAACATTGTTGTGTATACCTAACACAGGCTTGTTTATATTCTCGCATCTCAAATTTAACTTCATTGCGAACTTTTCGCACATAAAATTGGCTTGAGCTCCAGAGTCAATTAGGACTCTTGCCTCATGCACTTTATTATTGTGACCTACTACCCCAATGATAGCAGTCGACAATAAAATTGTTTTTTCAGCCTTCGCTAAAGCTGAATGGTTTGATACTGAAACTCGTTCAGCATCCATTTGGCAGTCACCTCCTGGGTGATCTTCACCTTTATTCATGGAGTCATAGCTCGGATGCATCTCCCTGTGCAATAACGTATTGTGGCTCTCGCTATCACAATGCTTGCATTTTAAATTAATTTTGCAATATGGGGCCGTATGTCCTAACCTCAAACATTTGAAGCAGGCACGGTACCTCCTTATTGCGTTGGCTCTTTCTCCTGAATTTAATTTTAAAAATTTTTTACAAAAATATATTTTATGACCTTTGTCATTACAACAAATACAATTATTGTGGGTAGCAGCTAAAAATACCGATTCCTTTTTGGGATTATTGTTGCTACCACTTGCTTTCGGGTAGGTAGGAATTTTTTTCGAATCTGAATTTAACATTAATTCCAAAACTTGCGCACGCGAGGTCAAACATTTAAGAAATTCCTGTAATGTAGGTAGCTCATCCTGCAATGGGTTTGTTCCCAATGCTTTCTAGAATTTGCATCCAATTTATTAGAAATTACGTATATAATTAAAGCATCCCATTGTTCGATTTTCAAGCCTAAATTTTGCAACGCTTTCAAATTTACATTAGTTTCATCAATCAGATAACGCATGGCTACTGGATCCTCATGTTTCATCTCTTTAAGTTGAAACAGAGCTTGGATGTGTCTTTGTACGGTAGTTCGCAAATTTGCAAACCTCTGCTGCAACAATTCAAAAGCCGATATATAATTCAGGTCTGATACCTCGAAATTGGCGATGATCTTTGCTGCATTCCCCTTTAAACAGGATTGCAGATAATAAAACTTCTGTACATTGCTTATGGCAGTATTGTTATGAACTAATGTCTTAAATGTTTCTAGAAAATTAATCCAATTTTTGGGATCTCCGTTAAATTCTCGTAACTGAAGGTTGGGTAACTTGATTTCTAATTTGGGAGTCTCTACAGACTGAATTGCTCCTTTAGCAGTCGCCAAGGTTGAATAATATTGATTTTCAAAATTCTCCCTTTGCAAATTATTATCAATTTCGTTGGAATCCGGAAGACTTTCGATTTGTTCCTGGACCTCTTCGAAATCATCAATTATTTTTTCAATTCTCGCATAGCGAATTTTAATTTCGTTAACTGATAATGCGTTTAATGAATCCGCAAATCTCGTGAGTTTACCTTTCAACACTCCGCGTTTGTTAATCAACGATTTTAAATTATCCATTTTTTATACGTTTGACAATAATTCAACACAACAAATGCTAAAATGTTCCTTAAAAAAATAATTTCTTTGCAATAATCGCGTAGAAAACAGTAGTAACCAATTCAAGCTATGAACAATGACAGAATCTAACAATAATCATCTTCTAAAACAATTAACCTAAAATAATTCGCATGACTTGCATTTACACTGCGGGTAGTTAGTTTTTTGTTTTTAAATAAGTACATTGACACACAAAAAATAGCACTTGTTTGAACAGGGATTAGAATACGGATCACGGATCACGAATCACGGAATAGAAGGAATAGCAGGGATACTTATATTGATGTCGATCCTTGTTCTTCATTTTTTCATCTTTTCATCTTTTGGATAGCTCGCTGGTTCATTTTATTATTTCCTCAAAATGCCTTAATCCGTTCGTAACGTAGATGCGGCTGGAGGACCATGTTATAAATTGGTATTCAGCAGAAGGACGTCAAGGAAAAACATCTGGTTTCAATGGAGGAATTCCTGGTTTTATTCACAAGCACATTTGTTACAATAATTTGTCCCGACCCGACAAAACACTAAATTTGGTCACTTTGACCACTTGCTAGACAATGCTAGCTGTTTATAGGAGATCCACGAATTAAGAGAGAGTTAAACTAGAAAGCAGACTATTTATAAGAATGTTTTTCCCAACACAATCAAAATAAACAACACTTTCGTGTCACCATAACACATTATACGATATAAAAACCAGAGATCTACTTTACCGTCTAACATCTCGTTTTAGTTTAGTCTTACGTCGCTAATCTGTAAAATGCAATATCAACTAACAATATGCTACAAAAATATGCCGCTAGATGGCAGTAGTCTTCACTCTTTTTAACAACCGTCAACATATTTAGCTCTTTTAGCATGTCTCGTATCTCGTATTGTTCATCACAACTCAGTTCTACACAAATACTCGTTTCTAATGCTGTAAATTCGCGCTTTGGCGCGGGCCTTCCATAGCTTAGTAGACAAGGCGCTTGACAAGTCTCAGCGGCCAGAGAGTTTGAAATCAAGCGAACGGGGCTTCGAATCCTACGAAATCTAAAAAAAAACATTTTGATTTTTGTGAAATCAATATCCAATCTTCAAACCACAAAATAAACAGGCAAAAGAAAAGAAAGCGACATCTTGCGACTTTCTAGTTTCACTTCTACCGCGTGTGAATTATTATTTTTTATTTTTTTATTAGCAAATTTTTTTTACACATGGAGATAGGTACATACTCGTACATAATAACATTAAGTCAATATTTCAAGCAAAGTTTCGGTTATTAGTGGTCTTCTTTCACCAAGGCTTTTTTTTACATTACAGGAGGCCATGAGGAAAATAATTTCCCTGAGTATGCCATCTTAGGGAATGCTGTGTGAAGCGTATTTTTAAGGAAAGGAAGGAGAGGAAGGCTTTGGGAAGGAAAAGGTATGAGGGGTTGGTAGGAATTTTGGGGGTCAATGTGTTCAGGAGTGATGGACTTATAAATCCATCCCTACAACTAAGGTACAAGGCGATGGGTCGAGAGAATCCGGCTGGAGAAAAAGGTCTCCCTTAAAGGCCTTAAAGGCCTCCCTCTACTAGTCTCTCGTGATCTGGTCTGACATGCAGTACGTGGGCAGACTCACCCGCTACCTAGACCTAGACAAAGCACACTCCATGAACACGAGCACCCCTAATAAGTCACTAAATGTAGCAAACCACTTGGGATGATCTAGGTGTTGGTAATCTAATAAATGGTTGGCGGCGGAACCCATACCCGCCTCCCAAATTGAAAGGCGTTACTTAGATATTTACCAAACTTTTAATTTACAATGTTTTTTTTTTACATGAGCTCCACAAAGGACGCCTTGAGGAAAATAATTTCCCTCGGGTCTATGTCATTTTTGGGGATGCTGTGTGGAGGTTTTTTTTAAGGAAAGGAAGAAGAGGAGAGTTCTGGAAAAGAAAAGGGTTTAATGGGTGGGTAGGAATCTGAGGTTCAGTGTGGCCTGGTCATCCGCCTACAAGACCTAGACAAACCTCACCCCATGAACCCGGGCACCCCTGCTAAGTCACCAAACGTAGTGAACCACTTGGGGTGACCTATAGCAGAGGTGTTGGTTATCCAATAAAGGTTCCCGGGGCGGCGGTACCCATTCCCGCCTGCCAAATTGCAATATGACCAATAATTAGAGTTTTATTGTGGTAATATCCAGATAACCCCATACTTAATAATTGATAGTACTCGTATTACATATGTTTTGTTCCATTTCATGCTTAACTTTTTTTTATGGGAAATTGAATGGAATAAAATTCATCCATGCATTGAAATAATTTTTAAGCCTTTGACAAAATAAAATGGATGAAAACCTATAAATGTTTATAGCCTTATTTCGACTGATATGCTGATTGGTTTCCGTCCCGACAGAGAGGGCAGAAATGCATGGTGTGGAGAGCATAAAAGCCTATTCATTAATTAGCGAGTGCATTGCATGTAGACCCATACAGTCCTCTCGCACGCATCGTTATGCAATTAGACCACATTAATCAAAGCCTTCATTTTCTAGCGTGTGCGTTAGCGTTTTCATATATAGTTTAATGTTAATACCACACGAAAACCCCAACTGCCCGGAGCCAGAGTGACTGTGATGTGTGACAATGTAACTGTATGACAGTATGACTATATGTTATGACGTTGTGAGGCTGGCGAGAGTTGGTAGAGAAATAAGGTAGGGTAAATAAAGGTTTGAAGTGCCTGGATGTTCAGAAAACCATTTCAAGCAATGCCTACGATTCAAATCTCGGTGGTCTATCACCAAGGCGATATTGAGGAAATCTGGGATATTGAGGAAATCCTCTGGGAAATGCTGAAAATATGCTAGATGTAATTTTATTTTAACAATGATTATAAAATTATGATATAATAATTATCAGTCTGAAACACTGATCTACATTGAAAAAATTTTCCGAGAAAAGACGCATGCCGCCAACGAGTGTTTCAGGCTTTTAATTATTGAAATTAATAAATTACTTGGTTTTTACCACTTTTATTGTTTATAAAACCGACATGTTTCGTTAGCAAAGCTGACTTCTTCAGGGTTTTGACAGAACTAATTTTAAATATAGACATATATATATATATATATATATATATATATATATATATATATATATATATAGGTTTATGTTACGGCATTTAGTGGCTCAAAGCGTCCTTTAATTACCGGAACTTCTTGATCATTTCGACTTACTGGCTCATTTGGGCACTTAGTGGCTCATCGTTTTTTTTTTTTTAAGTCCATCATATCAAACTCGATGAGACGAGTCGAACGGTGTAAAAAAAATTTTTGAGTGAATAAATGACATTTTTACGTGGACCGTTAATGCTCCGGAATGCGTTTTTTATCAGAAAATATTCATCCATACTTAGAACATCAATTGGGTACACTTTTTATCGCATCTATAACATCACGGCATGCGACGTTGCCGGATGTTCTCGTCATACAATATCATTCAAACTCCAAGTCGTTTATCAATGCTTTGCGATATTGAACTCAATGGTTAAATTCCTCAAAATCTATTATCGCATGACATTGCTAAGTCAGATTGAATCTTTTTGCGATATGTTATATGTTTGCCGGAATGTTATAATATGTTGTATTCCTACATAGGTAGCCAGACTGTCGAGCGCTCGCGGTGGACTGTTAGAAGAACAGACATTATATTATAATATTTACCGGCTATTCGCGCCCTTTTTTAAAATTGAAGATTGATTTACGAATTGCTTTTATAATATCGTTATTAATTTTGTGTTAATGGTTTTTGTTTTTATTACAAGTTTTATATTATTTCGTATTTTAATACACATTTATGTAGTTTTTCTTTAATAAATAAAATATTTGCTTCGTAATTATGTATTTGTCTTTTGCGTTCCGAAAGCATAGTCAGTTGTAATGTGATGATATCTATACAGGGTTTTCTAAAAATTTCAGAAATATATTAGGTACTCATTTAATATGTTTTTTCATACAGTTATATTAATTTGTTTAGAGTTTTTCATTTAAAAAAATGATCTGTACCTAGGTAATTACTTTACGCGTGACTATTTTTCAAAGGCATTGTCTCTAGTTGTATTGTAGTAGATAATAAAAAGGTGTTTTATTGTTGTTTGGGTGTATTTTATAAAAAATATTATGAACAAAAATAAACAATAATTTAAAAATAAATTACAATATACGGCCTACATAGTCCAGGAGTAAGACCATTGACTCACAATCCGCAGGTCTCAAATTTTATTTGATTAATTTGTGTTATTTCACAATTAATTCATTTAAAATAATATATAGTATATTTGCGGCACGTTCCAGAGTGGAAGATACTCTCAGTATTACCCTGGTGTAAGACCACCATTCAGAATTGAAACGTTGCTTGAAAATGGCTTTGGCCGTGTTTAGTGACCAGATCCGAATAGCCAGGTACTTCCCAACCTTCATCTTCCCCACCTCCTTCCCCTATCCATTACCTTCAGCCTCATAACATACCGGGAATGCCATAGTCTCACTGGCTCCAGACGGGAACAGTTGGGACTCTTGTGCGGTAGTCACTGTAAAAAAATAATATTTAGGTATTAACTTACTGGCATAATACGGTGGTTTGAGGGATAGCCAAATTTAGTTGTTTTCTGATGGGTTACGGTAGTGAATTGGTCAAAATAAAGTTGGCAACACTGTCTCGGTGATTTAGTTGATATTTGCGCTAGATTGGTATTTGGTATATTTATGGCGCCGCCGATTCGTGTGTGGATGTGGATCAATGTGGATCATATGAATCCTTTCCTTTCGCATTTTATAAAATGTCGCGCTGGCGAAGGTACCATTATTGCAATATCAATGGATTCTTCAATTAACGGTAAGATTTTATCATATAACCTTAAATATTGTGTTGCATAATGAATTATTACAATCAATGACATACCAAAAATGTTTGGTGATTATCGGTTCGGACTGGCCACGCTTATTACGAATAATTTTTATTATATAATAAAAAGTTTCCTTTTTAAGTAATTAAGGCGAATCTAAAGTGTTTTTCTAAAAATTATTCGTAATAATCGTGGCCAGTCCGAACCGATATTTACCAAATGTTTTTTTAGGTAAAATTACATTTTAGGTTATGATTTCTATAAAAACGCTTTTCACTGATATTTTAATAATAATTCTTGTTGATTTTCACATAAGTATGATAATTATGCTTATTGTTTTATTATGTTTATGATTTTTAATGTGTTTTGTTATTTTATAGATAAAAATATATGTAGTACAAGTGAAAGTTCGCCAATTTCAGAGGATAAAAGAGCCGTAATTAATGAAATGGAGGAAAAACTGGATGATCTATTTGCAAACTCTTCAGATTCAGGTAGCTATGTACATAATAATTACTGATAATATACAATAATCTTAGGTATTTTTCATTACATACCAACATTACGTTACTTATTATTGTGAAATGTTTTAGCAATTAACGATAGTGATGCGGAATATTACGTTACGTAATATGAATTGTTTTATTTCGAATATTACATTATTATGCTTTATTTTAGAAGCAAGTGTGACGTCCGGCAGTGATGACTTATTCAAGTTACCCTCGAGAATTTCGTCTGATTCTGGTAGGTAAAACAAACCCCTTTATCTGACAAACGTTAACCAATGATTCCTGATCATATATGTGATAAGCGCATGGTAAGCGCTCGTTTCAAATTTCCAACTTGGTAATGTAAACGCTATGCTGTAGCGCAGGGGTTCCCAACCTTTTTGTACTCTAGAGCACATTCTAAAATATCGGTAGGGTGGCGGGCACCACATATTTTTAATCGACAAACTCCTCCCATAACTTCTCATTTTCCCATAATTTATTAATAAATAATAAACAAAAATGTTTCAAAATAATAAAATTATTATTCAAATTGCATACACACAGAGAAATGTATTTAATGTATTATTACGTCTCGCAATCGCAATGAAAATCTCGTCTCCTTCAACGGAAGCAACCTTCCGAACAGGCCCTCCATTGATATGCTCGATGTAACTCTAAGTGACCAGCTCAGATTTGGGGGCTCTATCGAAGCCAGAGTAAAGCTAGCCTCTCAAAAACTGGGCGTACTGTACAAGGCCCGCAGATACTTTAATAGTACACAACTGCTAGCCTTGTACAAATCGCAAGTCCGCCCCACAGTTGAATTTGGCAGCCACCTCTGGTCTGGAGCTCCAAAATATCTGAAAAATAACCTCGATTCTGTGCAGAAGCGGGCGATCCGATTGATTGATAAATTCTCCCATTTTAACAGATGGATTGCAATCTTTAGGGCACAGGCGTCAGGTAGGAATGCTATCCTTGTTCTACCGGTATTTCAATGGAAGATGCTCCAAGAAACTAGCATCATTGATCCCTTCGGCACCGGTGCATAGTCGGGAAACACGCCAAACCCGTGCCCAACATATGTACACGGTTGACATTTGTCACATGAGAACTGGTCGCTTCTTCGACTCGTTCTTGTGCTCAACAGCTCGGCTATGGAACGATTTGCCGACCTCTGTTTCCCCTTCCTACAACATGGGTCTCTTCAAGACCAATGTTAACTCCCTCTTCTCCTCAAAAAGACCCTCCACACAGCATCTTAGATGACATAGGCCTTGAGGGAAATCGTTTTCTTAAGGGCCTCCTGTGTGGAGTTTTTTTTTACCGGGTATACCGCACAAAAATCTCAACTGCTCCCGTCTGGAGCCAGTGACACCATGGAATCCCCAATCGGGGTATGTTGTGAGGCTGAAGGTAGTGGGGAGGGGAAGGAGGTGGCGAATAGGAAGGTTGGGAAGTACCTGGCGATTCAGATCTGGTCACCAAACACGGATAAAGCCATTTTCAAGCATACCCGGCGATTCAGATCTAGTCACCAAACACGGATAAAGCCATTTTCAAGCAACGTTTCAATTATAAAAAAAATATAATATCAATATGTCAATGTGATCTGAGGCAATGCATATCATTGGCCACTGCCTCATAATTAGGAGGGTATGACGATAATCCTGTTAGCAAACAATCATAAGGATGCTCATCGGTGAGTCGAGATCTATATCTTGATTTTATTAAGTTCATGTTTGAAAACAAGGATTCGCATAAATATGTCGAACTGAAAAATGATTCAATTTTTTATGCGGCTTTTTTCAAAAATGGGAACTTTTCTCTGTCCACTGTATTCCAAAAGTCCTCTGATATTAAGGATTTTAGCTAAATATCATTCTTAAGGTCCAAAATTTCTAACTCTAGTTCTTCTATCTTACCTTGAACAAAATCTGCAGTACAATGCGTGATGTGCAATAGTGAATAGCACTTCCCGTTCCAGGCTAGCGTGAAGAGTACAGTCTGGCACGCCGCGGCCGCTAGACAAGTTGCGAAGTACTGTCAGCAAAGGAACCACTCATACAAACAATATCGCAAACATACAAACGTATTTAATAAACCTACGCACTTAAAAACTTAAAACTCTAACAAATAAATAAAAATAATTCACATTTTTAATTAATGTTTATGAAAGAATTCTGTCTCTGTCGAATAGTGGTGGGAACATACGAACCGTTCACGGGGTCGGGAAACCCTGCTGTAGCGGGACAGCTTGCGTGAATACAGTTTAAGTTTATCGAACAAAGAAGTCATCCCATAATAAAATGACTGACACACCACATATGCTCAGGAATCGCTGGTTTAAGTTTGTGTGGTAACTTTGTATAATTCACTCTGTATAATTTTCCACACAAATTTAATTTATTAAATATGTTATAAAATGTTATTGCATTTTTAAATTTTAGATTCATATACCAGCGATCATCCAGGGAAGCAGGAGAAAACGGACTGCTATGTGTCATCAACTTCAAAACAATGTACATCTGATTTAGCTAGTAAAAAACCAAGAGTTTATGACCGTAAAAACTTCTGTCCATACTGCTTCAAGCTGATAACCAACTTTGTACGCCACATCACAATCCAACATCCCTTAGAGGCAGAAGTGATTGAATATAATAAAATTTTAGATCCCGATCTGCGCGAACGAAAAAAAAAGTGTGAATTAATTTCGAAGAAAATAAGAAATAGAGGCAATTATCTATATAAGCAGGACGCGATAAATAGAGTTAATGGAATAATACTACCGAATCGCCGCCCAAGAACGACTGCGACAGCTAAAGATTATGCGGTTTGTATAGAATGCTGTGGCACATTCAAAAGAAGTTTACTCTATAGACACCTGAAAAAATGTTCAAATAGAAAACAATCACATGAAGGAAATCCACTAAAACGCTGCAGAGTGTTAAAATCATCCGCTATTTTATTATCCCCAGACAATTCTGAGATCACTGAATCTTTAAGATCTCAGATATTTCCTGTGTTCAAAAATGATCCTATTGCAAAAATTGCAAAGTCTGAGCCATTAATTTGTGCATATGGTTCCCTACTATTAAGCAATCATAAAGAACATCATTTGAAAACACACATTACATCCAAGATGAGAGATCTCGCTAGACTGTTCATGGTCATCAAAGAAAAAAATCCTGCAATATCCTCATTTGACCTTGCATTTGACCCTATACATTTTAATGTTTTTATGGACGCTGTCAAAATAAATAGTGGTTACGATGAAAGTACAGGTTCTGTAAAAATTCCTAGCATCCCTCAACGACTTTGTACAGCTATAAAAGATTGTGCTGATATTTTGATGCGTAAAACAATACAGAATCCTGTGCTGACCACTTCATCCAAAGATGTTATAAAAAACAAGTTGTCTGAATTTAAAATAATCTTTGGTCACGCTTGGAAATTTGAAATTTCTACTAACGCTGAAAAATCAAGGAAAACTCAAAAAATGCTGAAAACTGATGTCATGCCTTTAACTACTGATATAAAAAAAATATGCACGGAAGTTATGAAACTAGAAGTGAATATAGCTCAACGATTTGAATGTGAAAAGTCTTATATCGCCTATGAGGAGCTATGTAAAATAACAATTGCTCATATTATAATTTTTAATAGGAGGAGGGCAGGAGAAGTTGCAAGAGCTCCATTAGAAAATTATATAGCCAGCCAAAGTGAAAAACAAGACATTCCTGAAGAAATATTGGAAATCATGAGTTCTGAGGAGCAAAATGCTATACATACATTATATTGCTTCCATATCCCAGGAAAAAGGGGGAGAACAGTTCCAATACTTCTTCGAAATCAGATGAAAAAAAATGTAGACACTATATTTGCGTACAGAAATTTAGTTGGAATTCCAAATGAAAACAAATTTTTATTCCCAAAACTAGGAGGTGAACCTTATTTTTGTGGCACGCAAATTTTAAGGGAACTAAGACACAAGTTTTCCTTTGTGAATTCAGATCATATAACTTCAACTGGGCTGCGACACCATGTTGCAACCATGAGCCAAGTAGCTGGAAAGAATAATGCTTATGTAAACGCTTTGTCTCATTTCTTAGGGCATACACCAGGTACACATAAAGGGAATTACATGATACCACAACTAGCTCTTGAGAAAGGTAAAGTTGGCTTGAATTTACTGCAATTAGCTGAGGGAAAAATATCTTGCCGATCACAGTCTGATAATGGAACGAACATTACAACAACTTTACAAAATGAAATAGATTCCGTCCCTCAACCTGAAGAATCACATAAAGAAAATGTGGATCATGTTACGTTGGATAATAGCTTAGAAAATGACCAAGAGTCTTTACCAAGTAATTTACTTGATGGGAATATGGCAAAAAAAATTATAGTTAGAAGGAGGTGGCTTAATCAAGAAAAAGATGAACTTTATAAAAACTTTGCAAATTATTTCATCGAAGGGATTGATCCTGGCGCTACGAAAATAAACGAAATAAAAAAACAAACAGGAATATTGTCAATGAGGTCATGGAAGCAAATTAATACATTTATTAATAATCACCGTGTCAAGAAATTGCCCTTACCTAAGGATTTGCAGAGAAAAAGAGAATTCTACCTCCAGGATGCTTAACTTGAATTCAAATGAATTGTATTGATTAAGAGACCGCTATACCGGCTTCAACGATTGAACGATCCAAAGGTATCGACTCCGATTCCACTACAGCTGATATAAAGCGTGAAGCAATCGTAAAGTAGCTGTTGGCTTGTTCCATAGTTTGATCATTGGCAGTCGTTATAGCAGTTCCATATATTTTATCTTTTGTAATACTGGCATACAGAGTACCGGGCGAATAAGGCCCCTTTATCTTTCATCATGATATTGGTTGTGGAGGGTTATAATTTATTTTAGTTTTTGTTAAATTTATGTGCAAGGTATAATTTGATATCCCTTGTTAAATAAAAAAAAAACGAAGGATTCTTCTGTAATGTACAACGCTAAATGTTTCGTGAACGATGTATAATAAAAAGTTATTTGGTTTTAATTATGATTTAATTTTTTATTATATTATGCTGTTTTTATAATGATTGTGAATATAAAGTTATTAGGCTATAATTATTTTTTTATTGTGTTATGTTATTTTTCAAATGATTACACACTTTTTTTAGTATGTATAGTAATATTTTTTGTTTTTAAAAATTCAAATTAAATAGTTTTTTTTCAAAATGATCGTTTTTATTTTATCACCCTTGAAATGTTGAAAGTTACGTTTGAGACCCGTATTGTAGGAGGGAGGACACACAGAGGCAGGCAAAAATGAGTCGTAGAAATGACCCGTTCTCATGTGACAAATGTTGGGCACACGTTTGACGTGTTACCCGACTAAAGGGACCGGTGCCAAAGGGATCAATGACGCTAGTTCCTCGGAGCATCTTCCATTGAAATACCAGTAGAACAATGACAGCTTTCAAACCAGACGCCTGTGCTCTAATACACACACACACCGACACTAATCTTGGGATTAGTGTGTCGGTAACGGGCATATGGGTCTATCCCTTCTACTGCGGTGCAAGGTGATGAGTCGAGAGAGCCAGGCTGAAGAGGTTAAAAGGTCTCCCTCAACCACCCTCTCCCAGATGCGACACCTAGTCAAACCATTTGGGGCGGCCTATTGTAGAGACGTTGGTTGTACAATGTATACTATAGAAAATAATAAAATTAGAATACGTGTATAAAATTGGTGGAAGGTAGGTACCTACCTATGTGTCATACAACTGGAGACAATGCTTACACGTGTAAAAATAATTATAGCGTAAGATAAGATAAGATAAGTAGGTATAACATGATAATATAAAACATTATATAAAAATTACATTTTACACACATTTTAATAAAACTGTATGTAAACATGAAATTAATAAACATATTAAAAATTATAATTTGCAAACCAACCTACAACTTAAAGAAGCGTACGAATCAATGAACAAAGTAAATTTTGTAATATATTTCTAATAAGTTTATTCATAATTTTTCGAAAACACTAATAAAACTAAGATAAAATAATTATGTAGCAAATAAAAGAAACTACACCAATATGTATTTAAATACCTAATTTTATTTGTGATAATATTAAAATAAACCTTAACACAAAACAACCGTAAACACCAAATAAATAACAATATTAATTAGCAAATCATACTCCAATTTTAAAAAAACGCGCCAATAATCAAAAACGGCCGCTTGAAATAATAAATGTGTGAATAAGCAACATCCGACCTGTTCTGTCAACCTACCTTCATATGAACTATATTGGTATGTATATGTAGCATTAAACTTGGCAACGTAGCGTGATGCGGTAAGTGTGTTCTTAAAATAGATCAAGGAATGCACGTTATTTTAAGATATTTTTTTTTAATAAATAAACATAATTTTTGATTACATATTATAGCTGACCATATTTTAAACAAAATTTAAAAGACAGCATGTTGGTACTTCATCTACGTAAGTATATATTACATGCGAAAGAATGAGCAACTTAAGTGGCTTCTTCTAAGATGAGCCACAAAATGTGGTATGACATAAATATATATATATATATATATATATATATATATATTATTTATATTATTATTATATATATATATATATATTTAATTACAAGCACATGCACTATATAACATGATATACAACGGGTACCCGGCATGCGTTGCAAGGCGACTTTAACCTCGGGTCAACTAAAGTGTATTGGTTCCATCCCAAATCCTGGAAAACTACATTATAATGCAAGCACCTGCAATATATAACATTATATACAACGGGTACCCGGCATGCGTTGCATTGTCTCTTTAACCTCGGGTCAACTAAACTGTATTCTTTCCATCCCAAATCCTGTAAAACTACATTATAATGCAAGCACCCGCACTATCTAACATTATATAACATTATACCCGGCATGCGTTGCAAGGTCACTGTAACCCCGGGGTCAACTTAACTATAATGGTTCCATCCCAAGTCCCGGGAAATTACATTATAATGCAATCACCTGCACTTTGAAACATTATATACAACGGGTACCCGGCATGCGTTACAAGGCTACTTTAACCTGGGGGTCAATTAAACTGTAATGGTTTCATCCCAAGTCCCGGGAAACTACATTATAATATTTGATAATTAACCGATTGATATTTGATTTAACGCACACTCCTCGCTTCATCCACGTTCACACGCAAATCGCATAGTGTTTTAACCCGTTAGTTGCTTTTGCAACGGGCCCAGCTGGTATTTAATTATTGCTTATAATAATTATTACCCTTTGTGCTACGCATAAAAATCTTGTCTTAAAAACGTTAGTTCATCAATTAAAAAATAATAATTAATATTTGACAAGTTTAAGTATTTCACCAAAAAATGTAGACATAGTAATTTGTCTCGACGCCACCTAGCGAGAGATTTAGCACTAACAATGCCTCTCTCACAAAAATTAAGTCGGTGGTTTTCAGGTGGAAAAATGTAATAAGCAGTAATTGTTGAATGAAACACTAATATATATGGAATTATTTGGCGGGTATTAGATAAGCCGACATGACTCAGTGGTAGAGCACCTGACCGGCAATCAGAAGGACACGGATTCATGTCATGCAATCATTATCAGCCCGAAACACTCATCTACATTGAAAAAATCTTCCGAGAAAAGACACATGCCGCCAACGAGTGTTTCAGGCTGATAATTATTGCTTATAATAATTGTTACCCTTTGTGCTATGCATAATAAGCTTGTCTTAAAAACGTTAGTTTGTCAATAAAAAATGATAATTAATTTAATTTTAATTGCGTGAAATAGCACACGTTGATTTAAATATAATTTATTTGTGTGTGGTGGATTTTGAACACGCGGTTTCTAGAATCAGAATCGGGAATCTTAACAGCTCGGCTTCGGAGTCGTTGATTATGATTTTCTTTACCTAAGGTTGTGTTGTATGTATGATATTTTGATGTGATTGATTTTCAATCAAATAGATTGATTTGTACAATTGATGTAAATAATATGCAGCTATGTAAATATTTGTTTCATTGAGGTGAGGTTTCATGGGGTTGGTTTTGTACAGGTCTTCGCAGCGGATGCGCCTGAACAACAACTGCGTGGCAGGCCTCTCTCAACCGGATCGGGAGAATCTGGTTGAGAGAGGCCATTTGCCTCTCCAGCTTCGACTCTCTCGACACTGGACAAGAGTGTTTTCCGATCTCCGGTAGCGTTGTCTCGTCTCGGCTGCTCTGTGGCGTATCAAAGCAATGAACCCATGCATCATTCCCTCTGCGAACATTTATGAGGCGCTGCATCGCCAAGGCAGGCCGAACAGCACCCCGTATGAGTGGTTATACTTTACTCGGAGTGTCTTCACGGTGCGTTGTGCGCACATTGTCCGTAGTTCCCTAGTGTAAAAGCTCATGAGATCTGGAATAGTTGCTTCTTCACCGGAGGACTGCACCTGTTGAATCTCCTGGCGAGCATTTTGGCTCACACGCTCAGTACTCTTCTTTTGGTGTTCTATGTCATTTTTATCATTTTTATCATCAGCGACGACGGGCCCCAAATATTTTATTCCACTGCGGATTTGACGTTGGCTCCGTCGAGACGTACGGGCGGAATGACGTCACGACCAATATTATTTGCTTAAAAAATCAGCGGCGATGATTTTTTTATTTAATAAGTCAGGTACACCTCATATGTCATACATATGTCTGGTAATGTTATATTATCGTGAAAATAAGCTTTTAAATAGCTATTACTAGCAAGCTTAAAACAAACTATTATTAGGGATACCTACAAAATAGGGTGTCCACTGTCCAACATGTTCAAAACGTGTTGGACTCCCCTGATCTTGGATACGTTTTTAGATTTTCACGGCCAAAAGACTAACTAACTAACTAACCATCACGCCGTTTCCCCGCAGGTGTAGGCAGAGAGGACGGACCGCCAAACTACTCGGTCATTGCCTCACTCACATTCATACATCGTCTCATACATACTCTTCTGTTATTCCGACTTTTGACATGGCCCGTCTCAAGTATCTGATTCATTTGATCGTGCCATGTCTTCCTCGGGACTTCTTCTACCATTCACATTTGCGTCATATATTCTTTTTACACTACTTACGGCCAAAAGTATTTTCGTTATTTGTTTTTGGGGTGTTTTGCCGTGTTGCGCTACCTCCTTCTTTAGCCAACGTTTCGGACTGCGTTGTAGTGTCCATCATCAGGGCAGATCCGGCAGATCCGGTAGATGTGTGACATCTGCCGGATGACACATCTACCGGATCTGCCGTATCTGCCCTGATGACGGACCCTACAACGCTGTCCGAAACATTGGCTAAAGAAGAAGGTCGCCCACACCACATAACATCCCAAAAACAGATAACGAAAATCCCCTGATTTTCTTCGATTGATTGACCATCATATACCAAGTAAAATTATTCGTCAGATTTTAAATGTAGTGACAGTTTATTGTAACAACGTAGAGAAATACTGATAACGTAGCAGAGAATAATGCAGAATTAAATTCATCACGAACCGACCGCATAATTCTGGAAATAAGTACTATATTGACACCATGGGTATTGAAAGTCTAACTACTCATAAACAAAATGCTATTAAAATTGTGTACCACTTACGTAACAGTCATCGATGTTTATCTTTATTTAACTTTACCACTGTGTTAGCATTGCCGCATACTTACGGCCTTTTGCTAAACCAAACCTGGAAAGGACACGCAATAAATAGGCCAACAGAACTAGCTCAGGAAGCCGGCGCAAGCAAGGTTCCTCTTAAAACCAAGGCGAGTGTTGTGGTTCGCTTGTGAATTCCTCCTCCTCCTTTCCTCACAATCTCCAGGTCTCTTTCCTCAATCAGAACACAGTTTTGCACGTAAAGAGTTTATTCATTTAGAAGGAGACAGGGTTTTACAATTGCCAGCCTCGGTAAACTACACATGGGTACTTCCTAGGACTAGTATTCTAACATGGCGGGGAACTTCTCTCTCTCAACTCTCCACACGTGTTAGTGAATTTAAACGCGGGATGTAGCACACAAGAGGGGGCAAAGATTCATTTTACTCACAAAGCAGGAAATGAGGTAGTCGTCAGACAGGCTACTGGTGGACTGGAGCCTTCTCGTGCACAATTCACATTATAGAAACAATCACGAGTTTAGGTTCTCGGACAGGTTACTTGGACACTGTTGTCGCGCCAGGGGCAAGCGGTTGAATGAATGCCGGGTGCCGATCGGCACTTGGGCCACGGACCTCCGCGTGCGGAGAGGGGGGCGGTGCGGCGAGCTGTGCACTGGGACCCAATTCACTAACTCCTCGCAACAGGAATAAGGGACTCTATTCTTTATCTTTTGTAACGTAACAACTGATATGTGCAATCTATATTAGGTATGACCTTATCAGTGGCGGACTAACGGGGGGGCGGAAGGGGCGGCCTACAAACGCCTCCAAATGCCTCCATATTCCCTTGATCAAATTCTAAATAACGCTTTAAGGCACCAGGACACTGTAAGTTTTTTTAATTTTTATTTCATTTTCTGAAATATGAATTTGTTAATCCGACGTCATGGGTGTGGAAATTTCTTACACGGATGTGGGGATTGAACATCAGTAGTGGGGAATAAATAATTTTCCTTACTTTATTAATTAGCGTTATGTTGGGGTCATTCGTTCGTTTATTGATTTCTAATTGTTCAAGCAAATTTAATCTAAGACCCTTTCGTTCAATATATAATGGTTTTGGCTGGTTATTTTTAAGTGGAACGTGATTATTCACTAAGAGATGTTCGGCGAATTTTGAAGAGGTGTTTTTATTTTTATAACAATTTATATGTTCTTTGAATCTAGTTGAGAATGCCCTACCTGTTTGTCCGATGTACGTAGCGTTACAGTCGGCGTGGTCACATTTTAATTCATATATGCCACCGTTATTGAGTTTAGGATTTCTACTTTTTGAGTTTTTAAACAACAGCTGTAACTAAAACACTAACCAAAAAACTTGCAGAACTCGATAATAACATTATCGAATTTAATTTTAATTAAATTTCTAAAAATTAAAATGGAGTTCTACGAATTAAACACAAAAACAATTAATACATAAAAAAAAGTTCCGGTGTAGGCAAATATTCTAAGACATTCTGTATTTTTTTTAGTCGTATCTTTGAAACCCTGGCGATTTTTTGAAAATTTCAATCCGAAAAATCAGACCATTTTTTATAAACCGGAAAGACGGGACATATTTTTATAGGTGCGAAAAAACGATAATTACATACCCGAAAATAATTTTTAAAAAAAATAACGTTTTCCACACGAATGACACAGGAGAATAACGAGGCATACCAAAAATATTAAATCTCATAAATATTTTTTTCCTTGATCCTTCTTATTGATCATAAATCAACGTCTAATGTTCAACGTTTATATTACTAAATCAAATGTAATATACTTGTACTTGTAAATGATAATATTGTAAATATTAATAAGAATATTATAAAATTTGATTTTGTTAAAATCCGCACCATTATCATTATACCTCTAAAACACGTACGGACAACGTAAAATGTACGGGGTTCTCTTCATAAAAATTCTGTCAATCAAACCAAGTGATACGTTCGCAGAGAACAAACAATAAATCTAGTGAACGTTAAATGTCAAATTCAAAAACTAGCCTGAAATCAAAGTGATGCCGTATAAAAAAAATAAAGCAGTGTGGAATTTTATAAAATTAATAGGAACGTTTTCGGAGACGGGACTTAAGGATTTATTTATTTAAAAATAAAAAAAAACTGTACATTTTTAAAAAATTTTCGAAATCTTAGTAAAAAAATCTATCCACACATTTTTATCCAATGAATGAAGTCCATGCAAGTGGCCTACCTGTTTCATAACCCCATATCACTTCCTGCTTCGTAAAGATAGTCGAATGAGTTCAAATATAAAATTTTTTAAATGTCAATTTTTCGGCCTTTCTATGAACTATATATGTTTCAGGCATGCGCATTCTTTTTCTGGCCTCGTTAGAAAGCGAAAACACTACATTTCACATAAATCACTCATTAGTTCACATACAAACAATAGAAAGTGGGCACTTCGAATGCAATGTCCGAATCTAGCGTGACAGCGGTGGACGTATTTAATTTTGGCGAAATGAGCGGTTGCTTTGAATAAAAACGTTTTTATACATTAACTCCACATAGGAGGCCCTGAGGAAAATAATTTCCCTCAGGGCCTATGTCATCTGGGATGCTGTGTGGAGGGTTTTTTTGAGATGAAGAAGGAATGAACATTGGTCTTGAAGAGACCCATGTTGTAGGAAGGAGGAAACACAGAGGCCGGCAAATCATTCCACAGCCGAGCTGTTGAACACAAAAACGAGTCGAAGAAACGACCCGTTCTCATGTGACAAATGTCAACTGTGTACAAATGTTGGGTATGCGTTTGGCGTGTTTCCCGAATATGCACCGGTGCCGGAGGGATCAATGACGCAAGCTCCTCGGAGTATCTTCCATTGCAATACCGGTAGAACAAGGATAGCATTCCCACTTGACGCCTGTGCTCTAAAGATTGCAATCCGTCTGTTAAGATGGGAGAATCTATTAAGCGGATTGCCCGTTTTTGCACAGAGTCGAGGGTATTTTTCAGGTATTTTGGAGCTCCAGACCAGAGGTGACTGCCAAATTCAACCGTGGGGCGCACTTGTGATTTGTACAGGGTTAGCAGTTGTGTTCTATTAAAATATCTGCGGGCCCTGTACAGTACGCCCAGTTTTTGGGAGGCTAACTTTACTCTGGCTTCGATGGAGCCCCCATACCTGAGCTGGTCACTTAGGGTTACAATGGATTCCAAGAGTAACTTTTTGCCGATTGCAGATTTCAGTACTCACCTTGAATAATGTTTATCTTGTACAACTCATTTTATTAAGAAATCTGCACTTTGATTATTTATGTTATGTGAAATTTGTATACCGTGTCCCAACTGCTCCCAACCTCCCGGAACCAATGGGACTATGGTTTGCCCAGATTGACATATGTTGCAAGGAAATGTGAGAGGGAGGCTTGGAAATGGTTATGATTTATTATATTTGTTCACTAAACACGAATAAAGCCACTTGAAGCAACATTTCGTTTATGAGTGGTGGTCTTTTTCATCAAGTCACTGAAAGATCTGCATAATACTCCTTCCTATTTATTTCTTTTTATAAAGATCTACACATATAAGTTCTTATTTATTACTTACTAGCAGACCCGGCCACACATTGCTGTAACTAAACACAACGCCATTACCCAACCTTTATAAAATCCACACCACCCGCTTGCCAGCTGCCCGCTGCCTGAATTGAATATTTGAATTTCTTGGCTTTTCTCTACTATAATAAGACATATAAACCTTCCTCTTGAATCACTCTTTCTATTGGTGAAAACCGCATGAAAATCCGTTGCGTGGTTTAAAAGATCTATGCGCACATACATTTTGAGCGACTTCATTTTATACTATGTAATGATGATTCAATACATACTTAATATATACCTACCCATAATCTTTTCCTATGTACCTCATCTTTAACATTAGTTACACAATATATATATATTTATTTATTTATTTATTTGTTTGTTTATTTAGCACAATAATATACATCTATATACATAATTTATCAAATTTTGACTGCCCAACTAGGAGTATTATCCCGTTTTAGGACAGTCAAATAATTATGGGTATGAACATGTTGAACATGATTTGTACAAAAAGAAAGAAAGTTGATGAAATAAAAAGAGGAAATAAAAAGAAAAGAAAGAATATAAAATAAAATAATAAAGAAAGTTTAAAATATAGTTCCTAACTGTTATTTGTTTAGCATAGCAAAAGAGAAGAAAAGTGAAGAGAAAGAATAAAATAAAAATGAAATAACCAATTGAAACATAAATGTAAATGAAATAACCAATTAATAACATAAAGGTATATACAGATAGGTAGATACACATAATAATATAGAGTAGAAGGAGGTATCTTTTACATAGTTCATAAATTTTTTGTTGGAATTTTTGTTGTTGTTTTTGGTTTGTGTTTGATTTTATTTTTTATGTAGTAAAAGTTCACTCTCCTTTCTCCCTAATTGTTGAAACCAAGTAGTGGTCAATTTACGAAGAACACCTGTGCTTTCCTTTTTCCAAGCATCAGGCATGAAGTTGTATAGTTTTGGACCTAATTATAATATAATATAAACTTATTAATTAACTAACTTGTCTATCCCTCATTCTTTTCTATTCCATTTAACCGATTGTGATGAAACTTTGGGTAGTTATTGTGCGCTTGCATGCTAAAACTTCCATGTATAATGGTGAGCTCTGACATTATGAAATTTGCACACACATTCCCTTATTATTTTCTGTACCATTCATTCGATTCCGATGATACTTTCATGACATGTTTTACGCATGCCCGCGAAGGTTTCAATATATAATGGTGAGTTCTGGTGTTATTAAATTTGCAATTAAGTGAGTTCTGGTGTTATTAAATTTTCCTTCATTATTTCCTAAACTATTCATCCGATTGCGATGAAACTTTGGTGAGGTATTGTGCGCACGCCTGCGAAAATAAATAAATGATGAGCTCTGGCGTTATGTAATTTTCATAAAAATTACCTTATTATTTTCTGCGCTTCCGGTGAAACTTTGGTGAGTTTTTGTACGAACGGCAGCGAAGGTCTCTACATGTAATGGTCAGATCTGGGGTTATGAAATTTGCTTAAAATTCCATTATTATTTCCTGTACTATTGAAACGATTGTAATGAAACTTTGGTGAGTCGTTGTGCTCATGCACATGAAGGTTTCTACATATAAAGGTGAGCTTTGGCTTTATGCAATTTGCACATAAATTCCCTTATTATTTTCTATTCAATTCTTCATATTCCGATGAAACTTTCGTGAGTTGTTGTACGCACGCCCGCTAAGGTTTCAACGAGTATATATAATGGTGAGTTCTGGCGTTGTGAAATCAATGCATTCCTCATTATTACCATTCATCCGATTGCGATGAAACTTTGGTGAGATATTGTGCGCACGCCTGCGAAAATTTCTAAATATAATGGTGTGCTCTGGCGTTATGTAATTTGCATAAAAATTACCTTATTATTCTCTACGATTCCGGTGAAACTTTGGTGAGTTGTTGTACGCACGGCAGCGAAGGTCTCCATATGTAATGGTGAGCTCTGGCTTTATGAAATTAGCATTAAAATTATCTTATTATTTCCTACACAATTTAACCGATTGTTGTGAAACTTTGGTCAGTTGTTGTGCTGAAACCGCGAAGTTTTCTATGTATAATGGTGAGCTCTGACTTAATGATATTTATTAAGAAAATACATTAGTTATTAGTTAAAGTTAAGCGGTAGGGGGGAAGGGGGGATGGGAAATCCGGGAGGGAGGAAGGAAGGAACGAAGCGGGGGAAGTCGCAGGAGTGAAACAAGGGAGGGGCGACGGGGAAAGTGGAAGCGGGAGGGAGGAGGGGGGAAGGGGGGGGGGGGGGGGAGGGGTTGGAAGGTGAAAGGGGAACGCGGAAGGGACCGTGGAAGGGGAACGGGGCGGGAACGGGAACGCATGGGAATGGACGTGCAGCGATAATTATTTTTAAAAATACCAAAGCTATAATTGAAACACATTAAAATTTGTTAAAAATTTATTGAAATGCGTTTTCGTGAGAAAAATAAAAACAATCTGAGAATAAGACAGAGGGGACGCCTGAGGGGAACAGTGCGGGAACGGGAACGCTTTGAAAAGGCCATGCAAAGATAATTAAAAAAAAAAACTATAATTGAAATACATTAAAATGTTTTTTAAATTTATAAAATTTTTTTGTGAGAAAAATAAAAACCATATGAGAATAATGAATTAAAATATTTTTATACCGATTTCAATAATCTTAATCTTGATAATCCAAAGAATTATATCATCCAAAATCCTTTTCATCTTAATATGAATGACGACTTGTTTTAAAAATAATGACAATGTTATAAACTATCCCACAACTAAAATTATTTTCAATAGTAACAATATAATAAAAAAATTAAAAAAAAAAAAAACAAAAATTAACCAAATACCTTATAAAACTAATCAATAAAAGAAACGAATTACACCTGAGAGTAAAAAAAAAACAACTAATCAATGCATTATTGACAACAGAATAAGGAACTCCAGTATATTATGACTTTAAAAAAATATGTTCATACAGACCAATAAACGCTGATTCTGAATATATAAGTTTTTTTTATAATATTAAACGTAGTGCTCGTAAAAAAATATTAAAAAGTACATTTTTTAACGTCTCGTTAAAATACACTGTAAAGTTGGTACGATTGAATGGTTAGTGCTGACGTCACGCGTCACCAGTCATTGTATCACATTGTATTGAAATCAATTGACATGTAGGTATGGCACAAGCCATCAGTATTAACAACATTTCATGTTATTCTTTATTTCGTACTCTTTATAGAGATTTAGTTGTAGTGTTTATTGAAACAATATTTAAGCCTAAATAATTCAGTATCAAAAATAGAGGTATCTCTATTAGTTTATCTCTATTATTTAAAATATTGAAAAACTACTGCACAAAAAAAATAATGAATCAAAAAAGTAATGCTTCTTCTAGGGAGAATACTTCGAACAACGGAACAACGGATTTCAAAATGGCGGCGGTAGATCAGCTGATTGCCCAATCCCATACTAATTTTTCGGGAGTGATGACGTCACACGATTTACCATATTTCCGGGGGTCTCGAAAAATTAAAACTTTGACAATTATTTTAACTATTGAAACTAACTCTAAAAATAAAAACAAAAACGCAGTTATTTAAGTTAGACGGTCATTATTCATAAAAAAAAATAAAAAAATTGGACTGGAGTTCTCTATTCCTAAAAGTAAGAAATAATATTATTTCAACAAAACATTGAAACAAACACACTTCGGTGGTCTTTTTAAAAAATGCGAAAATATAAGTTAAAAACGTTCGTGTTGTTGAAGTTTGATGCACGGATATTAGGGAACTAATAGACTATGACATTATTCGGACCTACCAATCTTATAAAATAAATTCTCTAAAATAAACTCGCATGTCATCATATTTTAAAAAACATTCCAGGTTTTGAATGGTTTGTTTGGCAAAGCAGGGTTTGTCTAGCGGGTTTGTGTAATTATTATAATATATTTCTTTCCATGTTCTACTGTTAAATACAGTTAAAAACTTGTCAATAATGCATTCACTTTGAAACGCTTCTTTAAAATGTCAAATAAAAACTGAAAAAATTAATTAATTTAAACAAAATTAATATGTTGAATGCATATTTTTTGCATGTTTTTTGTCTCCCCCAAAATAAATACTCACTTGTGTGATAATAAAGCTCAATCTAACTGTTTGAATAAGAAATATTGCGTATTACCAGACGGCCGGCGTATTGCAGCGGTAAGGCGCCTGACTAGCATTTCGAAGGTCGCGAGATCGAATCCCGGCGTGGCAAATAAATTTTATTTGATTAATTTGTGTATTTCACAATTTATTCATTTAAAATAATATATAATATATTTGCGGCACGTTCCAGAGTGGAAGATACTCTCAGTATCGCCCTGGTGTAAGACCACCATTCAGAATTGAAACGTTGCTTGAAATGGCTTCTGCCGTGTTTGGTGACCAGATCTGAATAGCCAGATACTTCCCCACCTTCCTCTTCCCTATCTCGTTCCCCTCCTTACTACCTACAGCCTCACAACATACCCCAATTGGGGATGCCATAGTCCCACTGGCTCGAGACGAGAGCAGTTGGGACTCTTGTGCGGTATTCATGTAAAAAAAGCGGCGTAATTCATAAATAATAAAATATTTTTCACAGAGTCAATAGTTTTTGAGTTACAATAAAAATCCTGGAAAAACTCTTATTTTTCCATGTTCTTTATCTAAAACTCAAATCCCAACCATATTGGCGAAACTCGGATTCGTAATCAGCACCCCACAACACATAAACGAGGAAAAAAATCAGAACTGCACCAGAATTTATATCAACAAACTGCCTAATGACTGGACTAATTCTTAAATGTCAAACAAAGGCTTCATACAAATACGGATAAACTGACAATTTCGAATCGAACTTCTAACTTTAATATGAAATGACAGTCAACAAAACTGATTTCGACACTAAAAACTCTCGGAAAGGAGAATCTGAGTTAAAACCGAAAAATGAACACGCTGTATTACAAAGTTCCTTGCCATTTATAAAACAAAACTGAAACGTAATTGATAAAGATACTTAAAACTAATACTAACCGCTCTATTTCAGCACTGCTGCGTATGTATGATCTTTTGTCAATAGTTTTAGACATTTTGTTGTTATTTCGTTATTCAAAAACTCAATTGTAATACAACTAAATGCCTTTTGCTTCCGCGTAACACACCACAATAACAAAAACAGTGTGAAGTAAACAAACAACATGGCGGCGCGGTATCGTTGATCGGCGTGATGTGATTGGTCGATTGGTGGAGTTTGACTAATCTAGCCCGCAAATTTTATTTCGCGGCAAATGAGATTGAACTAAGAAGGAGTTTAACTTATTAAGAACTCACTTTTAGAATATTGTTGTGGACATTGACATTTTAAAAAACTTGTAATTAATTGTATATGGCTCGTAAAACTATTTTTTATTTATCTAACGGTGCGAAATTTTATCCTTAACATGATTGCATTTAAAACTCATTTTCGATAAAATGGTAGTTTGCACAATTAAGAACTCGGGCGACGAGCTATTAAAGCAAAAATGTAGAGTATTATACTGCCCTGATGAAGCTACGGTTGTAGCAAAACCCGGTCGGCATAAAGTATAAAATAAAAGTGGTGTTTACAAAGTTATTGTTTTAATAATGTCACATCACAAAGTATTCGCTTCATATGAACGAATAAAAAATTATTTCAGACAAAGTTTGTAGAGAATTTTATGCTCTACAACTTTTATATGGAATGCGAATACGAATCGAGGCAAAAGAAGCGAGATATTTCCAAAAAACTGATTTTCGTGACCTTTGACCTTGAATATCCAAAGACGTCAATCGTTACCTTATGACACTTTTGAGACAACATGCAGAATACGAAAATAAAGGATGACAGAAATTTTCAGCTTATTTCATTTAGCAGATATACCCTATTTTTAGCTTAAGTGACTGGACTATAAAAGTAGAATTTTTGCAAAAAATCATCGTTTTACCGGCGCTTTGAAACAATAATTGGGTTCGTTCATAACTTTCGCCCTATGGTTCCGAACGGTGTGAAATTTTGGTTTCTTACTAAGAATCATGGTCTGTACACGAATCAATCAAAAAATCTACAAATATTTTTTTTTTTTCAAATCATCGTTTTTAACACTTGGGTTCGGTCGATTAAGCACTTGGGGTCGGACGTTTAAACACTTGGGGTCGGTCATAACTTTTGCCTTATGGTTCCAAACCGTCTGAAATTTTGGATTCTCACTAAGAATCATGGCCTGGACACGTATCAATCAAAAAATCGGCTAAAAATAGATTTTTTTTTGTCGTTCATAACTTTGGCCCTGTGGTTCCGAACCGTGTGAATTTTGGATTCCTACTAAGAATCATGGTTTGTTTACGAATCAATCAAAAAAAAAAATTTTTTTTAAATCGTGAATGTTTCAAAATTTCATCTTCCTTTTTTTTTTAAATTTGTTTTTTTTTATCGTGGCAATGTCTGATTCAGAAGATGATGAAAGTTTTCAAAGAATAAGAATGGAGTTTCATAATTTAACAGCTGGTAGTTGTGTACGATCATCCACCTCTGCGCCTATATCTGCATCAGTTAATAAAAATGATGTCAACGCACGCAAGTATGTGATAGATGATTGGTCCAAGATGATTCGTTAACGGTCTAATGAATCTGAGAGGATTATTGACAGTAATGTATCAGTTGATATCTTCCAACCAATTATCAACCAAATGCTTTCGATTTCAAATGTTATTAATGGCAAGAACAAATAAAACAAGGATGACCGCTCCTCCATAATAGGATCAATTGAGGAGATGAGGAGATGCCTTACCTCTTTGGCAATCACACATGCCGCGGCCATCTCAAAAGCAGAAATGCTTTCAAAAGTTCTGGATGTACAATAAAGCATTTCAGCAATAAATAACATTCTTATCAACAAAATGGACAAAATTTCAACGACGCCTACTGAACCACTCAAGAGAAAGACCTTTGCGGGGGTTACATCAGGTGAAAATCAGTCGAAGAAACTGGTTGTTAATGGATTAGAGTGACCCACTCCATCCCTGCAGCCTACTGTCCTATTTTATCGGACAATCCCGAAGGGTAAACATCAGACTACCTACAAAAAAGTTAACATCTGTTCTTAATCCTCGTGATGACGGTTTCCAAGTCGTTCGAACGTGAAAATTGATGAACAATGAATTAAAAAAAAAAAATCTTCGTAGATTTGATTGATTCGTGTACAGACCATGATTATTACTATAAATCCAAAATTTCACACGGTTCGGAACCATAGGGCCAAAGTTATGAACGACCACAATTATTGTTACAAAGCGCCCGTAAAAGATGAATTTTTGCAAAAATTCTAATTTTCGTCGAATTTTTTATTGATACGTGTCCAGGCCACGATTTTAGAAAGAATCCAAAATTTCAGACGGTTTGGAGCCAGAAAGAAAAAGTTATTACTGACCCCAAGAGTTCAAACGTCCAACCCCAAGTGCTTCAATGACCTTACCCAAGTGTTTAAACGATGATTTAAAAAAAATCTTTGTAGATTTTTTGATTGATTCGTGTACAGACCATGATTATTAGTAAGAATCCAAAATTCACACGGTTCGGAGCCATAAGACAAAAGTTATGACTGTCCCCAAGTGTTCAAACGTCCGACCCCAAGTGTTAAAATAACCGAACCGAAGTTTTAAAACTGTGTTTTTTTTTTAATTTTCTTTGAAGATTTTTTGATTGATTCGTGTACAGAACATAATTCATAGTAAGAATCCTATTCATAGTAAGGATTCGGTCATAACTTGAGCGTCATGGCTCTAAACCGTCTGAAGTTATGGATTCTTACTAAGAATCGTGGCCTGGACACGTATCAATAAAAAAATGGGCTAAAGATAAAATTTGTGCAAAAATTCATGGTTTTAAGGGCGCTTTTTAACAATAATTGTGGTCGTACATAATTTTGGCCCTATGGTTCCAAACCGTCTGAAATTTTGGATTCTTACTAATGATCATGGTCTGTACAAGAATCATTTAAAAAATCTACAAAGATATTTTTTTAAAAAAATCATCGTTTTAACACTTGGGTTCGGATGTTTAAGCACTTGGGGTTGGAGGTTTGAGCTCTTGCGGTTGGGCATATCTTTTGCCATGGCTCCGAACTATGTGAAATTTTAGATTCTTACTAAAAATTATGTTTTGTACACGTATAAATCAAAAAATCTGCAAAGAAAATAAAAAAAAAACACAGTTTTAAAACTTGGGTTTGGTAATTTTAGCACTTGGGGTCGGACGTTTGAACTCTTGGGTTCGGTCATAACTTGAGCGTCATGGCTCTAAACCGTCTGAAGTTTCGGATTCTTAATAAGAATGGTGGCCTGGACACGTATCAATAAAAAAATCGGCTAAAAATAAATTATTGCAAAAATTCATCGTTTTACGGGCGCTTTGTAACAATAATTGTGGTCGTTCATAACTTTGGCCGTATGGTTCCAAACCGTGTGAAATTTTGGATTCTTACTAATAATCATGGTCTGTACACGAATCAATAAAAAAATCTACAAAGAATTTTTTTTCAAATCATCGTTTTAATACTTGGGTTCGGTCGTATAAGCACTTGGGGTCGAATGTTTGAACTCTTGGGGTCAGTCATAACTTTTGCCTTATGGCTCAGAACCATGTGAAATTTTGGATTCTTACTAAAAATTATGCAAAAAATCTTCAAAGAAAATATTTAAAAAAATTACAGTTTTAAAACTTGGATTCGGTCGCTTGAGAACTTGGGGTCGGACGTTTGAACTCCTGGGGTCGGTCATAACTTGAGCTTAATGGCTTCGAACCGTCTGAAATTTTGGATAAGTACTTACATCTTGGCCTCGACACGTATCAATCAAAAATTCGGCAAAGAATTGAATTTTTGAAAAATTTATCGTTTTACGGGGGCTGTGTAACAATAATTGTGGTCGTTCATAACTTTGGCCCTATGGTTCCAAACCGTGTGAAATTTTGACTCTTACTAATAATCATGGTCTGTACAAACAGACCATGATTATTAGTAAGAGTAATTATTATTAATCTTCAAAGAAATAAACCTACAAAAGAATTTTTTTTCTAAATCATCGTTTTAACATTTGGGTTCGGTTGTTTAAGCACTTGGGGTTGGACGTTTAAACTCTTAGGGTCGGTCATAACTTTTGCCAACTTACTCCTGAACCATGTGAAATTTTGGATTCTAACTAAAAATTATTATCCGTTCACGAATCAATTAAAAAATCTTCAAAGAAAAATAAAAAAAAATCACTGTTTTAGCACTTGGCGTTGGACGTTTGAACTCTTGGGGTCGGTCATAAATGAAGCGTTATGGCTTCGAACCGTCTGAAAATGGCTCTCAACCGTGTGAAGTTTAGGATTCTTACGAAGAATCGTGGCCTGGACACGTATCAATAAAAAAATCGGCTAAAAATAGAATTTTTGCAAAAATTCATCGTTTTGCGGGCGCTTTGTAACAATAATTGTGGTCGTTCATAACTTTGGCACTATGGTTCCAAACGATGTGAAATTTTAGATTCATGGTCTGTACACGAATCAATCAAAAAATTTACAAAGAATAATATTTTTTTAAATCATCTTTTTAACACTTGGTTTCGGTCGTTATAGCACTTGGAGTCGGACGTTTGAGCTCTTGGGGTCGGTCATAACTTTTGCCTTATGGCTCCGAACCATGTGAAAATTTGGATTCTAACTAAAAATTATGGTCTGTACACAAATCAATCAAAAAAACTTCAAAGAAAATTAAAAAAAAATCACTGTTTT
This sequence comes from Limnephilus marmoratus, assembly GCA_917880885.1. Lineage (NCBI taxonomy): Eukaryota > Metazoa > Arthropoda > Insecta > Trichoptera > Limnephilidae > Limnephilus > Limnephilus marmoratus. The sequence continues at coordinate 9,151,461 of OU862922.1, read as the reverse complement.
AGCACTTGGCGTTGGACGTTTGAACTCTTGGGGTCGGTCATAAATGAAGCGTTATGGCTTCGAACCGTCTGAAACTTTGGATACTTACTAAGAATCATGGCCTCGACACGTATCAATAAAAAATTCGGCTAAAAATTGAATTTTCGCAAAAAATTATTGTTTTACGGGCGCTTTGTAACAATAATTGTGGTCGTTCATAACTTTGGCAATATGGTTCCAAACCGTGTGAAATTTTGATTCTAACTAATAATCATGGTCTGTACAAGAAATAAATCAAAAAACTACAAAGATTTTTTTTTTTAATCATCGTTTTAACACTTGGGTTCGGATGTTTAAGCACTTGGGGTGGGACGTTTGAGCTCTTGTGGTCAGTCATAACTTTTGCCTTATGACTCCGAACTATGTGAAATTTTAGATTCTTACTAAGAATTATGTTCTGTACACGAATCAATCAAATCAATTCAAAGAAAATTAAAAACAAAAAACACAGTTTTTAAAACTTCGATTCGGTCATTTTAGCCCTTAGGGTCGGACTTTTGAACTCTTGGGTTCGGTCATAAATTGAGCGTTATGGCTCTAAACCGTCTGAAGTTTTGGATTCTTATGAAGAATCGTGACCTGGACACGAGTCAATAAGAAAATCGGCTAAAAAGAAATTTTTTGCAAAAATTCATTTTTTTCGGGCGCTTTGTAACAATAATTGTGGTCGTTTAATAAAGTTGGCCCTATGGTTCTAAACCGTGTGTGTTTTAACACTTGGGTTCGCTTGTTTAAGCACTTGGGGTCGGACGTTTGAGCTCTTGGGGTCGGTCATAACTTTTGCCTTATGGCTCGAAACCATGTGAAAATTTGGATTCTAACTAAGAATTATGGTTTGTACACGAATCAATCAAAAAATTATTCAAAGAAAATTTAAAAAAAAAACACAGTTTAAAACTATGATTCGGTCATTTTAGCTCTTGGGGTCGGACGTTTGAACTCTTGGGTTCTGTCATAACTTAAGCATCATGGCTCTATACCGTCTGAAGTTTTGGATTCTAACGAAGAATCGTGGCATGGACATGTATCAATCAAAAAATCGGCTAAAAATAGAATTTTTGCAAAAATTGATTGTTTTACGGGCGCTTTGTAACAATAATTGTGGTCGTTTATAACTTACGCCTTATGGTTCCAAACCGTCTGAAAATTTGATTCTTACTAATAATCATGGTCTGTACACGAATCAATCAAAAAATCTACAAAGATTTTTTTTTTAAATCATCGTTTTAACACTTGGGTTCGGATATTTAAGCACTTGGGGTTGGACGTTTGAACTCTTGGGGTTGGTCATAACTTTTGCCTTTGGCTCCGAACCATATGAAATTTTGGATTCTAACTAAGAATTATGGTCTGTACACGAATCAATCAAAAAATCTACAAAGATTTTTTTTTAAATCATCGTTTTAACACTTGGGTTCGGATATTTAAGCACTTGGGGTTGGACGTTTGAACTCTTGGGGTTGGTCATAACTTTTGCCTTATGGCTCCGAACCATATGAAATTTTGGATTCTAACTAAGAATTATGGTCTGTACACGAATCAATCAAAAAATCTTCAAAGAAAATTTTAAAAAAAATCACTGTTTTAGCACTTGGGGTCGAACGTTTGAACTCTTGGGGTCAGTCATAACGTAAGCTTTATGGTTCTGAACCGTCTGAAATTTTGGATACTTACTAAGAATCGTGGCCTCGACATGTATCAATCAAAAATTCGGCTAAAAATTGAATTTTTGTAAAAATTTATTGTTTTACGGGCGCTTTGTAATAATATTTGTGGTCGTTTATAACTTTGGCCCTATGGTTCCAAACGGTGTGAAATTTTGATTCTTACTAATAATCATGGTCTGTACAAAAATAAATCAAAAAATATACAAAGAATTTTATTTTTAAAAATCATCATTTTAACCCTTCGGTTTGGTTGTTTAAGCACTTGGGGTTGGACGTTTGAATTCTTGGGATCGGTCATTACTTTTGCTTTATGGCTCCGACCTATGTGAAATTTTAGATTATAACTAAGAATTATGTTCTGTACACGAATCAATCAAAAAATCTTCAAAGAAAATTAAAAAAAAACACAGTTTTAAAACTTGGATTCGGTCATTTTAGCCCTTGGGGTCGGACTTTTGAACTCTTGGGTTCGGTCATAACTTGAGCGTCATGGCTCTAAACCGTCTGAAGTTTTGGAATCTTACGAAGAATCGTGACCTGGACACGAGTCAATAAAAAAATTGGCTAAAAAGAAAATATTTGCAAAAATTCATCGTTTTTTCGGGCGCTTTGTAACAATAATTGTGGTCGTTCATAACTTTGGCCCTATGGTTCCAAACCATGTGAAATTTTGACTCTTACTAATAATCATGGTCTGCACAAGAAATAAATCAAAAAATCTGCATAATATATTTTTTTTAAATCATTGTTTTAGCACTTGGGTTCGGATGTTTAAGCACTTGGGTTTGGACGTTTAAACTCTTGGGGTCGGTCATAACTTTTGCCTACTTACTCCGAACCATGTGAAATTTTGGATTCTTACTAAGAATTATGGTCTGTACACGAATCAATCAAAAAATCTTCAAAGAAATTTTTTACAAAATCACTGTTTTGGCACTTGGGGTCGGAAGTTTGAACTCTTGGGGTCAGTCATAACGTAAGCTTTATGGCTCTGAACCGTATGAAATTTTGGATACTTACTAAGAATCGTGGCCTCGACACGTATCAATCGAAAATTCGGCTAAAAATTGAATTTTTGCAAAAATTTATTGTTTTACGGGCGCTTTGTAATAATATTTGTGGTCGTTTATAACTTAGGCCCTATGGTTCCAAACCGTGTGAAATTTTAGATTCTTTCTAATAATGATGGTCTGTACACGAATCAATCAAAAAATCTACCAAGAATTTTTTTTTTAATCATCGTTTTAATACTTGGGTTAGGTCGTTTGAGCACTTGGGGTCGGCGTATGAACTCTTGGGGGTCGGTCATAACTTTTGCCTTATGGCTCCGAACCATGTGAAATTTTGGATTCTTACTAAGAATTATGGTCCGTACACGAATCAATCAAAAAATCTTCAAAGAAAATTTAAAAAAAAAACACAGTTTTTAAACTTGGATTGGGTCATTTTAGCCCTTGGGGTCGGACGTTTGAACTCTAGGGAGGACTAAAGTCACTCACTGCACAAGCTTCCATAAACTGGTCGATGTTATTTAAAACTGAGAGAATAATGATGTTCGTTGCACAGCTTCTTTTAACAGACTGACGGACATATTGATTTTATTGTTGTACGGTAGGTAATATTGTCAGTAGGGACAGGTAATTGTGGTAAAAAAAGGATGGGTAGAAATATGGAGCAAGGTATGTAGATAGGTATACATAGTTGCGTCAACATTTTCCGCCCTCCTAATTTTGGAACAAAATTAACAATAAAAAATAAAAAATAATAACAATAATAACAATAGTAGCTTGAATACTATGTTATTAATCAAAAATTATAAGGAAAATTATTTAAAAAAATTATTGTGAGACGTAAGCACACCAGCTGTCTTCTGTGTACCTATTTATCAAAGGAAACAAAAGTAAAACAAAAACATAAAATATAAGTAATAGATAGCTCTATGATAAAAAAAATGCTAAGTATTGAATTAACAGATGACTTATTCTATAGGCAAGGGGCTAAGCTTAACCGCTGGGCGGACAAAAATACCTTTAGTGGTTTTAATAGTTGAAACGCGAACGATATTGTCTTTACCCGGATGCACGGCAACAATTCGCCCTAAGGCCCAGCGCATGGGGGTAAGACGTTCATCCTTCACTAGCACGAGTTGACCGATCTCTAAATTGGGTCTGTCTCTCAACCATTTTGCACGTTGTTGTAGAGTATTAAGATACTCCACATTCCAACGTCGCCAAAAGTGTTGAGACATCTTTTATATGTGTTGCCAACGACTTAAACGGTTTGATCCAGTAGCGGACAGGTCATATTCGGGAAGTCCTAAGAGAAATCCTCCTATCAGAAAATGGCCTGGTGTAAAGGCGTCAACGTTTTCTGGATCAACCGACAAGGGGCAAAGGGGGCGTGAATTTAGAATAGCTTCAATGGTAGTAAGAAGTGTGGCAAACTCCTCAAATGTTAGGGAAGTATCACCCACTACTCGAACCAAATCATGCTTGACGGATTTAATTCCGGATTCCCACAGTCCACCAAAGTGTGGACTGGCGGAAGGATTAAATGTCCACAGGATTTCCTTTTGGGCAAGAGAGTCTGAAATTACTTCACGTTGTGGTGAAGAATAGAAATATATAAATACTCCAGTTAGGTATCGCTTTGTTCCTACAAAACTTGTGCTGCGGTCACTGAAGACTTCGGAACACAAACCCCGTCGATTTATGAATCGGGTTAGGGATGCGATAAAGGCATCCGTGGAGAGGTCTGACACCACCTCAAGGTGCAAGGCTTTAGTGGCCATGCAGACAAAAAGACATAAATAAGTCTTAGTAGTTTTTGCTCCGCGACGTTTATGATCCTTCAGCATAAAAGGTCCACCAAAATCGACACCTACATGAGAAAAAGGACGACTAGGTTGAACACGAGAGGACGGCAGATCCGCCATCATAGGTGAATGTGCAGTAGCCCGAAACTTGTGGCATGTGACACATTTTGATAACTGAGATCGAATGACGGTACGACCGGACATAATCCAGTATTTGCGTTGAATAAGAAATTGGAGAGTACGCGGTTCGACGTGAAGATAAGCACGGTGATAGTAATCAATTAACAACCCGGTCAAATGACTAGATTTAGGAAGTAAAATGGGATGCTTACTATCGGATGGGAGTGCAGAATTTGTTAGCCGACCACCCACCCTCAGGATACCGTGGAGGTTAATAAAAGGTTTCAGTTTTTGAAGGCCGGAAGAACACATTTTGTCAGAGCTTAACAGAATAATATCGTTGTGAAAATAAGCCTGCTGTTCGAGTTTTATAATCTTCATGAATGCGCTGTCCAGTTCTTGAAGAGTGAGTGCCGCATGATCTATGCTCTGTTTCGCCATTTTGGAAACATTAGAAAGACAATTTGTTTTGAACCTAAGGATCCATGCAATGACTTTCTTTAATTTTGATAATGAAGAATACTTCGCTATGATGGAAGATGATTTTAATTCGACATTAAAAACTGTAGGTTTAGGGGGTTGAATTTCTGGCAATTCGCTTGCTGGAATAAATGGTAGCTTCGCCGAAGGCCAATCCTCAACTGGATTACGGAGCCACGGTGGACCCGAAAGCCATGATAGATGTTCTACAAAATGAGCAGGAAGGGTACCTCGGGACCCATAGTCAGCACTGTTATCCTCTGAAATAACATGCTTCCAAATTGTTTTTGGCGTGTTATCAAGGATCTGAACAACACGGTTTGCGACGAAAGTTTTTAATAAATGTGGTGGCGTTTGAAGCCAAGATAAGACAATTGTCGAGTCAGTGAAGAGGATAACCTTTTCAATTTGCGCAGCAAAATGTACTGATGACAATATATATTTTATAAGTTTTGAAAGCAACACGGCTGCACACAACTCTAATCTAGGGATTGTCTTTTAACATTCGATTGAGTTTTGTTAAAATTCAACTGTTGTTGTTGACATTCAGAATCATGCTCGAGTAATTCTGAACAATTGCTTGCCCACTTGCTGAGCTCCAGTTTGGCTGATTTTAAAACGGCTACAATTTCTTCCTTGAGGTGTCGAGCAGATTCAATGGAATTTGCCCCAGTTGCCAAGTCATCAACATAAAAATTCTCTAATAGCGCCCTTGAAGCGGCAGGATAGCTTTCCCTCTCATCCCTAGCCAATTGACGTAAAGTCGAAATGGCCAAAAATGGGGAGGACGTTAAACCGTAGGTTATGGTTTGAAGTTCGTAATCTTTCATTGGTTCACTCGGGGAGTCGCGCCAAAGGATGTGCTGAAATTTACGATGATTGGGAATAATCAAAATTTGCCGGTACATTTTACAAATGTCAGCAGTAAATACAAATTTATGAAATCTAAAATTTAATATCATGTATGGTATTTCTGTTTGTAGTTTTGGACGCTGTATAGCATGTCATTTAATGACATATCGGAGGCCTTCGCAGACCCATCAAAAACAACGCGAATTTTACCTTTCCCATTGATTATCGCATGATGGGGAAGATAATTGCCCCAGAGTTGGGTGCTACGCGTTTCATGTGACTAAGACTTTCATATTCATGAAGAAAGTCCCTATAACTAGTCGCCAACGTCGCATCCCTATCAAAACGCTTTTCCAGCTTGCGCATTCGCGATTCGGCCAAGTTGTAAGTATTTTGCGGTGGAGGACTGTCCGATTTTAACAGAATCGGAACCACATATCTCCCATCCGTCTGTCTGTAATGCTCCTTCTGAAACATTTCTTCCGCCTTGGTGTTGTCGGGGTTTAAATCAGAAACGACGGGAGCCTCTTCAATTTCCCAGAAATTTTTCATTGTATCATTTAATGACATGTCGGACAGTGTCAAAAGTGACGTTGGTGATGAATCGATCGATTGACATCCAACCTTCCCAAGAATAATATATCCAAAGACTGTATTTAAAGCACTAGGGTTTCCACGAACGATATGTGATTGATCATCCAAAATGTTGGGATATATATATATATCCCAACATTTTGAATGTTATTATATATATATGTATATAGGGGCCGAGTAGAAAATCTATTTTTTTTTTTTTTTTTTTTAATTAATAATTTTTTTTGGTTACATACATAAAAATATTACAAAAAAACATTTCTTTTGATAAGAAGTAAAAAAAAAAAAAAAAAAATATGTAGCTTAACGATAAACAATAATACAATTTAACAACAAAAAAAGGTTATTACAATATTATACATATATGTATGGTAACAAAAAAAATCCCACATAGGCATCGCCAGTTCGTGGGTATACTTAAGTTTTTTTTTAATGCAGTTAAGATACAACATAGCAAATTAAACTTTAAATTAGTAAATTGAAACATAATTATGTTTTAACATATTTATAGAACAAATAATTCCGTATTTAAAAAACAAAAGTTAAGAAAAAAAAATATATATATATATGAAAAACATAAAAATTAGGGATTTGTAAAGTTATAACAGGTAAGATGTTATAGCAGGTAGGTTTTTGTGTCATTTGTAGTTATCCAAGTCTTTATTAATTTTTTGTATATGCTGTAAGAGGATATGTTTTTAGATTTAATTTCTATAGTCTGATACAGTGCATTATAGATTTTTGGTGCAATGAAAAAAGCATGTCTTTGCGCAAGCCTAGTTTTGCAAAGGGGAACCTCAAATGCATTATTTACTCTACTGCTGGAGCGTTTTTCGTTTTTTGTAAAATATACATTTCGTGAAAATATATATTTCAGACATTGCATACAGTAGATTTTTCTTATATCTAAGAGTTCAGCTTCTTGGAATAATTGCAAGGAGGGGTAGGTAACATCTTTATGCAACATTATTTTTATTATTAATTTTTGAGTAATTTCTAGTTGCTTAATATGGGTATCATAAATACCCCCCCATCCAATTATTCCATAAGATATTGATGATTGCACCAATGCATGATATACCAGTTTCATTCTTTTAATATCAACTATTTTATTTAATCGTTTAAAAATGTAAGTCAAATACCTAAGTTTATTTACAAGGATTTCTACGTGATTTGTCCATTTTAGTTGGCTGTCTATAATAATTCCTAGGTATTTAACTGTGTTCCCCGAATTCATTTCTATACAGTTAGAACACAAAACAGGGTTGCAAGAATTGTTGTGAAAACTTATATTTAGGTGAGTTAAGGGTGCCGCCCTTTTGGTATTATAGAATGGAATATACATAGTTTTTTCACAGTTCAGAGTTAGGAGGTTTTGGTTTAGCCATTCTTTGACAATGGATGTGCACTTATTTGCGTTTTCAGAGACTTCTTTCCATGATTTACCATGGACTGTGATAGCAGTATCATCAGCATACGAGAATAGTTTTCCCGGAATACTGATATTACACAGGTCATTGATATAAATTAGGAACAATAATGGACCGATAACTGTACCTTGTGGAACCCCATGTCTCACATATTCTGGTTTACTAATATTATCACCAATTTTTGTACATTGTCTGCGATCAAGTAAATAATTTGTTAATAGTGACAGACAATTATTTTTAATTCCAATATTATTTAGTTTTCTAATCAGTTTATTATGATTAACGGTATCAAACGCTTTTTTTAGGTCTAAAAAGATTGTTAAGCTTTTCATATTTAAGTCAAGATTGGTGTATATATTTTTTGTTAGATTAAATAAAGCGTCATCTGTACTAAGACCTTTTCTGAAACCGTATTGATTTGGGGATAAAAGTGCATTTGATTCTAGAAACTCTTGTACTTGTATTTTAATAATTTTTTCTAATATCTTCGCTAGTTGGGATATTAGCGATATTGGTCTGTAATTGTCAAGTTTAGAGATTGATCCAGATTTATGTATTGGTACAATATTGGAGAGTTTAAATGCGTCTGGGAAAACGTTTTTTTCAAAACAGGAATTAAAAATGTGTTGCAAGGGCTTCGAAATGTGTTGTTTAATAGATTTGATAGCGATGGCGCTTAATTCATCTGGACCATTGGCTGTATTTGTGTTAAGATTGTCAATGTGTTTTATTATTTCAGATTCGGTAATACGTTTAAATTGGGTTAAATTAGGACTATTTTCAGAGTGTTCGTCCATTTGAGTGTATTGATGAATATGGTTTTGAAATGAGGGATTGTTATTTATTATATCTGAAGCAACATTTGTAAAAAAATCATTGAATTTATTTGCAATATTTCTTATATCCGTTATGACTATTTTATCATCTGTAACAATTTTTTCAGGGAATGTTTTTGCTTTATGTTTTCTATTAGTTATTTCATTTATGACTTGCCAGGTTTTTTTAGAATCATTATCAGCTGTTTGTAATTGTTTAGTATAATACTCTTGTTTACATTTTTTTATAAGAATATTGAAAAAATTTCTATAAATGATGTATTGCTGTCGTAAATTTTCATTGGGTGGAATGTTTTTAGCCATACAATAATTCTCATGATTTTTGTAAATTTTGTACAGTTTGTTCCTGTGTTGGCTTGCAATTATCAAACCACGCGTGATCCATGGTTTAATTTTTTTATGTTTGCTTCTAGGTATTTGTGTTGGTTCAAGACTATTCTTGATATTATCATTTAATATTGAATAGAAGGTGTATAGTGATTGATTTGGGTCATCATTGGTTAAAACTGAGTTCCAAGTTTCTTTTTTTAAAAAACTGTTTAGGGTTTGATAGTTAATTTTATTTTTTATAACTTGTTGGGCTTTAGTTGTATGATGATACTTTAAGGTACTGTGACCGAAAAAAGTTGGGAAATGATCGGTTATATCAATTTTTAGGACAGCTGATTTGGAAATACAATTTTTATTGGTTTTAAGAAATATGTGATCAAGACAAGAACCGTATCTGGTAGGGCTATTTATATAAGATAGATATCCTTCGCTGTATATAACATTTAGATATTCATTTGCAATTGGGCTCAGGATAGAATGTTCTATGTTAATATTTATATCCCCTACGATAAATGAAAAATCTGATTGGTTGCAATTATTTTCGTTTATGAAATATTTTAATTCTGTGATAAAAGATTTAGAATCTAAAGAAGGGGAGCGATAAACAGCAATTATAGAGTTTTTTTTATTGTTTAGCTTGAATGATAAATGTATGGCATTAGAAAACTTAAATTTTGGGATGTTTATTATTACATCAGTTATTTTATGTGCACTATAGAAAATCGTTAGACCGTCATGCGAAGTATGTTTTGAAGGAAGTGAGTAAGTCTTATAATCAGAGATGGAGTAAGGGATTAGTTCACGCATTTGCGTTTCCGTAAGTATAATAACATTTGGTTTAAATCCTAGAGAGTTGAGGAAAATACAAAATTCATCAAAATGTTTATGAATACTGCGGATGTTTAAATTTATTATGTTGAAGTCAGTATTTCCTTCATTTATGTAGTTATTTAGTTCTGTAGTATCTTCACATACCCATATTTGACCCGGCTGATCAAAACTTGGATCTGCTAACGATAAATTTAGAAATCGCGATTTAACATCTTTATCCAGTGTGACAGATGGCATCCATGAAGTAATTTCCTGAATTACTATGTGTGTCGCAGATAACATAGGTGCTCGCTGTTTGACAGGTTTGATAACACATGAGGATAACCTGTTTGATAGCCTGTGCATGAGTTAACAGCTGTCTGTCCTAAACCATTTAACGGAGTCTTATATTTCCTTATAGATAAGCCTAGCCTCTTGGCACAACTATGCGTGATAATAGATACTTGACTTCCATTATCTACGATGATACGTACAGGAACGTATGCGCCAAATTTATTTTGCATGTGAACAATCGCTGTACCCAAGAGTACATTGGGTGCGTTGCTCATATTTTCGTTTGACTTTGTGACGGCAGTCAATGACGTGGTCACTTTTTCACCCGTAGAGGGTGTTTCAAAATGCAACATAGAATGTTACAAATTTTACAACTAGATTGCGATTGGCAATCTTCAAATCGATGAAACTTTAAACAATTAAAACATCGATTCAAATGTTTTATGCGATTTTTCCTTTCAAGGGGAGACATTTCCAGAAATTTTCCACATTTATAAATTGAATGAGATTCCTTGCATATAGCGCATAATTCAGAGCTAGAATTCGCCGCCAATAAGGATTTTCGCGCAACCGCCGTCTTTGGTTTAGGTATGTTTGCAGTAAGTGGGTTAGACGCTTCGAGAATTCTAATCTGATTGTGTAAAAATTCAAATAATTGAGATGTCTCCGGTAATTGTGTTCGTGTAAGTGACGTTTCGAATTGTCGTCTAGTGTCTTGATCCAAATATCGTAAGATTATTTGGGCAACAAACTTACTAAATATATGTTCATGTTTCATTGCATTCAAAGCAGATAAATTTTCTTGAAAAGTGTTTAAGATATGTGTTAATCCATTTATCGATTCATTAGGTAATGGTTTAAAATTCATCATTTCGTCTACATAAAAAGTAAATAATAATCTACTATCTTCATACTTTTGCAGCAGAATATTCCAAGCTATTGGGTAATTCTCAGCAATAAATGGTAACGATTTAACCAAATTCAATGCAGTTCCCTTCAGTAACGAAATTAAATGATGAAATTTCTCTATATCTGTATACATATTATTATTATGTACAAGATTTTCGAACAATGCATGGAAGGTATGCCAATTTTTTACATTGGAATCAAATGGTGTTATTTGAATCCCGGGTAATTTTAAGTTGCCAATACTATTTGCAGAAATTGGTTCTGACTTAATGTTTGAATTTTGCTGTCTTTTTGCAGATGAAATTTCAAAGACCATTACATCTAATTGTTCAGAGATTGTTGCTATCTCCTTACAATCACTTGCCTTGTCCGCTTCAATTAATAAATTTTCCATATCATTATGTAATGACTCTACCTCTCCGAGCCATTCGAAAACTTTTTCATAACGGTTTAAAAACGTTTCCCATTTTTTTTCATCCGTGTTTATAAAAGGTATTAATTAATTGATGCGTTATTATTTGTAACCTAGCTAAAAAACGATCCCTTCGAGTTTTCAATACGGCAATCTTCTTATCTGCCATCTTAAATTAATTCTTGTTTAGTGATATATTTTGTATTTAACACAGAAAACAGCCAATGAATACGGCGACAATAATTATAGAATGTAATGAATTTAATGTTTTCTAGTTTAATCCGGCTCGAAGGACCAAAAAATGGTATCGCAAAGGCGACACGTGGAGTGGACTGTATCAATATATTAAAAAAAATGTTATGCTTGTGAAAACTTTGACACAACTATGGGGAATGGTAAACAGATGAATGGGGAAGGAAACTGACTTACCCCTTATGGTTGATGTTCGGCTCAATATTATGGGTCTGAGGGAGCACTAAAGTCACTCACTGCATAAGCTTCCATAAACTGGTCAATGTTATATAAAACTGAGAGAATAATAATGTTCGTTGCAGAGCTTCTTTTAACAGACTGACGGACATATTGATTTTATTGTTTTACGGTAGGTAATATTGTCAGTAGGGACAGGTAATTGTGGTAAAAAAAGGATGGGTAGAAAAACGCAACAAGGTATATATATAGGTATACATAGTTGCGTCAACAGGCCGTATGGTTCCAAACCATGTGAAATTTTGATTCTTACTAATAATCACGGTCTGTAAACGAATATATCAAAAAACCTTCAAGGATTTTTTTTTTTAAATTATCGTTTCAACACTTGGGTTCGGTTGTTTCAGCACTTGGGGTCGGACGTTTGAACTCTTGGGGTCGGTCATAATTTTGCCTTAAGGCTCCGAACCATGTGAAAGTTTGGATTCTTAGAATTATGGCCTGTAGACGAATCAATAAAAAATCTCCAAAGAAAATTTAAAAAAAAATCACAGTTATAAAACTTGGGTTCGGTCGTTTTAGCACTTGGGGTCGGACGTTTGAATTCTTAGGGTCGGTCATAACTTGAGCTTTATGGCTTCGAACCTTCTGAAATTTTGGATACTTAATAAGAATCATGGCCTCGACACGAATCAATAAAAAATTCGGCTAAAAATAGATTTTGTGAAAAATTTATCGTTTTAACACTTGGGTTCGGTTGTTAAAGCACTTGGGGTTGGAAGATTGAACTCTTGGGGTGGGTCATAACTTTTGACTTATAGCTCCGAACCATGTGAAATTTTGGATTCTAACTAAGAATTATGGTCTGTACACGAATCAATCAAAAAATCTTCATAGAAAATTTAAAAGAAAAACAGTTTTAAACCTCGGATTCGTTCATTTTAGCCCTTGGAGTCGGACGTTTGAACTCTTGGGGTCGGTCATAACTGAAGCGTTATGGCTCCGAACCGTCTGAAATGTTGATACTTACTAAGAATCATGGCCTCGACACGTATCAATAAAAAATTCGGCTAAAAAAAAATTTTTAAAAAATTTACTGTTTTACGGGCGCTTTGTAACAATAATTGTGGTCGTTCATAACTTTGGCAATATGGTTCCAAACCGTGTGAAATTTTGATTCTAACTAATAATCATGGTCTGTACAAGAAATAAATCAAAAAACTACAAAGATTTTTTTTTTTAATCATCGTTTTAACACTTGGGTTCAGATGTTTAAGCACTTGGGGTGGGACGTTTGAGCTCTTGTGGTCAGTCATAACTTTTGCCTTATGACTCCGAACTATGTGAAATTTTAGATTCTTACTAAGAATTATGTTCTGTACACGAATCAATCAAAAAAGCTTTTGGGTTTGGACGATTGAACTCTTGGGGTCGGTCAAAACATTTGCCTTATGGCTCCGAACCATGTGAAATTTTGGATTCTTACTAAGAATTATGGTCTGTACACGAATCAATCAAAATTTCTTCAATGAAAATTTAAAAAAAAAAACAGCTTTAAACCTCGGATTCGTTCATTTTAGCCCTTGGGGTCGGACGTTTGAGCTCTTGTGGTCGGACATAACTTTTGCCTTAGGACTCCGAACTATGTAACATTTTAGATTCTTACTAAGAATTATGTTCTGTACACTAATTAATCAAAAAATCTTCAAAGAAAATTTTTCAAAAGTCACTGTTTTAGCACTTGGGGTCGGACGTTTGAACTCTTGGGGTTGGTCATAACTGAAGCGTTATGGCTCCGAACCGTCTGAAATTTTGATACTTACTAAGAATCATGGCCTCGATACGTATCAAAAAAAAATTCGGCTAAAAATAGAATTTGTGAAAAATTTATCGTTTAACGGGCGCTTTGTAACAATAATTGTGGTCGTTCATAACTTTGGCCCTAAGGTTCCAAACCGTCTGAAATTTTGATTCTTTCTAATAATCATGGTCTGTACAAGAAATAAATCAAAAAATCTACAAAGATTTTTTTTTTAAATCATCGTTTTAACACTTGGGTTCGGTTGTTTAAGCACTTGGGGTTGAACGATTGAACTCTTGAAATTTTGGATTCTAACTAAGAATTATGGTCTGTACATGAATCAACCAAAAAATCTTCAAAGAAAATTTAACAAAAATCACTCTTTGAGGACTTGGGGTCGGACGTTTGAATTCTTGGGGTCGGTCATAACTGAAGCGTTATGGCTCCAAACCGTCTGAAATTTTGATACTTACTAAGAATCATGGCCTCGACACGTATCAAAAAAAAAATTCGGCTTAAAATAGAATTTGTGAAAAATTCATCGTTTAACGGGCGCTTTGTAACAATAATTGTGGTCGTTCATAACTTTGGCCCTATGGTTCCAAACCGTGTGAAATTATGATTCTAACTAATATTCATGGTCTGTACAGAAATAAATCAAAAAATCTACAAAGTTTTATTTTAAATCATCGTTTTAACACTTCGGTTCGGATGTTTAAGCACTTGGGGTCGGACGTTTGAGCTCTTGTGGTCGGACATAACTTTTGCCTTAGGACTCCGAACTATGTGAAATTTTAGATTCTTACTAAGAATTATGTTCTGTACATGAATAAATCGAAAAATCTTCAAAGAAAATTTTTCAAAAATCACTGTTTTAGCACTTGGGGTCGGACGTTTGAACTCTTGGGGTCGGTCATAACTGAAGCGTTATGGCTCCGAACCGTCTGAAATTTTGATACTTACTAAGAATCATGGCCTCGTAACGTATCAAAAAAAAAAATCGGCTAAAAATAGAATTTGTGAAAAATTTATCGTTTAACGGGCACTTTGTAACAATAATTGTGGTCGTTCATAACTTTGGCCCTAAGGTTCCAAACCGTCTGAAATTTTGATTCTTTCTAATAATCATGGTCTGTACAAGAAATAAATCAAAAAATCTACAAAGATTTCTTTTTTAAATCATCGTTTTAACACTTGGGTTCGGTTGTTTAAGCACTTGGGGTCGGACTTTTGATCTCTTGGGGTCGGTCATAACTTAAGTTTTATGGCTTCGAACCGTCTGAAATTTTGGATACTTAATAAGAATCATGGCCTCGACACGAATCAATCAAAAATTCGGCAATAAATAGATTTTGTGAAAAATTTATCGTTTTACGGGCGCTTTGTAACAATAATTGTGGTCGTTCATAACTTTGGCCCTATGGTTCCAAACCGTGTGACATATTGATTCTTACTAATAATCATGGTTTGAACAAGAAATAAATCAAAAAATCTTCCAAGAAAATTAAAAAAAAAAACTCAGTTTTGAAACTTGGATTCGGTCATTTTAGCTCTTGGGGTCGGACGTTTGAACTCTTGGGTTCTGTCATAACTTGAGCGTTATGGCTCTTTACCGTCAGAAGTTTTGGATTCTAACGAAGAATCTTGGCCTGGACATGTATGAATCAAAAAATCGGCAAAAAATTGAATTTTTTCAAAAATTTATTGTTTTACTGGCGCTTTGTAACAATAATTGTGGTCGTTTAGAACCTAGGCCCTATGGTTCCAAACCGTCTGAAAATTTGATTCTTACTAATAATCATGGTCTGTAAACGAATATATCAAAAAATCTAAAAGGATTTTTTTTAATCATCGTTTTAACACTTGGGTTCAGTTGTTTAAGCACTTGGGTTCGGACGTTTGAACTATTGGGGTCGGTCATACCTTTTGCCTTATGGCTCCGAACCATGTGAAATTTTGGATTCTTACTTAGAATTATGGTCTGTACACGAATCAATTAAAAAATCTTCAAAGAAAATTAAAAAAAAAAACCCAGTTTTAAAACTTGGATTTGTTCATTTTAGCCCCTGGGGTCGGACTTTTGAACTCTTGGGGTCGGTCATAACTTAAGCTTTATGGCTTCGAACCGTCCGAAATTTTGGATACTTACTAAGAATCATGGCCTCGACACGTATCAATCAAAAATTCGGCTAAAAATAGAATTTGTGAAAAATTTATCGTTTTACAGGCGCTTTGTAATTGTGGTCGTTCATAACATTGGCCCTATGGTTCCAAACGGTGTGAAATTTTGTTCTTTCTAATATTAATGGTCTGTACAAGAAATAAATAAAAAAATCTACAAAGAATTTTTTTTTAAATCACCGTTTTAACACTTGGGTTCGGTTGTTTAAGCACTTGGGTTTGGACGTTTGAACTCTTAAGGTCGGTTTTGACTTTTCCCTTATGGCTCCGAACCATGTGAAATTTTGGATTCTAACTAAGAATTATGGTCTGTACAAGAATCAATCAAAAAATCTGCAAAGAAAATTAAAAAATAAACGCAGTTTTCATACTTGGGTTTGGTAATTTTAGCACTTGGGGTCGGACGTTTGAACTTTTGGGGTCGGTCATAAATTAAGCTTTATGGCTTTGAACCCTCTGAAATTTTGGATACTTTAGTAAGAATTTAGAATCATGAATCATGAATCTTTAGAATCATGGCCTCGACACGTATCAATCAAAAATTCGACTAAAAATAGAATTTGTGAAAAATTTATCGTTTTACAGGCGCTTTGTAACAATAATTGTGGTCGTTCATAACTTTGGCCCTATGGTTCCAAACCGTGTGACATATTGATTCTTTCTAATATTCATGGTCTGTACAAGAAATAAATCAAAAAATCTACAAAGAATTTTTTTTTAATCATCGTTTAAACACATGGGTTCGGTTGTTTAAACACTTGGGGTCGGACGTTTGAACTCTTGGGGTCGGTCATAACTTAAGCGTTATGGCTCCGAACCATCTGAAATTTTGGATACTTACTAAGAATCATGGCCTCGACACGTATCAATAAAAAATTCGGCTAAAAATAGATTTTTTGAAAAATTTATCGTTTTATGGGCGCTTTGTAACAATAATTGTGGTCGTTCATAACTTTGGCCCTATGGTTCCAAACCGTGTGAAATTTATATTCTTAATAATAATCATGGTCTGTAAAAGAAATAAAAAAAAAAAACTACAAAGATTTTTTTTTTAAATCTTCGTTTTAACACTTGGATTCGGATGTTTAAGCACTTGGGGTCGGACGTTTGAGCTCTTGTGGTCGGTCATAATTTTTGACTTATGGCTCCGAACAATGTGAAATTTTGGATTCTAACTAATAATTATGGTCTGTACACGAATCAATCACAAAATCTTCAAAGAAAATTAAAAAAAAAAAAACAGTTTTAAATATCGGATTCGTTCATTTTAGTCCTTGGGGTCGGACTTTCGAACTCTTGGGGTCGGTCATAACTTAAGCTTTATGACGTCGAACCGTTTGAAATTTTGATACTTAATAAGAATCATGGCCTCGGCACGAATCAATCAAAAATTCGGCTAAAGATAGATTTTGTGAAAAATTTATCGTTTTACGGACGCTTTGTAACAATAATTGTGGTCGTTCATAACTTTGGCCCTATGGTTCCAAACCGTGTGACAAATTGATTCTTTCTAATATTCATGGTCAGTACAAGAAATAAATCAAAAAATCTACAAAGATTTTTTTTTTTTATCATCGTTTTAACACTTGGGTTCGGTTGTTTAAACACTTGGGGTCGGACGTTTGAACTCTTGGGGTCTGTCATAACTTAAGCGTTATGGCTCCGAACCATCTGAAATTTTGGATACTTACTAAGAATCATGGCCTCGACACGTTTCATTAAAAAATTCGGCTGAAAATAGTTTTTTTGAAAAATTTATCGTTTTATGGGCGCTTTGTAACAATAATAGTGGTCGTTCATAACTTTGGCTTTATGGTTCCAAACCGTGTGAAATTTATATTCTTGTAGCGGCTACTTAACCCGCTCTGCGAAATTTACCGCAGCGCCACTGACCTCCACAGAATTCACTGGAAGAACATACCTACAGCGATACATCTACCTACCCGCGAGTACCATAACGTAGTAGAAATGATAATCCGCCACCTACGCGAAAGAGCTAGAACGTCAAGCTGTACCAAACAAGTGCATGCAGAAAGTTCGAGCGATTTCTCACCTTTGCGTGAATTCACCGCATTACCTACTGCGAGACTAATTACTTGCCACGGGTATACAAGCCGCGCTCGCTTGCTCGGAGTCAGTCAGTACAGTACTTTCCATCCATCGGCCGAACAAACACATCGAGCAGTGCAGTAACTCTTATCGTGCCTGCGCCCGGCACGGGCCTCGCGCAGTCGACAGTGAACATTAATTTATCCAGCGTGACCCAGGAACATTCCAGCACCTTCGAGGAACTTCTCCAACTACCATCTCGACGTGAGATGGCAATCAACCTCCTGCAACGAGCAGCAACAACAACCGGCAACGCGCCATCATCCAGCATCCTGCAACGAGCAGCAACCAGCACCTGGCAACGCGCCAGCATCCTCATCGCCTCTCAAGGTTCCTTCCTGCGTCACGTGTGTGCTCCGACCCACTGGACACACAGCCGCCAATACCTCGTCAACGCCATCGACGACGACGACGGCCATCGCCTGGACCAAGGTCACTTCTACACCGCCATGGTGTAGGGCAACACGCCGGCTTCCTAAAGACCTGTGATCTTCACCGCCGTAGTGTCCTGACCTTCATCTTCACATCATCGCGCAGCAGCATCGCTACTGTCACTCCGCTCCCGCTCCACATCGACCTCCGCTACGTAGCCACAATAAAGACTGACTCACACATCGACTGCACGCCTTTCATTTCTCTCTACCGATACGGACCGCTCCCTCATTCTTAATAATAATCATGGTCTGTACAAGAAATAATTAAAAAAAACTATAAAGATTTTTTTTTAAATCATCGTTTTAACACTTGGATTCGGATGTTTAAGCACTTGGGTTCGGACGTTTGAGCTCTTGTGGTCGGTCATAACTTTTGCCTTATGACTCCGAACTATGTGAAATTTTAGATTCTTCCTAAGAATTATGTTCTGTGCACGAATCAATCAAAAATTCTTCAAAGAAAATTTAAAAAAAAAACACAGATTTAAAACTTGGATTCGGTCATTTTAGCCCTTGGGGTCGGACTTTTGAACTCTTGGGTTCGGTCATAACTTGGGCGTCATGGCTCGAAACCGTCTGAAGTTTTGGAATCTAACGAAGAATCGTGGCCTGGACATGTATCAATCAAAAATCGGCAATAAATAGAATTTTTGCAAAAATTGATTGTTTTACTAGCGCTTTGTAACAATAATTGTGGTCGTTTATAACTAGGGCCCTATGGTTCCAAACCGTCTGAATATTTGATTCTTACTAATAATCATGGTCTGTAAACGAATATATCAAAAAATCTACAAGGATTTTTTTTTTCGAATCATCGTTTCAACACTTGGGTTCGCTTGTTTAAGCACTTGGGTTTGGACGTTTGAACTCTTAAGGTCGGTTTTGACTTTTCCCTTATGGCTCCAAACCATGTGAAATTTTGGATTCTAACTAAGAATTATGGTCTGTACAAGAATCAATCAAAAAATCTGCAAAGAAAATTAAAAAATAAACGCAGTTTTCATACTTGGGTTTGGTAATTTTAGCACTTGGGGTCGGACGTTTGAACTTTTGGGGTCGGTCATAAATTAAGCTTTATGGCTTCGAACCCTCTGAAATTTTGGATACTTTAGTAAGAATTTAGAATCATGAATCATGAATCTTTAGAATCATGGCCTCGACACGTATCAATCAAAAATTCGGCTAAAAATAGTATTTGTGAAAAATTTATCGTTTTACAGGCGCTTTGTAACAATAATTGTAGTCGTTCATAACTTTGGCCCTATGGTTCCAAACCGTGTGACATATTGATTCTTTCTAATATTCATGGTCTGTACAAGAAATAAATCAAAAAATCTACAAAGAATTTTTTTTTTAATCATCGTTTAAACACTTGGGTTCGGTTGTTTAAGCACTTGGGGTCGGACGTTTGAACTCTTGGGGTCGGTCATAACTTAAGCGTTATGGCTCCGAACCATCTGAAATTTTGGATACTTACTAAAAATCATGGCCTCGACACGTATCAATAAAAAATTCGGCTAAAAATAGATTTTTTGAAAAATTTATCGTTTTATGGGCGCTTTGTAACAATAATTGTGGTCGTTCATAACTTTGGCCCTATGGTTCCAAACCGTGTGAATTTATATTCTTAATAATAATCATGGTCTATACAAGAAATAAAAAATAAAAACTACAAAGACTTTTTTTTTAAATCTTCGTTTTAACACTTGGATTCGGATGTTTAAGCACTTGGGGTCGGACGTTTGAGCTCTTGTGGTCGGTCATAATTTTTGACTCATGGCTCCGAACAATGTGAAATTTTGGATTCTAACTAATAATTATGGTCTGTACACGAATCAATCACAAAATCTTCAAAGAAAATTAAAAAAAAAAAAAACAGTTTTAAACCTCAGATTCGTTCATTTTAGTCCTTGGGGTCGGCCTTTTGAACTCTTGGGGTCGGTCATAACTTGGGCGTCATGGCTCGAAACCGTCTGAAGTTTTGGAATCCAACGAAGAATCGTGGCCTGGACATGTATCAATCAAAAATCGGCAAAAAATAGAATTTTTGCAAAAATTGATTGTTTTACTAGCGCTTAGTAACAATAATTGTGGTCGTTTATAACTTAGGCCCTATGGTTCCAAACCGTCTGAATATTTGATTCTTACTAATAATCATGGTCTGTAAACGAATATATCAAAAAATCTACAAGGATTTTTTTTTTTCAAATCATCGTTTCAACACTTGGGTTCGCTTGTTTAAGCACTTGGGTTTGGACGTTTGAACTCTTGGGGTCGGTCATAACTTTTGCCTAATGGCTCCGAACCATGTGAAATTTTGGATTCTTACTTATAATTATGGTCTGTACACGAATCTATTAAAAAATTTTCAAAGAAAATTTAAAAAAAAAAAAACAGTTTTAAAACTTGGATTTGTTCATTTTAGCCCTTGGGGTCGGACTTTTGAACTCTTGGGGTCGGTCATAACTTAAGCTTTATGGCTTCGAACCGTCTGAAATTTTGGATACTTACTAACAATCATGGCCTCGACACGAATCAATCAAAAATTCGGCTAAAAATAGAAATTGTGAAAAATTTATCGTTTAACGGGCGCTTTGTAACAATAATTGTGGTCGTTCATAACTTTGGCCCTATGGTTCCAAACCGTGTGAAATATTGATTCTTTCTAATATTCATAACCTGTTCAAGAAATAAATCAAAAAATCTACAAAGAATTTTTTTTTAAATCATCGTTTTAACACTTGGGTTCGGTTGTTTAAGCAATTGGGGTTGGACGTTTGAACTCTTGGGGTCGGTTATCACTTTTGCCTTATGGCTCCGAACCATGTGAAATTTTGGATTCTAACTTAGAATTATGGTCTGTACACGAATCAATTAAAAAATCTTCAAAGAAATTTTTTAAAAAATCACTGTTTGAACACTTGGGGTCGGACGTTTGAACTCTTGGGGTCGGTCATAACTGAAGCGTTATGGCTCCGAACCGTCTGAAATTTTGATACTTACTAAGAATCATGGCCTCCACATGTATCAATAAAAAATTCGGCTAAAAATAGAATTTTTGAAAAATTTTACGTTTTACGGGCGCTTTGTAACAATAATTGTAGTCGTTCATAACTTTGGCCCTATGGTTCCAAACCGTGTGACATATTGATTCTTTCTAATATTCATGGTCTGTACAAGAAATAAATCAAAAAATCTACAAAGAATTTTTTTTTAATCATCGTTTAAACACTTGGGTTCGGTTGTTTAAACACTTGGGGTCGGACGTTTGAACTCTTGGGGTCGGTCATAACTTAAGCGTTATGGCTCCGAACCATCTGAAATTTTGGATACTTACTAAGAATCATGGCCTCGACACGTATCAATAAAAAATTCGGCTAAAAATAGATTTTTTGAAAAATTTATCGTTTTATGGGCGCTTTGTAACAATAGTTGTGGTCGTTCATAACTTTGGCCCTATGGTTCCAAACCGTGTGAATTTATATTCTTAATAATAATCATGGTCTATACAAGAAATAAAAAATAAAAACTACAAAGACTTTTTTTTTAAATCTTCGTTTTAACACTTGGATTCGGATGTTTAAGCACTTGGGGTCGGACGTTTGAGCTCTTGTGGTCGGTCATAATTTTTGACTTATGGCTCCGAACAATGTGAAATTTTGGATTCTAACTAATAATTATGGTCTGTACACGAATCAATCACAAAATCTTCAAAGAAAATTAAAAAAAAAAAAACAGTTTTAAACCTCGGATTCGTTCATTTTAGTCCTTGGGGTCGGCCTTTTGAACTCTTGGGGTCGGTCATAACTTAAGCTTTATGACGTCGAACCGTTTGAAATTTTGATACTTAATAAGAATCATGGCCTCGGCACGAATCAATCAAAAATTCGGCTAAAGATAGATTTTGTGAAAAATTTATCGTTTTACGGACGCTTTGTAACAATAATTGTGGTCGTTCATAACTTTGGCCCTATGGTTCCAAACCGTGTGACATATTGATTCTTTCTAATATTCATGGTCTGTACAAGAAATAAATCAAAAAATCTACAAAGATTTTTTTTTTTATCATCGTTTTAACACTTGGGTTCGGTTGTTTAAACACTTGGGGTCGGACGTTTGAACTCTTGGGGTCTGTCATAACTTAAGCGTTATGGCTCCGAACCATCTGAAATTTTGGATACTTACTAAGAATCATGGCCTCGACACGTTTCAATAAAAAATTCGGCTGAAAATAGATTTTTTGAAAAATTTATCGTTTTATGGGCGCTTGTAACAATAATAGTGGTCGTTCATAACTTTGGCCCTATGGTTCCAAACCGTGTGAAATTATGATTCTTTCTAATGTTCATGGTCTGTTCAAGAAATAAATCAAAAAATCTTAAAAGCTTTTTTTTAAATCATCGTTTTAACACTTGGGTTCGGATGTTTAAGCACTTGGGGTCGGACGTTTGAGCTCTTGCGGTCGGTCATAACTTTTGCCTTATGACTCCGAACTATGTGAAATTTTAGATTCTTCCTAAGAATTATGTTCTGTGCACGAATCAATCAAAAAATCTTCAAAGAAAATTTAAAAATAAACACAGATTTAAAACTTGGATTCGGTCATTTTAGCCTTTGGGGTCGGACTTTTGAACTCTTGGGTTCGGTCATAACTTGGGCGTCATGGCTCGAAACCGTCTGAAGTTTTGGAATCCAACGAAGAATCGTGGCCTGGACATGTATCAATCAAAAATCGGCAAAAAATAGAATTTTTGCAAAAATTGATTGTTTTACTAGCGCTTAGTAACAATAATTGTGGTCGTTTATAACTTAGGCCCTATGGTTCCAAACCGTCTGAATATTTGATTCTTACTAATAATCATGGTCTGTAAACGAATATATCAAAAAATCTACAAGGATTTTTTTTTTTCAAATCATCGTTTCAACACTTGGGTTCGCTTGTTTAAGCACTTGGGTTTGGACGTTTGAACTCTTGGGGTCGGTCATAACTTTTGCCTAATGGCTCCGAACCATGTGAAATTTTGGATTCTTACTTATAATTATGGTCTGTACACGAATCTATTAAAAAATTTTCAAAGAAAATTTAAAAAAAAAAAAACAGTTTTAAAACTTGGATTTGTTCATTTTAGCCCTTGGGGTCGGACTTTTGAACTCTTGGGGTCGGTCATAACTTAAGCTTTATGGCTTCGAACCGTCTGAAATTTTGGATACTTACTAACAATCATGGCCTCGACACGAATCAATCAAAAATTCGGCTAAAAATAGAAATTGTGAAAAATTTATCGTTTAACGGGCGCTTTGTAACAATAATTGTGGTCGTTCATAACTTTGGCCCTATGGTTCCAAACCGTGTGAAATATTGATTCTTTCTAATATTCATAACCTGTTCAAGAAATAAATCAAAAAATCTACAAAGAATTTTTTTTTAAATCATCGTTTTAACACTTGGGTTCGGTTGTTTAAGCAATTGGGGTTGGACGTTTGAACTCTTGGGGTCGGTTATCACTTTTGCCTTATGGCTCCGAACCATGTGAAATTTTGGATTCTAACTTAGAATTATGGTCTGTACACGAATCAATTAAAAAATCTTCAAAGAAATTTTTTAAAAAATCACTGTTTGAACACTTGGGGTCGGACGTTTGAACTCTTGGGGTCGGTCATAACTGAAGCGTTATGGCTCCGAACCGTCTGAAATTTTGATATTTACTAAGAATCATGGCCTCCACATGTATCAATAAAAAATTCGGCTAAAAATAGAATTTTTGAAAAATTTTACGTTTTACGGGCGCTTTGTAACAATAATTGTAGTCGTTCATAACTTTGGCCCTATGGTTCCAAACCGTGTGACATATTGATTCTTTCTAATATTCATGGTCTGTACAAGAAATAAATCAAAAAATCTACAAAGAATTTTTTTTTTAATCATCGTTTAAACACTTGGGTTCGGTTGTTTAAACACTTGGGGTCGGACGTTTGAACTCTTGGGGTCGGTCATAACTTAAGCGTTATGGCTCCGAACCATCTGAAATTTTGGATACTTACTAAGAATCATGGCCTCGACACGTATCAATAAAAAATTCGGCTAAAAATAGATTTTTTGAAAAATTTATCGTTTTATGGGCGCTTTGTAACAATAATTGTGGTCGTTCATAACTTTGGCCCTATGGTTCCAAACCGTGTGAATTTATATTCTTAATAATAATCATGGTCTATACAAGAAATAAAAAATAAAAACTACAAAGACTTTTTTTTTAAATCTTCGTTTTAACACTTGGATTCGGATGTTTAAGCACTTGGGGTCGGACGTTTGAGCTCTTGTGGTCGGTCATAATTTTTGACTTATGGCTCCGAACAATGTGAAATTTTGGATTCTAACTAATAATTATGGTCTGTACACGAATCAATCACAAAATCTTCAAAGAAAATTAAAAAAAAAAAAACAGTTTTAAACCTCGGATTCGTTCATTTTAGTCCTTGGGGTCGGCCTTTTGAACTCTTGGGGTCGGTCATAACTTAAGCTTTATGACGTCGAACCGTTTGAAATTTTGATACTTAATAAGAATCATGGCCTCGGCACGAATCAATCAAAAATTCGGCTAAAGATAGATTTTGTGAAAAATTTATCGTTTTACGGACGCTTTGTAACAATAATTGTGGTCGTTCATAACTTTGGCCCTATGGTTCCAAACCGTGTGACATATTGATTCTTTCTAATATTCATGGTCTGTACAAGAAATAAATCAAAAAATCTACAAAGATTTTTTTTTTTATCATCGTTTTAACACTTGGGTTCGGTTGTTTAAACACTTGGGGTCGGACGTTTGAACTCTTGGGGTCTGTCATAACTTAAGCGTTATGGCTCCGAACCATCTGAAATTTTGGATACTTACTAAGAATCATGGCCTCGACACGTTTCAATAAAAAATTCGGCTGAAAATAGATTTTTTGAAAAATTTATCGTTTTATGGGCGCTTGTAACAATAATAGTGGTCGTTCATAACTTTGGCCCTATGGTTCCAAACCGTGTGAAATTATGATTCTTTCTAATGTTCATGGTCTGTTCAAGAAATAAATCAAAAAATCTTAAAAGCTTTTTTTTAAATCATCGTTTTAACACTTGGGTTCGGATGTTTAAGCACTTGGGGTCGGACGTTTGAGCTCTTGCGGTCGGTCATAACTTTTGCCTTATGACTCCGAACTATGTGAAATTTTAGATTCTTCCTAAGAATTATGTTCTGTGCACGAATCAATCAAAAAATCTTCAAAGAAAATTTAAAAATAAACACAGATTTAAAACTTGGATTCGGTCATTTTAGCCTTTGGGGTCGGACTTTTGAACTCTTGGGTTCGGTCATAACTTGGGCGTCATGGCTCGAAACCGTCTGAAGTTTTGGAATCCAACGAAGAATCGTGGCCTGGACATGTATCAATCAAAAATCGGCAAAAAATAGAATTTTTGCAAAAATTGATTGTTTTACTAGCGCTTAGTAACAATAATTGTGGTCGTTTATAACTTAGGCCCTATGGTTCCAAACCGTCTGAATATTTGATTCTTACTAATAATCATGGTCTGTAAACGAATATATCAAAAAATCTACAAGGATTTTTTTTTTTCAAATCATCGTTTCAACACTTGGGTTCGCTTGTTTAAGCACTTGGGTTTGGACGTTTGAACTCTTGGGGTCGGTCATAACTTTTGCCTAATGGCTCCGAACCATGTGAAATTTTGGATTCTTACTTATAATTATGGTCTGTACACGAATCTATTAAAAAATTTTCAAAGAAAATTTAAAAAAAAAAAAACAGTTTTAAAACTTGGATTTGTTCATTTTAGCCCTTGGGGTCGGACTTTTGAACTCTTGGGGTCGGTCATAACTTAAGCTTTATGGCTTCGAACCGTCTGAAATTTTGGATACTTACTAACAATCATGGCCTCGACACGAATCAATCAAAAATTCGGCTAAAAATAGAAATTGTGAAAAATTTATCGTTTAACGGGCGCTTTGTAACAATAATTGTGGTCGTTCATAACTTTGGCCCTATGGTTCCAAACCGTGTGAAATATTGATTCTTTCTAATATTCATAACCTGTTCAAGAAATAAATCAAAAAATCTACAAAGAATTTTTTTTTAAATCATCGTTTTAACACTTGGGTTCGGTTGTTTAAGCAATTGGGGTTGGACGTTTGAACTCTTGGGGTCGGTTATCACTTTTGCCTTATGGCTCCGAACCATGTGAAATTTTGGATTCTAACTTAGAATTATGGTCTGTACACGAATCAATTAAAAAATCTTCAAAGAAATTTTTTAAAAAATCACTGTTTGAACACTTGGGGTCGGACGTTTGAACTCTTGGGGTCGGTCATAACTGAAGCGTTATGGCTCCGAACCGTCTGAAATTTTGATATTTACTAAGAATCATGGCCTCCACATGTATCAATAAAAAATTCGGCTAAAAATAGAATTTTTGAAAAATTTTACGTTTTACGGGCGCTTTGTAACAATAATTGTAGTCGTTCATAACTTTGGCCCTATGGTTCCAAACCGTGTGACATATTGATTCTTTCTAATATTCATGGTCTGTACAAGAAATAAATCAAAAAATCTACAAAGAATTTTTTTTTTAATCATCGTTTAAACACTTGGGTTCGGTTGTTTAAACACTTGGGGTCGGACGTTTGAACTCTTGGGGTCGGTCATAACTTAAGCGTTATGGCTCCGAACCATCTGAAATTTTGGATACTTACTAAGAATCATGGCCTCGACACGTATCAATAAAAAATTCGGCTAAAAATAGATTTTTTGAAAAATTTATCGTTTTATGGGCGCTTTGTAACAATAATTGTGGTCGTTCATAACTTTGGCCCTATGGTTCCAAACCGTGTGAATTTATATTCTTAATAATAATCATGGTCTATACAAGAAATAAAAAATAAAAACTACAAAGACTTTTTTTTTAAATCTTCGTTTTAACACTTGGGTTCGGATGTTTAAGCACTTGGGGTCGGACGTTTGAGCTCTTGCGGTCGGTCATAACTTTTGCCTTATGACTCCGAACTATGTGAAATTTTAGATTCTTCCTAAGAATTATGTTCTGTGCACGAATCAATCAAAAAATCTTCAAAGAAAATTTAAAAAAAAACACAGATTTAAAACTTGGATTCGGTCATTTTAGCCTTTGGGGTCGGACTTTTGAACTCTTGGGTTCGGTCATAACTTGGGCGTCATGGCTCGAAACCGTCTGAAGTTTTGGAATCCAACGAAGAATCGTGGCCTGGACATGTATCAATCAAAAATCGGCAAAAAATAGAATTTTTGCAAAAATTGATTGTTTTACTAGCGCTTAGTAACAATAATTGTGGTCGTTTATAACTTAGGCCCTATGGTTCCAAACCGTCTGAATATTTGATTCTTACTAATAATCATTAGTTTTTTAATTTGGTAGGCGGGTATGGGTACCGCCGCCCTGGGAACCATTTATTGGATGACCAACACCTCTGCCACAGGTCACCCCAAGTGGTTCGCTACGTTTGGTGACTTAGCAGGGGTGCCCGGGTTCTTGGGGTAATGTTTGTCCAGGTCTTGATGGCGGGTGCGTCGGCCCACCTTCTGCGTGGCGGGCCGGATTGGGAGATGCTGGTTGAGGGAGACCCTTTACAACCGGTTACCGCTGTCCGGGCCGCTCGGTAGTACAGGGGCCCGACCCTCAGGCTCACGACTGAGGGTGGGCTGCCCCATCAACGAGTGCATAAACCCCGCCGCTGCTGTTGTGCCGGTTCGTGACCGGAGGGGACCCAGCAGTAGCGTTTGGGGCGCATTGGGCGACCTCTCCAGCCGGACTCTCCCTGCCCATCGCCTTGCACCGCAGTGGGTGGGTTGGATACATACGTCCGTCACTCCTGGAAACTCTGAACCCCAGCATCCTACCCACCCCTTATACCTTTTCCCTCCCAGACCTTCCTTCCTCTCATATCAAAAAAAACAAAAAAACCAAAAATTAAAATCATGAACTTGCAACCTACAATAATTAACGTCATTACAGCGGCGAGACGTAGGCGTCCCCGGTGCGGGCCAAAACTGTTGGTGAATTACACCAACATTCGCGGCCTGCACACCAATTTAAACTCTGTCCACCACCACCTTTTTTCTCAACGCCCAAACCTTCTCTTCCTGTCTGAAACTCAGATAGCTGAGCCTGTAGACACCTCCTATCTGGACTGCCCGGGATTCACCCTCGCAGGCAAGTTCAGACCTAAAGGAGGTGTCTATCTCTATAGTCGAGCTGACGTCAACTGTGTGCGACTGTTGAATCTGGAAAACTCCAGATTCGACGTAATGTGGGTACGCGTCAATCTTGCCAGTACGGTAAGATTCTACGCGTGTTTATACCGCTCACCGAACCTGAGCGAATCAGACACGTCCGAGCTCTTCAAACACTTAAGCGACACTATTGATGACCTCTTGCCCCGCTACCCTACGGCAGAGTTTGTGGTCCTGGGGGACTTCAATGTTCATAACGAACCTTGGTTGAAGTTCTCAGGATCAACAGACTCGGCTGGACGCCAAGCGGAATCCTTTGCCCTTTGCTACGGATTGGAGCAAATGGTTCAGGAGCCTACAATGGTTCCTGATGTCCAGACTCACCGTTCCAATCTGTTAGACCTATTTTTAACTACTGTGCCACACGGTTACAGGATTGAAGTCACAGCGCCTTTAGGATCGTCCGACCACTGCCTGGTGACGACATCAATCCCTGTAAACTTCAGACCACCAAACGAGAGGCTGAAGAGAAAAGTGTGGCACTATAGGTCAGCAGATTGGTTCGGTCTGCGGGCACATTTCAATGCTTTTCCGTGGTCAGCTGTCTGTTTTCGGACTTCGGATCCCTCAAGATGTGCCCAGGAAATTGGTGAAGTCATCACATCCGCGATGGATGGCTTCATCAAATCTACTGTTAAGGAAACTGGTGTAGGCTCAAAGCCGTGGTTCAGTCGACAATGCGCTGAAGCAGTGCGACGAAAAAACGCGGCTTACCGAGCCTACAACACATCTAGAACATCCGAAGACAGAACAGCTTACAACAAAATGGCAAAGGAAACCAAGAGAATCATAAATAGGTCAAAATTCGAGCACGACCAGCAGATCAGCAGAAAGCTGACTGCATGCCCGCATGGCAGCAGGCAATTCTGGTCACTTGCGGGCTCAATAGGTCGCAATTTCTGCAAATCCAGTCTGCCACCTCTTACCAGACCTGACGGCTCACTAGCAAACACCGCCACCGAAAAGGCTAACTTACTAGGTAAAATGTTTGCGGATAACTCAACCCTCGATGACCAAGGTGCTGTCCCGACGTCGGTTCCTCACTGCGGTTTTCATATGAAAAAGCTGAGGATCCGGCATCGGGAAGTACTCCATGTTTTACGAGGGCTTGATGTTAATAAAGCTAGTGGGCCCGACGGAATACCTGCCCTGGTATTGCAGAGGTGCGCTGCAGAATTAGCTCCAATTTTGACGAAGCTTTTTAAACTGTCCCTGAAGACTGGCTCTGTGCCCTCTGGTTGGAAAAAAGCGGTTATCCATCCTATTCCAAAGAAGGGTGACCGCTCCAACCCGGCCAACTACCGCCCCATAGCGATCACATCAGTTCTGTCTAAGGTGATGGAACGTGTGATCAACGACAAACTGCTCACATACCTCGAGAAGAACAAAATTATCAACGACCGTCAATACGGATTCCGGCGGAACCGCTCGTGCGGTGATCTTCTCGCGTATGTGACGCATGTTTGGGGGCGATGCCTGGAACGTTTCGGTGAGACCCAAACGGTTGCACTGGACATCTCCAAGGCCTTTGACCGGGTTTGGCACCGAGGACTTGTCAACAAACTGCTTTCTTACGGACTTCCCGCATCCTTGTGTACGTGGATTGCCGACTTCTTGAGGGGGAGGTCGATTCAGACGGTAGTCGATGGTTTCACCTCTTCCTCACACTCGATAAATGCTGGCGTCCCGCAGGGATCGGTTCTGTCTCCAACTTTGTTTTTGTTGCACATCAACGACCTTTTGTCATGTGCACCAATTCACTGTTATGCGGATGACAGTACAGTTCATGATAGCTTTTTGTTTGACAAGCCCCCAAAGGGCTCACAAACTCCAACAGCTCGTAGGGCTTTGAAGCAAAGAATGGACGGCTACCTCGAAAGTGTTTTCTCTTGGGGTAAAAATAATCTCGTTGAATTTAATGTTTCAAAGACCCAATCTTGTCTGATTACGTCCAAAAGGGATCGAAATGAAAATCTAGTCTCTTTCAACGGAAGCAATCTTCCGAACAGGCCCTCCATTGATATGCTTGGTGTAACCCTAAGTGACCAGCTCAGGTATGGGGGCTCCATTGAAGCCAGAGTAAAGCTAGCCTCCCAAAAACTGGGCGTACTGTACAGGGCCCGCAGATACTTTAATAGTACACAACTGCTAACCTTGTACAAATCACAAGTACGCCCCACGGTTGAATTTGGCAGCCATCTCTGGTCTGGAGCTCCAAAATACCTGAAAAATACCCTCGACTCTGTGCAGAAACGGGCGGACCGTTTGATAGATTCTCCCATCTTAACAGACGGATTGCAATCTTTAGAGCACAGGCGTCGGGTGGGAATGCTATCCTTGTTCTACCGGTATTACAATGGAAGATGCTCCGAGGAACTAGCATCATTGATCCCTTCGGCACCGGTGCATAGTCGGGAAACACGCCAAACGCGTGCCCAACATTTGTACACGGTTGACATTTGTCACATGAGAACGGGTCGTTTCTTCGACTCGTTCTTGTGTTCAACAGCTCGGCTGTGGAATGATTTGCCGGCCTCTGTGTTTCCTCCTTCCTACAACATGGGTCTCTTCAAGACCAATGTTCATTCCTTCCTCTCCTCAAAAAGACCCTCCACACAGCATCCCAGATGACATAGGCCCTGAGGGAAATTATTTTCCTCAGGGCCTCCTGTGTGGAGTTAATGTAAAAAAAAAAAAAAAAAAAAAAAAAAAAAAAAAAAAAAAAAAAAAAAAAAAAAAAAAAAAAAAAAAAAAAAAAAAAAAAAATCATGGTCTGTAAACGAATATATCAAAAAATCTACAAGGATTTTTTTTTTTCAAATCATCGTTTCAACACTTGGGTTCGCTTGTTTAAGCACTTGGGTTTGGACGTTTGAACTCTTGGGGTCGGTCATAACTTTTGCCTAATGGCTCCGAACCATGTGAAATTTTGGATTCTTACTTATAATTATGGTCTGTACACGAATCTATTAAAAAATTTTCAAAGAAAAATTAAAAAAAAAAAACAGTTTTAAAACTTGGATTTGTTCATTTTAGCCTTTGGGGTCGGACTTTTGAACTCTTGGGGTCGGTCATAACTTAAGCTTTATGGCTTCGAACCGTCTGAAATTTTGGATACTTACTAACAATCATGGCCTCGACACGAATCAATCAAAAATTCGGCTAAAAATAGAAATTGTGAAAAATTTATCGTTTAACGGGCGCTTTGTAACAATAATTGTGGTCGTTCATAACTTTGGCCCTATGGTTCCAAACCGTGTGAAATATTGATTCTTTCTAATATTCATAATCTGTTCAAGAAATAAATCAAAAAATCTACAAAGAATTTTTTTTTAAATCATCGTTTTAACACTTGGGTTCGGTTGTTTAAGCAATTGGAGTTGGACGTTTGAACTCTTGGGGTCGGTTATCACTTTTGCCTTATGGCTCCGAACCATGTGAAATTTTGGATTCTAACTTAGAATTATGGTCTGTACACGAATCAATTAAAAAATCTTCAAAGAAATTTTTTAAAAAATCACTGTTTGAACACGGTCGGACGTTTGAACTCTTGGGGTCGGTCATAACTGAAGCGTTATGGCTTCGAACCGTCTGTTATTTTGGATACTTACTAAGAATCATGGCCTCCACACGTATCAATAAAAAATTCGGCTAAAAATAGAATTTTTGAAAAATTTTACGTTTTACGGGCGCTTTGTAACAATAATTGTAGTCGTTCATAACTTTGGCCCTATGGTTCCAAACCGTGTGACATATTGATTCTTTCTTATATTCATGGTCTGTTAAAGAAATAAATCAAAAAATCCACAAAGAATTTTTTTTCAAATCATCGTTACAACACTTGGGTTCGCTTGTTTAAGCACTTGGGTTCGGACGTTTGAACTCTTGGGGTCGGTCATAACTTTTGCCTTATGGCTCCGAACCATGTGAAATTTTGGATTCTTACTTAGAATTATGGTCTGTACACGAATCAATTAAAAAATCTTCAAAGAAAATTTAAAAAAAAAACCTAGTTTTTAAACTTGGATTTGTTCATTTTAGCCCTTGGGGTCGGACTTTTGAACTCTTGGGGTCGGTCATAACTTAAGCTTTATGGCTTCGAACCGTCTGTTATTTTGGATACTTACTAAGAATCATGGCCTCGACACGTATCAATCAAAAATTCGGTTAAAAATAGAAATTGTGAAAAATTTATCGTTTTACGGGCGCTTTGTAACAATAATTGTGGTCGTTCATAACTTTGGCCCTATGGTTCCAAACCGTGTGAAATATTGATTCTTTCTAATATTCATAATCTGTACAAGAAATAAATCAAAAAATCTACAAAGAATTTTCTTTAACACTTGGGTTCGGTTGTTTAAGCACTTGGGGTTGGACGTTTGAACTCTTGGGGTCGGTTATCACTTTTGCCTTATGGCTCCGAACCATGTGAAATTTTGGATTCTTACTAAGAATTATGGTCTGTACACGAATCAATTAAAAAATCTTTAAAGAAATTTTTTAAAAAATATCTGTTTGAGCACTTGGGGTCGGACGTTTGAACTCTTGGGGTCGGTCATAACTGAAGCGTTATGGCTCCAAACCGTCTGAAATTTTGGAAACTTACTAAGAATCATGGCCTCGACACGTATCAATCAAAAATTCAGCTAAAAATAGAATTTGTGAAAAATGTGTCGTTTTGTGGGCGCTTTGTAACAATAATTGTGGTCATTCATAACTTTGGCCCTATGGTTCCAAACCGTGTGAAATTATGATTCTTTCTAATGTTCATGGTCTGTTCAAGAAATAAATCAAAAAATCTACAAAGCTTTTTTTTTTAAATAATCGTTTTAACACTTGGGTTCGGATGTTTAAGCACTTGGGATCGGACGTTTGAGCTCTTGCGGTCGGACATAACTTTTGCCTTATGACTCCGAACTATGTGAAATTTTAGATTCTTACTAAGAATTATGTTCTGTACATGAATAAATCGAAAAATCTTCAAAGAAAATTTAAAAAAAATCACTGTTTTAGCACTTGGGGTCGGACTTTTGAACTCTTGGGGTCGGTCATAACTTAAGCTTTATGGCTTCGAACCGTCTGAAATTTTGGATACTTACTAAGAATCATGGCCTCGACACGTATCAATCAAAAATTCGGCTAAAAATAGAAATTGTGAAAAATTTATCGTATAACGGGCGCTTTGTAACAATAATTGTGGTCGTTCATAACTTTGGCACTATGGTTCCAAACCGTGTGAAATATTGATTCTTTCTAATATTCATAAATTGTACAAGAAATAAATCAAAAATCTACAAAGATTTTTTTTTTAAATCATCGTTTTAACACTTGGGTTCGGTTGTTTAAGCAATTGGGGTTGGACGTTTGAACTCTTGGGGTCGGTTATCACTTTTGCCTTATGGCTCCGAACCATGTGAAATTTTGGATTCTTACTTAGAATTATGGTCTGTACACGAATCAATTAAAAAATCTTCAAAGAAAATTAAAAAAAAAAACCTAGTTTTTAAACTTGGATTTGTTCATTTTAGCCCTTGGGGTCGGACTTTTGAACTCTTGGGGTCGGTCATAACTTAAGCTTTATGGCTTCGAACCGTCTGTTATTTTGGATACTTACTAAGAATCATGGCCTCGACACGTATCAATCAAAAATTCGGTTAAAAATAGAAATTGTGAAAAATTTATCGTTTTACGGGCGCTTTGTAACAATAATTGTGGTCGTTCATAACTTTGGCCCTGTGGTTCCAAACCGTGTGAAATATTGATTCTTTCTAATATTCATAATCTGTACAAGAAATAAATCAAAAAATCTACAAAGAATTTTTTTTAACACTTGGGTTCGGTTGTTTAAGCACTTGGGGTTGGACGTTTGAACTCTTGGGGTCGGTTATCACTTTTGCCTTATGGCTCCGAACCATGTGAAATTTTGGATTCTTACTAAGAATTATGGTCTGTACACGAATCAATTAAAAAATCTTTAAAGAAATTTTTTAAAAAATATCTGTTTGAGCACTTGGGGTCGGACGTTTGAACTCTTGGGGTCGGTCATAACTGAAGCGTTATGGCTCCAAACCGTCTGAAATTTTGGAAACTTACTAAGAATCATGGCCTCGACACGTATCAATCAAAAATTCAGCTAAAAATAGAATTTGTGAAAAATGTGTCGTTTTGTGGGCGCTTTGTAACAATAATTGTGGTCATTCATAACTTTGGCCCTATGGTTCCAAACCGTGTGAAATTATGATTCTTTCTAATGTTCATGGTCTGTTCAAGAAATAAATCAAAAAATCTACAAAGCTTTTTTTTTAAATAATCGTTTTAACACTTGGGTTCGGATGTTTAAGCACTTGGGATCGGACGTTTGAGCTCTTGCGGTCGGACATAACTTTTGCCTTATGACTCCGAACTATGTGA
Organism: Limnephilus marmoratus; assembly: GCA_917880885.1. Lineage (NCBI taxonomy): Eukaryota > Metazoa > Arthropoda > Insecta > Trichoptera > Limnephilidae > Limnephilus > Limnephilus marmoratus. Next base: position 9,116,188 of record OU862922.1, on the reverse strand, counting down.
AATTTTAGATTCTTACTAAGAATTATGTTCTGTACATGAATAAATCGAAAAATCTTCAAAGAAAATTTAAAAAAAATCACTGTTTTAGCACTTGGGGTCGGACTTTTGAACTCTTGGGGTCGGTCATAACTTAAGCTTTATGGCTTCGAACCGTCTGAAATTTTGGATACTTACTAAGAATCATGGCCTCGACACATATCAATCAAAAATTCGGCTAAAAATAGAAATTGTGAAAAATTTATCGTATAACGGGCGCTTTGTAACAATAATTGTGGTCGTTCATAACTTTGGCACTATGGTTCCAAACCGTGTGAAATATTGATTCTTTCTAATATTCATAATCTGTACAAGAAATAAATCAAAAATCTACAAAGATTTTTTTTTTAAATCATCGTTTTAACACTTGGGTTCGGTTGTTTAAGCAATTGGGGTTGGACGTTTGAACTCTTGGGGTCGGTTATCACTTTTGCCTTATGGCTCCGAACCATGTGAAATTTTGGATTCTTACTTAGAATTATGGTCTGTACACGAATCAATTAAAAAATCTTCAAAGAAAATTTAAAAAAAAACCTAGTTTTTAAACTTGGATTTGTTCATTTTAGCCCTTGGGGTCGGACTTTTGAACTCTTGGGGTCGGTCATAACTTAAGCTTTATGGCTTCGAACCGTCTGTAATTTTGGATACTTACTAAGAATCATGGCCTCGACACGTATCAATAAAAAATTCGGTTAAAAATAGAAATTGTGAAAAATTTATCGTTTAACGGGCGCTTTGTAACAATAATTGTGGTCGTTCATAACTTTGGCCCTATGGTTCCAAACCATGTGAAATATTGATTCTTTCTAATATTCATAATCTGTACAAGAAATAAATCAAAAAATCTACAAAGAATTTATTTTAAATCATCGTTTTAACACTTGGGTTCGGTTGTTTAAGTACTTGGGGTTGGACGTTTGAACTCTTGGGGTCGGTTATCACTTTTGCCTTATGGCTCCGAACCATGTGAAATTTTGGATTCTAACTAAGAATTATGGTCTGTACACGAATCAATTAAAAAATCTTCAAAGAAATTTTTGAAAAAATCACTGTTTGAGCACTTGGGGTCGGATGTTTGAACTCTTGGGGTCGGTCATAACTGAAGCGTTATGGCTCTAAACCGTCTGAAATTTTGGAAACTTACTAAGAATCATGGCCTCGACACGTATCAATCAAAAATTCAGCTAAAAATAGAATTTGTGAAAAATGTGTCGTTTTGTGGGCGCTTTGTAACAATAATTGTGGTCGTTCATACCTTTGGCCCTATGGTTCCAAACCGTGTGAAATTATGATTCTTTCTAATGTTCATGGTCTGTTCAAGAAATAAATCAAAAAATCTACAAAGCTTTTTTTAAAATCATCGTTTTAACACTTGGGTTCGGATGTTTAAGCACTTGGGGTCGGACGTTTGAGCTCTTGCGGTCGGACATAACTTTTGCCATATGACTCCGAACTATGTGAAATTTTAGATTCTTACTAAGAATTATGTTCTGTACATGAATAAATCGAAAAGTCTTCAAAGAAAATTTAAAAAAAATCACTGTTTTAGCACTTGGGGTCGGACTTTTTAACTCTTGGGGTCGGTCATAACTTTAGCTTTATGGCTTCGAACCGTCTGAAATTTTGATACTTACTAAGAATCATGGCCTCGACACGTATCAATAAAAAATTCGGCTAAAATAGAATTTGTGAAAAATTTATCGTTTAACGGGCGCTTTGTAACAATAATTGTGGTCGTTCATAACTCTGGCCCTATGGTTCCAAACCGTGTGAAATATTGATACTTTCTTATATTCATGGTCTGTTCAAGAAATAAATCAAAAAATCTACAACGAATTTTTTCTTTAAATCATCGTTTTGATACTTGGGTTAGGTCGTTTAAGCACTTGGGGTCGGACGTTTGAACTCTTGGGGTCGGTCATAACTTTTGCCTTATGGCTCCGAACCATGTGAAAATTTGGATTCTAACTAAGAATAATGGTTTGTACACCAATCAATCAAAAAATCTTCAAAAAAAAAAAAAAAAAAACAGTTTTGAAACTTGGATTTGGTCATTTAAGCTCTTGGGGTCGGACGTTTGAACTATTGGGTTCTGTCATAACTTGAGCGTCATGGCTCTATACCGTCTGAAGTTTTGGATTCTAACGAAGTATCGTGGCCTGGACATGTATCTATGGGAGTTGTTTTGCAACTCTCATAATAATTATTAAATCTATTCTAATATGCAGGGTTCTGTTAAAATAAAATAAGAAGAATGGTACTCACTTGGTTTATTGACAAATAACAATTACTAAATAATAATGAACAGAGATGTTGCTTGTTGCACCTATTGTCACTGAGTGACAGGCCGTGCCGCGTCTCTCCCCACCTCGCGTCCCAATGGTGGTGGGAGTATCGACACTCCACATGCCTCCCCTCCTAGAATGATGATCATCCTTCCTGAAGTCCTCCTTGAATCCTCTAGCAGGTGGATGAAATATTGGACTGAAGAGGTATATGTACATGACAGAGAGACAGAAGATTGGATGGAATGATGGGCACAAATGTTCGAAGATATCTCGTGCCTAGTATGCCCATCTTTCAGGGAATCTAACTCGCCTATCCGATCGAGTTTTTCTCTCTGGTGCTTTCTCAGGAATAACTGTTGTGGTCGGTTTAATAGTGGGGATTTCTTTATCCTCCAAATCTGTTGGGAGAAAAGCAGGTTTTAGCCTATCAATGCTTATGTACTTTTGATGGCCACGTATTTCCACCAACATTTTCTTAGAATCCCTCATCAATACTTTGAAGGGTCCTTCATATGGCGCTTGCAAGGGAGCTTTTACTGAGTCTGTTCGAATGAAAACATGAGTGCAAGTTCCCAACAAACCGTGTACAAAAGGTTTATCATGGTTATGGTTTGTAGCTGGTATGGGTTTAATATCTTTCAACATATCAGTGACCTTTCTAGCGAACGTCTCTGGATCTGTTGGTGTTGTCTCGGTGAAAAAATCTCCCGGGAGCTTAAGCGGAGTTCCGTATATCATTTTCGCGGGTGATGTTTTTGCATCCTGTCGAACGCAAGATCTGAGGCCCAAGAGAATCAATGGAAGTCTCTCTGACCAACTGCTTGTGGAAGCTACTTTTAGAGCCCCTTTTAGTGTTCTATGCCATCGCTCTATTAGGCCGTTTGCTTGCGGGTGGTACGCTGTTGTTCTTAAGTGTTTTACACTACACAATTTCATGAGGTCTTCGAAGAGCTTACTTTCAAATTGACGTCCTTGATCCGACGTTATTGTATCGGGCACCCCAAACCTAGCTATCCAGTTCTCCATGAGAGCGAGAGCAACTGTCTCTGCCATGATATCCTCAATGGGAATCGCTTCTGGCCATCTAGTGAAACGATCTATAATGGTCAATAGGTAGTTGTTGCCACGTGATGGAGGCAAGGGTCCAACAATATCAATATGGATATTTCTAAACCTCTCCTTGGGCAATGGTAGTGTTCCAATAGGACTGTGGGTATGCCTATTTACCTTGGCCTTCTGGCATGATATACACGTGGTGACGAACTTTTTTACGTCTCTTTGCATCTTAGGCCAAACGAATCTTTGCCTAAGTGTTTTGTAGGTAGCTCCAATGCCGGGGTGACAAATACTGTGCATGTTATCAAGCATACGGTGTCTCCAAGCCTTTGGTATAAATGGTCTTGCAACACCAGTGGACATATCGCACCATAGAGTTGTAGGACTTCCGGGAATCTGGACTCGTTCCAAGCGCAGAGAAGTCTCGGTGTTCATGATCGCGATGAGTTCTGAGTCGCTGTTTTGGTCTAACGCCATCTCTTCATTATTGATAGGCGATGGAATCTGTATCTCTTCAATCCTTGATAATGCATCGGCTACCTGATTTTCGTTTCCGGGTGTGTAAACGATTTTTGTTGTAAATTGCGCGATAAAATCTAACTGTCGTCTTTGCCTTGGTGAATCATTATCCGCTTTTTTGGTGAACGCAAAGCATAAGGGTTTATGATCGGTATATATGGTGACTTCTCTACCCTCAACCTGTCCTCGAAAGTACTTAATTGCTTCGTAAATGGCTGTGAGTTCTCTATCATAAGTACTGTAATTTTTTTGTGCGTTGTTGAGTTTTCGTGAAAAAAATCCGAGCGGTTTCCACTTCCTCTGCTTTTCTGTTCGTTGTTGGAGGGCTGCGCCTACAGCAAAATTTGAAGCATCCACCATAATTCCGAGGTCTGATGATATTTCTGGATGTGTGAGGAGTGTAGCATTAGCCAAATCAACTTTGGTCTGGTCGAATGCCTGAATGAGCTTCTCTGTCCATTGGATTGGTTGCTTGTCTGCTTTTTTTGTATTGGCGATTATGGCGTACAATAATCGTTGAGCCTCCACAGCCTTTGGAATGAACTTTCGGTAATAATTCAGCATACCTAAGTATCTGCGCATGTCCTTTGCTGTTTTTGGTCTTGGGAAATCTTTGATGATCTCCACTTTTTCGGAAAGAGGAGTCGTTCCCTCATTTGAAATTTGGTAGCCAAGGAATTTAATACTGGATTGACCAAACGTGCTTTTCTCGGCGTTAATGATCAAACCGTGTTCCTCAAGACGTTTGAAGACTGTTTCGAGGTGCTCCATGTGTTCGTTTTCGTCCTCGGATGCAATCATAATATCATCGATATATGCAAAACAAAATTCCAAGCCATTCAGTACTTGATTTATAACGCGTTGAAACGTCTGTGCCGCGTTACAAAGCCCAAATTGTAAATGTGTGAACTCAAAGAGACCAAATGGTGTTATGATGGCGGTCTTTGGAATATCACTCAAACTAATGGGAATTTGGTGGTATGCACGAACTAAATCTATAGTGCTAAAAATGTTGGCTTTAGATAACTTGTGAGCGAAATCGTTCAGTTGTGGAATCGGGTAACGGTCTGGAATCGTCTGAGAATTGAGCCTGCGATAATCTCCGCAGGGTCTCCAACTGCCGTCCGATTTTTGTACCATATGCAAAGGGCTTGCCCAACAGCTTTTTGATGGTCTACATATTCCTTGTTGTACCATAAGGGCAAATTCCTTCTTTGCTGCTTCTAGCATTAGTGGTGTCATTCTTCTGGCCCTAGTTGAGGTGGGTGGTCCAGTTGTTTCAATACAGTGGGCCACAGAATGTTTTACTTCTACTTCTCGGTTGAAGGGTCGTGTAATTGCAGGGTATCGCTGTAGACATTGGTGGTATTTGCTTGTATTGTTGACCGTAGATTTACCCGTACTTGCATAGTGAATGCGCTGTCCCGTTGGCGTTAGTCCAGTCGTTGCGTCAATGAGTCTCCCTTTCCGAAGGTCCACTAGAAGATTAAAATTTTCTAAAAAATCTGCCCCCAAAATTGCGCGCTCGACTTCGGCTATGACAAATGTCCATGAAAATGTTCTACGCAATCCGAAGTTAACCATCATTCGGCGTAGTCCGTGTGTCTTGATAGGAGTACCATTTTCCGCGTAGAGTGCCACATTTGGCTCGTGTTGTTCAAATGTTTGCGGTGTTTTGAATTTGCTGGGAATTACAGAAATCTCCGCCCCGGAATCAATCAAAAAGTTTATATTGTTTTGCCGGTCCCAGATGTGCAACCTTTTTCCAATTTGCTCTATGTAAGTTGCATTGACACAGAGCTTCTTTAGTTTTCCGAACTCTTTGTCGTCGGCGGCCAATCACAGGGTGCGATGCACTTTTTCGCAAGTTTTCCGAACTTGTAATGATACCAGCATCGTTCGTAAACTTTTTTTGTTTGATGCCTGTTACGCGATGGTGATCTTAATCGCCTCTGTTAATTAATTTCCATTAGCTTTTCATCGCTTATTTTAGTTGAGTAGGATGAACTAGGAAAACCTCCTTCTACGTGGCATATATCATTGCTGCTATAGACATCTGCCATTTTGTCGGCGATTTCTGCTAGCTTGTCTAAGTCCTGATCGGCCGATACAGTCAGTATAGCTTGCATGTTATTAGACAGCCGTTGTAACCACAGCGTCCTGAAGAGATCTGTGTTGATGATGGTGGGTCCTGCCAGTTCTTTCATCTGACGTAATAACTGAGACGGTGTATTATCTCCAAGCTGAATTCCGTATACGAGCTTGGCAGTTTTTTTTCTCTCGGACTCTGTAAACCGAGTCACCAATGCCGATTTTAATGTGGCATAAATATCCCGTGTGGGTGGGTTCAAAACGATGTCACTAACCATGGTTAGCGTTTCACTGTCCAGGCAACTTACGACGGAGTAGTATTTTGTTGCATCGGAACTAATGCCGGCTATGATAAATTGGACCTCAATTTGCATCAACCACAGTTGAGATTTATCCCGCCAAAAAGGCGGCATTCGAACCCCCACTCTTGCAACCTGATGACTAGTGCCCTGGTCCGTCATATCTTTGTCGTTATTTTGCTGCGTGTAAGCCATTAACTCGCTTGGGCAACTTTAATTGTGTGTGTAATGGTGTGCAGTCTCAAATATAATAAATAATAAATGTATAAATTATTACCTGTAATAATAATAAATGTGTAATAATGATATTTGAAATCGATTGACTCCGTGACGTTGTTTATTTGCATTAGTCAAATTACGTTATTAAAGCGCCAAGTGGTACCAATTATATCTATGAATATACTAGTAGACAGAACCCTACGCAAGAAAATAATTATCAGCGATATCGAAACGCGAAAAATTGTTAAGACGGCAAATAAATACTAAATACCGGTCAATAAAAGGGAGAAGGCCTTGTGTTATGCGCTCGAATACATAAAATGCCCTTTTGAAGAGAGGCGATTGTACTAGGTTAGACTCGGCTACTCGGGTTTCGATCTAGCGGGAACAAAATTTAGTATGTGGGTACGCGAGCAAATAATGCGATTTCGTAAATAATATTAATTTCGCGTGTTTTTATCGGGGTCACCAAATTTATGGGAGTTGTTTTGCAACTCTCATAATAATTATTAAATCTATTCTAATATGCAGGGTTCTGTTAAAATAAAATAAGAAGAATGGTACTCACTTGGTTTATTGACAAATAACAATTACTAAATAATAATGAACAGAGATGTTGCTTGTTGCACCTATTGTCACGGAGTGACAGGCCGTGCCGCGTCTCTCCCCACCTCGCGTCCCAATGGTGGTGGGAGTATCGACACTCCACATATCAATCAAAAATCGGCAAAAAATAGAATTTTTGCAAAAATTGATTGTTTTACTGGAGCTTTGTAACAATAATTGTGGTCGTTTATAACTAAGGCCCTATTGTTCCAAACCGTCTGAATATTTGATTCTTACTAATAATCATGGTATGTAAACGAATATATCAAAAAATCTACAAGGATTTTTTATTTTCAAATCATCGTTTGCACACTTGGGTTCGCTTGTTTAAGCACTTGGGTTCGGACGTTTGAACTCTTGGGGTCGGTCATAACTTTTTCCTTATGGCTCCGAACAATGTGAAATTTGGATTCTTACTTAGAATTATGGTCTGTACACGAATCAATTAAAAAATTTTAAAAGAAAATTAAAAAAAAAAACCCAGTTTTAAAACTTGGATTTGTTCATTTTAGCCCTTGGGGTCGGACTTTTGAACTCTTGGGGTCGGTCATAACTTAAGCTTTATGGCTTTGAACCGTCTGAAATTTTGGATACTTACTAAGAATCATGGCCTCGACACGTATCAATCAAAAATTCGGCTAAAAATAGAATTTGTGAAAAATTTATGGTTTAACGGGCGCTTTGTAACAATAATTGTGGTCGTTCATAACTTTGGCCCTATGGTTCCAAACCGTGTGAAATATTGATTCTTTCTAATATTCATGGTCTGTACAAGAAATAAATCAAAAAAGATTTTGTAGATACAAAGATTTTTTTTTTAAATCATCGTTTATCACTTGGGTTCGGTTGTTTAAGCACTTGGGGTTGGACGTTTGAACTCTTGGGGTCAGTCATAACATAAGCTTTATGGCTTCGAACCCTCTGAAATTTTGGAGACTTACTGAGAATCATGGCCTCGACACGTATCAATCAAAAATTCGGCTAAAAATAGAATTTGTGAAAAATTTATCATTTTACAGGCGCTTTGTAACAATAATTGTGGTCGTTCATAACTTTGGCCCTATGGTTCCAAACCGTGTGAAATTTTGATTCTTTCATGGTCTGTACAAGAAATAAATAAAAAAATCTAAAAAGAATTTTTTTTTAAATCATCCTTTTAACACTTGGGTTCGGTAGTTGAAGCACTTGGGTTTGGACGTTTGAACTCTTGGGGTCGGTTTTAACTTTTGCCTTATGGTTCCGAACCATGTGAAATTTTGGATTCTAACTAAGAATTATGGTCTGAACAAGAATCAATCAAAAAATCTGCAAAGAAAATTAAACAAAAACACAGTTTTCAAACTTGGGTTTGGTAATTTTAGCACTTGGGGTCGGACGTTTGAACTCTTGGGGTCAGTCATAACATAAGGTTTATGGCTTCGAACCCTCTGAAATTTTGGAAACTTACTAAGAATCATGGCCACGACACGTATCAATCAAAAAATCGGCTAAAATTAGAATTTGTGAAAAATTTATCGTTGTACGGGCGCTTTGTAACAATAATTGTGGTCGTTCATAACTTTGGCCCTATGGTTAAAAACCGTGTGAAATTTTGATTCTTTCTAATATTCATGGTCTGTACAAGAAATAAATTAAAAAAATCTACAAAGAATTTTTTTTTAAATCATCGTTTTAACACTTGGGTTCGGTTGTTTAAGCACTTGGGGTTGGACGTTTGAACTCTTGGGGTCAGTTTTACCTTTGCCTTATGGCTCCGAACCATGTGAAATTTTGGATTCTAACTAAGAATTATGGTCTGTACAAGAATCAATCAAAAAATCTGCAAAGAAAATTAAACAAAAACACAGTTTTCAAACTTGGGTTTGGTAATTTTAGCACTTGGGGTCGGACGTTTGAACTCTTGGGGTCAGTCATAACATAAGCTTTATGGCTTCGAACCCTCTGAAATTTTGGAAACTTACTAAGAATCATGGCCACGACACGTATCAATCAAAAATTCGGCTAAAAATAGAATTTGTGAAAAATTTATCGTTTTACAGGCGCTTTGTAACAATAATTGTAGTCGTTCATAACTTTGACCCTATGGTTCCAAACCGTGTGAAATTTTGTTCTTTCTAATGTTAATGGTCTGTACAAGAAATAAAAAAAAAAATCTACAAAGAATTTTTTTTTAAATCATCGTTTTAACACTTTGGTTCGGTTGTTTAAGCACTTGGGTTTGGACGTTTGAACTCTTAAGGTCGGTTTAACACTTGGATTCGGATGTTTAAGCACTTGGGGTCGGACGTTTGAGCTCTTGTGGTCGGTCATAACTTTTGCCTTATGACTCCGAACTATGTGAAATTTTAGATTCTTCCTAAGAATTACGTTCTGTACACGAATCAATCAAAAAATCTTCATAGAAAATTTAAAAAAAAATACAGTTTTAAAACTTGGATTCGGACATTTTAGCCCTTGGGGTCGGACTTTTGAACTCTTGGGTTCGGTCATAACTTGGGCGTCATTGCTCGAAACCGTCTGAAGTTTTGGAATCTTACGAAGAATCGTGGCCTCCACACGTATCAATAAAAAATACGGCTAAAAATAGAATTATTGAAAAATTTAACGTCTTACGGGCGCTTTGTAACAATAATTGTAGTCGTTCATAACTTTGGCCCTTTGACACATTAATGTGTGACATATTGATTCTTTCTAATATTCATGGTCTGTTCAAGAAATAAATCAAAAAATCTACAAAGAATTTTTTTTCAAATTATCGTTACAACACTTGGGTTCGCTTGTTTAAGCACTTGGGTTCGGACGTTTGAACTCTTGGGGTCGGTCATAACTTTTGCCTTATGACTCCGTGAAATTTTTGATTCTTACTTAGAATTATGGTCTGTACACGAATCAATTAAAAAATCTTCAAAGAAAATTTAAAAAAAAACCCAGTTTTAAAACTTGGATTTGTTCATTTTAGCCCTTGGGGTCGGACTTTTGAACTCTTTGGGTCGGTCATAACTTAAGCTTTATGCCTTCGAACCGTCCGAAATTTTGGATACTTACTAAGAATCATGGCCTCGACACGTATCAATCAAAAATTCGGCTAAAAATAGAATTTGTGAAAAATTTATCGTTTTGTGGGCGCTTTGTAACAATAATTGTGGTCGTTCATAATTTTGGCCCTATGGTTCCAAACCATGTGAAATTTTGATTCTTACTAATAATCATGGTCTTTATACGAATACATCAAAAAATCAACACGTATTTTTTTTTAAATCATCGTTTCAACACTTGGGTTCGCTTGTTTGAGCACTTGGGGTCGGACGTTTGAACTCTTGGAGTCGCTCATAACTGAAGCGTTATGGCTCCGAATCGTCTGATATTTTGATACTTACTCAGAATCATGGCCTCAACATGTATCAATAAAAAATTCGGCTAAAAATAGAATTTTTGAAAAATTTAACGTTTTACGGGCGCTTTGTAACAATAATTGTGGTCGTTCATAACTTTGGCCTTATGGTTCCAAACCGTGTGAATTTTTGATTCTTACTAATAATCATGGTCTGAACAAGAAATAAATAAAAAAATCTTCAAAGAAAATTTAAAAAAAACACAGTTTTGAAACTTGGATTCGGTCATTTTAGCTCTTGGGGTCGGACGTTTGAACTTTTGGGTTCTGTCATAACTTGAGCGTCATGGCTCGAAACCGTCTGAAGCAGGCGGGTATAACTCCGATCCAAAAGGTGAACCGAATCTTTGGTGATATCATAAGTCCCCTTCGATTTGTTTATGGTCCCCAGCTACTACCTCCACCAATAGGAATCTTGGATTTTTGTTGCATTTTTCTGCTATATTTTCGTTTGACATTTACAATGCATTCACATTTCCGACGCAATAAGATGGCAATAAGTGTGAATATGGATTTTGCGAATGAAAAATGGAAGAACAGGACTCGTAATTGGAACAAAATTACAGGTGGGAAACTTCCTTTGGTTGATATTTCATTGTGCCTAAAGTAGGTATGTTATTTAAGTTGTATTTTAATCGGTGTTGTACATGTTTCCGTTTTCAGAACATATTTATCCACCCGGAATCTAATAAGTAATTGACGCAGTCGAACATCACGATTACATCTTAAAAAGGTATACATGTTTTCTATATTGCATCGACCTATCTCATTCATTTAATCTTCCCCAATTTCCTCTCTGGATTTTGACAATAGTGCTTATGTTTTTTTTATTATATAAAATAGATTTTAACAATTAGCATTTCATTTGCTTTTTTTCACAAGTTACTTATAGGAGTTAGGTTTGCTAAAATACCTATTATTCAAGTATGATTTTAGATTTTCACGGCATAAAGTATTAAAGAGATTTTTTTGGGGTTATTGTGCCATTTTACACATCAACCCTGATGATAGGAACAACACATTTATCACTACGCTTGCACTTTATGTTCTTATTTTTAACATTTTTTTAATATTTTTATCAGTATTAATAAATATATTCCTATTTTTCAGTGGAATCTGAACCGACAAAACTTTACTTGTTTACAATAAGTATAACATTCTATATCCACATCCCAATACATTCGCTTCTGTTTCTGGAGATGGTTAGATGAGGTTAAGGGAAATACTATCAGTCATTGGTCATTGAGAATGATGCAGAGGTAATTATTATTTTTATTACTTACTTTCATTTTACAAAAAAATAATAACGTCAGACAAATTTAATGCATTTGAGTAGGTTTCTTTATATAAGTAAGTAGGTATCCTAGAACTTGGTTTAATATGAGAGTAATCATAAATTAAATGATATGGGAGGAAATGTAACTACATACATACATAGATAGATACCTACATGTACACAAATAAAATAAAAATTCCATTTTTTAACTAATTTCCTTATACACAATACATGTACATGTACCATACCGTGTACATGTACCATACCATACAAGTACCATATACATGTACACAAATAAAATAAAAATTCAATTTTTTTAACTAATTTCCATAAGTGAACCAATATAGTTTTTATAAAATATAACTTCTTTAGTAATATTTTTTGTTTTTGTTTTGAAGAGTTTTAATTTTCAATGTACATTTGTTACATTAATTTTAATGATTTTTTAATGATTTCAGGAAAAATATGATGAACTGAACTAAACTAAACTCCAAATTAATAAATATTATACATATTTGAGCCCGAATGAAACATCAAACATCTTATGCAAACTAATTTCTCCATGGACCTTGGTTATATTTTGGCAATATGGTAAATTTATTTTAGACCTGACGAAAGATATAATAGGTACGTTAAGTAATTTATCTTAAAAACAATGTCTTCATGTGGCAATTTGCTATAGAAAGATAACCTGCTTACATTGTATTCTTGTTTAAAATATGTACATGGAATTCTGAGTTTTTCATTTTTCTGTTATAAAATGAAAATTTTTTAAATTCAGTAGTTTTGTAGGAACCCACAATCATATTTTAATTATATGTATTTCCTGTTGGTATTTCATGTTTTTAATAAAATTCTTATCATGTAATTACGAGTTTTATTTTTAAAATAATATTTATGGCTAAAAATTTGGGCGGTACTGGGTAGGCCCCGAAAGAAAATAATATTGTCTATGGTCGCGCCTTTTTTGTTGTTGCTTACTCTATCTTCGTCTATGGTGTGTGACGTCACAAATCCCCGTCATCATCATCATCATTCGAAAAATTATTGCATTTTGATGGTGAAATAGTGACCAAATTTTTCTCGAACAAAAGCCTGAAGTTATCAATCTAGTGGGTGGTTTGTATATTTATGGTCTGAAGTTTTGGATTCTAACGAAGAATCGTGGCCTGGACATGTATCAATCAAAAATCGGCAAAAAATAGAATTTTTGCAAAAATTTATTGTTTATGTATGTAATATAAAAATTTATAGTAATGGCGCTTTGTAACAACAATTGTGGTCGTTTATAACTTAGGCCCTATCGTTTTAAATCATGTGAATTTTTTTTTTTTTTTTTTCGTTATATGTTTTTGGGGTGTTGTGCCGTGTTGCGCTACCTCCTTCTTTAGCCAACGTTTCGGACATCGTTGCAGTGTCCATCATCAGGGCAGATCCGGCAGATCCGGTAGATGGTAGATGTGACACACATCTACCGGATCTGCCGGATCTGCCCTGATGATGGACACTGCAACGATGTCCGAAACGTTGGCTAAAGAAGGAGGTAGCGCAACACGGCACAACACCCCAAAAACATATAACGAAAATGCTTCTGGCCGTGAAAATCTTAAAACTTATGTGAAATTTTGATTCTTACTAATAATCATGGTCTGTAAACGAATATATCAAAAAATCAACAAGGATTTTTTTTTTAAATTATCGTTTCAACACTTAGGTTCGCTTGTTTGAGCACTTGGGGTCGGACGTTTGAACTCTTGGGGTCGGTCATAACATGAGCTTTATGGCTCCGAACCCTCTGAAATTTTGGAAACTTACTAAGAATCATGGCCGCGACACGTATCAATAAGAAATTTGACTAAAAAAAGAATTTTTGAAAAAAAAAAAACTGTAAAATTTTGCATACCAGGTAGCTCACTAAAGCGAAGCGGATTCTTTGGCTTTACGTTTCTACTCTAAAACCATCAGAAAATTTGTTAACTTTATCCACGCCTATGTGGTTCAATGGTAAGACTAAACAAATATGCAATTCCGGTGCTAGAAATTTGCATGAAACAATAGTGCTTTCCGATATTTGCCCAATGATTTTAAATATATCACTAATCCAGTAATCCAGCGCAATGGTTTTTTGGGTAACACAAAAAATATTGTTAGCCATGTTACCCGACAACCGAAAATGGTTAAGAGAGTTTGCGTTGAGAAGAATATTGAAAGATCGGCAAGTGGAAATGCAGTCAGACCAGTTATTCGTACATTTAAAGTGACTATTTTTGATTTTTGATTTTTCTTCTTTTTCTAGTTTCTCGCTGCTTTTTTTTTTAATTTGAATTGACTTGGGGCAGTACTTGAACTTGAAATATCTTAATGCTGTAATAATGACTTTTAAAATTATCTCTATAGAGCATCCATTCCACACCCCGCTGCTAAGAAAAACAAAAAATTTTAAAAAATCGATCCACGCTAATGTAGAAAGAACGAATGTACCTACCTATTTATAAATAAATGTTCTAAAATATTAAAATTTCATCAAATGAAATGTTACATTGTGCTTATTAGTTTGTATTCATGTAGTGTATATGTGTATATGTAACTAACTCAATTAAAAAAATATATGCCCGATCAAAAGGATGCGAGCTATAGTCACTACTGCAGTCGTATTGAAGCGGTACTTCATTCAAAATCACTTGATGCATTTCTTCTTGCGCGTCGAAGATTATCACGTTGTTGATCTGTGCGATAAGCTCGACGATTTCTCATTGCCAACTGAGTCATTTGACGTACTGCATCTCTTTGTTATTGTGCTTGTGCACGGAGTCAGACCATATTAACGCAGCACTGTTCTCGTGCGGTTCATCTGCAGTGGACTGATTCGCAATATTCCGAAGTGTAACTGCATTACGGCTTTGTTGTGAAATATTAAATCTTTTGGCTCGCGGCATTGTTAAAATGGTGTAGGGGCGTGTAAATAGCCCCTGACACGAGGGAGTTACTACCCTATGTAAATTAACGAAAATTGAATTCTTCCCTATGTGACACAAAAAACAGTTGACCCAGCAATTCCAAAAACCAAAGTGAAAACAAACAAATACTCACTCAGAGAATGCAGCTCAGCCACGATGTCCACACAAAAAGACACTTCTTTTCAATAAAAATGTCAAGGCGATATTGCATAATCTTAACAGATGTTTCGCACAGCAAGGAAGTTTCAACAATTAAAAATTTGCATATTAATAATGCGTGCCAAAATCCAATCTTAGGTACAACAATAATTCACTCACTGGGTGAACCACTGGATAATGACTGACCAGTGACATCTGTTGGCCTTTCACTGACACTCCCGTCAGAAGCAATTGCCTGCCTCACAGAGGTAAGGAAATGCATGAATACACTGCATCTCAAGTCACATAGGTTAAATTCAATACAATACAAAAACCATAGATGGCGCCCTTATGGTCTTATAGCATAAATTATTAATTTAAAGAAATTAATGCCCAAATATATTTATGGCGCATATCCATATTCCCCGCCTTGGAAGTTCGTATAGCTTACAAAAGAAAGAGTATAAAAATACAAATGAAACAAGAAATGAAATAGAAATAAAGTGACTATTCACCGGTAATATTCAGGAATGACACGCATTGGAAATTCGCAGAATCTCACAAAATAAAGAAAAATAACTAAAAATACAATGTAATAAAGTTCAATTGACCAAGATAACGGATATTAAGTAATGCCATGTCTGGGTCAGAGATCATTGAAACAATGACTAAAAACAAAAAATAAATAAATAAAAATAAACAAAAATAGATAAAATATAAAATTATTGCGTTGGAATGGGATATAATTTGACAACCGGACGTTTAAAAGAACCAAATCGTGTCTTTACCGTCGCAACGCGAATAATTCTATCAGTACCAGAATTAACCATTATCTGAATACAAGAATGACACACATGGCCATGCCGAGAAATAAAACGGCTGAAAGCATTTAAGTTAGGTCAAAGACCAACTCAATATGAATGGCCTTGGTTACAAGGCACACACAAAAAATATATATATGCCTTTTGTGAAAGTTGTCCTCTCAGACGAGCAAGCGTGATACAGAGGGGACCTGCGTAATCTACACTGGTGTGAACGAAAGCCCTTGCTTCTACAACACGACATGAAGGTAAAGCTGCCATTTTCAGTGTAGGATGCGATGGATTTAAGCGGAAGCAGCAATTGCATTTCCGCACTTTTGTCCTAATAACAGTCCTGGCATCTAATATCCAATAGCGCTGCCGTAAGATGGACATAAGAAGTCCAGGGCCTATATGAAAGTACATGACATGGAAATGATCAACGATAAGATCCACAACACAGTCATGTTTAGGAAGTAAACCCGGAAGTTTAACCTCAAATGGTAAATCCGCTTTAGAAGGCCGCCCCCCAATACGTAACAAATTATCCTCATCGAGAAAAACTAATAAATTCCGAAGCTTTTTTGAATTGTATATGGACAATTTGCCTTTCTGGAGTTCAGCAATATCTTCTATAAAATGAAAACTCTGCACAGAACGAATCATAACTTTTTTACAGGAAGGTGATACATTTTTTACGAATCGAAGGACATAAACTACTATCCTTAAAGGTTTATCCCAAGTGGATATACGCTTAGCCAGTTCACTCAGGACCGATTTTTCACCCTGAAATGTTGCAATGAGCACATTAGCTTTGTGTTCAGGCATTTCACCAGTATTGGTAGGGTGAAACGGTTTTAATGGCCATTCCAAAGGTGGGCTGCGAATCCATGATAGGCCGTTCCACCATAAATCATGTGAAACGAGTTGGGAAGGAAGCAAGCCACGAGAAAGGCAGTCGCTCGGGTTTTCTCTAACGGCGACATGATAAAACTTCTCAGGAGGCAAATTCTCCTGACATTGAGCCACGTGATTACTAACAAACACCGACCATCTATGTGGCGACGAATGTATCCATGAAAGCGCAATGCTAGAATCTGAAAACGCGTATGTCCCTGCAATAGTAAAACGCGAATGATAATTATCTTGAACCATCCGTATTAGTTTGGACATCAAGACCGCGGCACACAGCTCCAAACGAGCGAGTGTTGTCACTTTGATGGGAGAGACCTTTGATTTTGCACAAAACAATCTCACGGTAATATTCCGAGATAGATCAGTTGTGTGTAAATATATCACACAGCCATAACCATTCAGGCTCGCATCGCAGAACGCGACAATGAGTACTGTACTGTCCTTTAGGACACCAACATGACGCGGGATTTTAATAGTAGAAATCAAAGGAAATTCCTGTATGAGTGACGAGAACCTTTGAATAACGCTCTCAGAGGGGGTATCATCCCAACCAATGTTGCACAGCCATAGCTCTTTAATGAGCAATTTAGCGTACAAAATGATGGGGGCGACCAAGCCGAGGACATCGAATAAGCGGGCCACTATAGAGAGTATGTTCCGCTTTGTACACTTCTCCTGAACATACGAAGGAGTAAAGAAGAAGCTGTCATCAACTGATTCCCACAAGAGGTCTAACACTTTAAAGGCATTGTTAGAACCAACAGTGAAGTCCACCGCACTGCGGTGAAAATCTGGAAGGTTTTCAAGTACAACTTGAGAACTAGTAGTCCATTTGACCAAATCAAAGGCACCGGACTTGAATAACGAGATTAATTCTCGAGAAAGACGTACGGCGCTGGACTCATCTGCAATAGAATAGACCAGGTCGTCCACATCCAACTTGAACTCTGCCACATTGGCAGCATCCAGGAAATGTGGTCTCATATCTTTGGCTAACTGACGAAAGTCAAATAAAAGCATAAACCAATCAGTTTGCAAATTGAGACCAGTATGCAAGATGTCATTTAGTGACAGCCCTGTATGTGTCTTAGCGCTAGCGTACAGCACAATCCTAGGCATAGGATTATCAGGACGAATGGCGGCATGATGGATGTAATATCCATCATCTGCAATTTCAGACCTACTACAGAATACTAAGAACCTCATATCACCTTTGATTATACAGTGATTAGGCAGTTTATTTGTGATACTATCAACGACAAGTGCATGTATATTACATTTATTATTTGAATACACGCGCGACTCAATGTCTAAATAGACGTCACTGAAGATTGGTCGTGAAGCTGAACCAATTTCTTTGACAAAAGAATTACTCAAAGGAATTATTGGTAAATTCAGTGACTTACAACAATCTATCGTAATCAAATTATTCTGCGAGCCATTATCAATTAAACATTGAACAATCATTTTCTTACCATTTTTAAGTTTCGCATATATTTGAGCAGTTGAAAGTAAACTAGTCAAATTAGGCGTTACTCTGGCGGCCAATAAGCATGAAGGGCTAACGTGCGAGGGTTCCTCTAGTTGCATATTGCAATTACCCGTTCCATTGTTACTGGATGGCACTAGAGGGGGGGAAGACTTCTCCTCATTGGTTCGTACTTCTGACGTATGTACTTGAGTGTTTGATTTTAAATTATTCCCACCACCAAAGTGCAGTAAGGTATTATGCGATTTTTTGCACACATCGCACACAAGCGTTGATTTGCAAGAATTTACAGTATGTGATGTGCTAAAACAATTTACACATAAATGTTTTGATTTTATAAAGTCAAAACGGGCTCGTGGAGATCTCACCGCCCTGAATCGAGAGCAAGCAGTAATTGCATGTTCAGTTTTTTTACAAAACATACAAGCTTCCAAGGGCATATTCTGAGTCGAGAATGTACGTGCCGAGGCTAGTATCAGGTTACGAGTTCGTTTGACCGGTAAAAAAAGATCATCAAAAGCATTTAAAGCTTGAAAATCTGGTTTAAATTCTGGATTTAAAGTTAACTGACAATAATTAATATCGTCAATAATGTTTTCAAACTGAATGTACATTTCATCTATTAATTCGGTCTGATCTATGAAAGTTTCATTATTCCTAAAATCGAAATCAGAGACATTTTTTGTCAAGTTAAATAGATCATTAATACGTGAAAAAAGTTTTTCCTTTTTCGCTGTTAATGAAATAAGCATTCGATCATATTGATCATTTGAAATTTCTTCCGTAATCCTCAGCATTTTTAAAGAAGTACAACAATTTTATCACACGAAAAGTTTAAGTTTAACAATAAAATAGGTATTTCGATATTTACCAAAAAATTACGTAATCCGACAATCCTTTGTTTATGTAATTATTAAAAATATGCTACTAACAGTAATGTTGATTTTTCTGCTTCAAATTTACCAAAAAAAATACGTAAATTGACGCTTTCTAAATAATTCTATAAGAGGTAGGTATTTCAAGAATATTACCAAAAAATTACGTAAATCTGAAACCTTTCTTGTAAAATTTATGCTGTTACCACAAAATTTTACAATAATGTTACAATGTTAATAATTAATTAACAATAATGTTGCGAATAATTATCCAAAATTACGACAATTCTGCGAACAATGTTAACAATTAATTAATAATAATAATGTTGCGAATAATTATCCAAAATTACGATAATTCTGCGAACATCCAAATATGTCATCCAAAGCAAAAAACAAGACCAGCTATAGTTCTCAAAAAATGAGAGGTACTTCAAATTTACCAAAAAAAATACGTAAATTCGAACATCCATGTAATATCAGCTATAATCTCGAATTGAATGAATAATCTAGGCTACGAAGGACCAATAAATATGTAGGGGCGTGTAAATAGCCCCTGACACGAGGGAGTTACTACCCTATGTAAATTAACGAAAATTGAATTCTTCCCTATGTGACACAAAAAACAGTTGACCCAGCAATTCCAAAAACCAAAGTGAAAACAAACAAATACTCACTCAGAGAATGCAGCTCAGCCACGATGTCCACACAAAAAGACACTTCTTTTCAATAAAAATGTCAAGGCGATATTGCATAATCTTAACAGATGTTTCGCACAGCAAGGAAGTTTCAACAATTAAAAATTTGCATATTAATAATGCGTGCCAAAATCCAATCTTAGGTACAACAATAATTCACTCACTGGGTGAACCACTGGATAATGACTGACCAGTGACATCTGTTGGCCTTTCACTGACACTCCCGTCAGAAGCAATTGCCTGCCTCACAGAGGTAAGGAAATGCATGAATACACTGCATCTCAAGTCACATAGGTTAAATTCAATACAATACAAAAACCATAGATGGCGCCCTTATGGTCTTATAGCATAAATTATTAATTTAAAGAAATTAATGCCCAAATATATTTATGGCGCATATCCAAATGGTAAGTAATGAAAATTAATCACCAATTCAAAATTACACAATGAAACAATTATCAATGTTTTGATTATGTCGGATTTAGATTATTTAACTTCACCACTCACTTACGGGAGTTGCTTTTCATTTTATTTATACGCGTGAGGGGGAATTACGATAATGATTGTATTTTTCCTTTGGAGGGATGTGGACATACGTTCACCGTTTGAGTGTTGACTAAGAACAAATGTAAACTTCCAGCGCATTGACATTGTACGAAAAATTTTTTTTTCTTCATAACTTTCTTTTTCGTGAATTTTTGCAATATTTTAATAGTTATTCTGCTATTTGGGGCGGAGAAAAATCCTACAAATCAAAGATCATCAAAATCGGTCCAGCCGTTCTCGAGTTATAAATAGTGAAACTAACCGGAGTTTTATACATATATTATAAGATTATATATTGATATAATTTGGGAGGCGTCTTAGGTCACCCCAAGTGGTTCGCTGTGTTTGGTGACTTAGCAGGGGTATCCGGGTTTATGGGGTGAGGTTTGTCCTGGTATTGGTGGCGAATGCGTCTGCGCACCTGCTGCGTGGCGGGCCGGATCGAGAGAGACTGATTGAGGGAGGGCTTTTGACCTTTCAAGCCGGACTCTCTCAACCCATTGACTTGCACCGCAGTTAGAGCGATGGATTCGTGTATACGTCTATAACTCCTGGACACACTAACCCCCAGATTCCCACTCACCCCTCATACCTTTTTCCCCTCCAGAACTTCCTATCCTTCCCTTCCCTAAAAAGACCCTCCACACAGCATGCCCTAAGATGACATGTGGGGCTAATGTTAAAAAAAATTAATATATGTATATATTTTTTTTATCATTCCAATTCATCATTGTTTGCTTTATTATTTACAATTTCGTAGACGGGTGTGAGTACTGCCGCTCCGGGATCCATAAATTGGATAACCAACACCTTTGCCATAGATCACCCCAAGTTGTTCGCTACGTTTGGTGTCTTAGCAGAGGTGCCCAGATTCATCGGTTGAGGGGTGTTCAAGTCTTGGTGGTGGATGAGCCTGCTCACCGGCGGGCGGAATCGGGAAAGGCCGGTTTGAGGACATCCTTTGAGCTGGTCTCGCTCTACTCAACGTCTGCACCGCAGCGGGAGCGATGGATTCATTACGTCCGTCACTCCTGGACAAACTGACACAATAAGGACTCTTTATAACCTACTTAGCCCAATTCTCATATAGACATCTTCTCAGTTGAAAAACGTTTTTTTTTAAATTAAAGAACACAATATTAGCGAAAGTCAATCGAAAATCTGGAGACAGAAAAATCAGAAAAATATATTGGCACCTCTGGGACTCGAACCCAGGACCTTTCGCTTTCCGGGCGACAGCTCTGACCACTGAGCTAAGGTGTCTCTATCCGATTCGGTCATTTTTAACTGCATCATACTTCGACTAAGAATTACCATCATTATCTTCACTTTTCTTAATTCTAGATTTTCGATTGAGTTTTGCTAATATTGTCTTCATTTAATTAAATATTACGATTTGAGATTTTACTCAAAAATAAAAATGTTATACTTAAATAAATATTTACTTAATTATATATTTCAATTATTAGCATCTTCTCAACTTGAAAAATGTTTTTCTTTTTATATGTTTTACTTGAACATGTTTTACTCATTAACCTCTTTTTAATCAGATTTTCTTTTATTTATATGTTTTATTTTTTAGCATCTTCTGAACTTTTTTTACTTATTTACACCTTCTTTACTTTAAAAACGTTTAACTTATTATATATTTTACTTATTATATGTTTTACTTATTACGTTATTGCCATCTTCTCAAGTTGAAAAATGTTTTCCTTATTATACCTATTCTTATTTTACATACCTGTTTTACTTATTATAAATATATAAGCACTTACTACGCTCGTCATCTTTTTCTTAAGATATTTACATTTTTATAAATATATTTACAATTTTTTTATCATTCCAATAGTGTAAGTATTACCTACACATGATGTCATTGTTCGCTTTGTTATTGATGCATGTTCTTAACTTCTATCTTAATTTGCTTTGATTTACATGTTCATAATGGCTCTTTATTACTTACGTAATTGTCACTTCTCGCATTATGGTTTATGTTTTATACTTTAAGTTGTGTTCTCCGTTAAATAGTATTAAGTATTATATATACAGGATTTCATTGTTCGCTTTGGTATTGATGCATGTTCTTAACTTCTATCTTCATTTGCTTTGATTTACATGTTCATAATGGCTCTTTATTACTTACGCAATTCTCACTTCTCACTTCTCATATTATAGTTTATGTTTTATACTTTAAGTTGTGTTCTCCGTTAAATAGTGTATTTCATTGGATATCATTGTTCGCTTTGTTATTGATGCATGTTCTTAACTTCTATCTTCATTTGCTTTGATTTACATGTTCATAATGGCTCTTTATTACCTACGCAATTCTCACTTCTCATATTATAGTTTATGTTTTATACTTTAAGTTGTGTTCTCCGTTAAATAGTGTATTTCATTGGATATCATTGTTCGCTTTGTTATTGATGCATGTTCTTAACTTCTATCTTCATTTGCTTTGATTTACATGTTCATAATGGCTCTTTATTACCTACGCAATTCTCACTTCTCATATTATAGTTTATGTTTTATACTTTAAGTTGTGTTCTCCGTTAAATAGTGTATTTCATTGGATATCATTGTTCGCTTTGTTATTGATGCATGTTCTTAACTTCTATCTTCATTTGCTTTGATTTACATGTTCATAATGGCTCTTTATTACCTACGCAATTCTCACTTCTCATATTATAGTTTATGTTTTATACTTTAAGTTGTGTTCTCCGTTAAATAGTGTATTTCATTGGATATCATTGTTCGCTTTGTTATTGATGCATGTTCTTAACTTCTATCTTCATTTGCTTTGATTTACATGTTCATAATGGCTCTTTATTACTTACGCAATTCTCACTTCTCATATTATAGTTTATGTTTTATACTTTAAGTTGTGTTCTCCGTTAAATAGTGTATTTCATTGGATTTCATTGTTCGCTTTGTTATTGATGCGTGTTCTTAACTTCTGTCTTCATTTGCTTTGATTTATGTTATTTAGACTTTTGTGTAGGCGTGTGATGTGTGATCTTGCAGATCTTAATAATGATAGACGCGTGGTCGAGATGAACATTTATTTGCAAAATAAAAGTCTTTAAGCTACGTGCTAGCTAACGGAGCTGTCTTTAGATAAGGAGAGCGAGTAGGAACATTCATCACCTTTTATACTCTAGTTCTGCCGTCTCGCTCTTGCATATTTGAAAAGGCAGGCGTGCCGCTAAAACCATTCTCACAATTTACATGTTCATAATGGCTCTTTATTACTAACGCAATTCTCACTTCTCATATTATAGTTTATGTTTTATACTTTAAGTTGTGTTCTATGTCAAATAGTGTAAGTATAACCTATACAGGATTTCATTGTTCGCTTTATTATTGATGCATGTTCTTAACTTCTATCTTCATTTGCTTTGATTTACATGTTCATAATGACTCTTTATTCCTTACGCAATTCTCGTTTCTCATATTACACTTTATGTTTTATACTTTAAGTTATTCTATGTTAAAGCCGAAATATAAAAATATCAATATATGATATAAATACATAAAAATAAGTTGTAAGCCAAAAAAGTTAATTTTACAGAAGAGCGAAAACCAATGATGATAGATGAAACAAGCGGTCCCGTCGATATTTCGCAGAGATAGAGTGATCTAATTTATATACGGTTATCGTTGAGCATAGATAAAAATAAAATTTTATAAATTATAAAAAAATTGACTTACGACCTTTTTCCACGGGATGTACGATATATCACCATATTTCCTTAAAAATTAGAATATTACTCGCGGGCCCTTGTTGAATACCCCTGCAGTAGTCCTAAAGAGAGTTTATCCTCGGAGAGCAGTGAATAATAATGTCGTCATTGTTATGTAAATAAGATTCCAAGAACAAAAATGAAAAGTTTTGCACCGAGAATGGCGCCTAAAGACCGCGAAACCGTTGTTCTTCAAGTGGGAGTATGAAAGTTTTCCCGGAAACTTGCCGCGGTGCATATTTATGTAATAGAAGCTTTTAGTACCTGCAGCTCTTTCAAAACTTCCTCCTCGATATATTATCTTAGCTACTTGTACTAAAACCGTTTAAAGAACTCATTGGTATTAGTAGTGTTCAATATCGGTACTTTAACCACCCGTCGAGAATCGATACTTTCACGAAACTTCTGTATATTAATACATCATCTGTATATTAACCACTGGAGCGCGTTTTGCCACAATATGGCACTATTTAAAATACCTCGGATTGCTTTGCTGCCAATTTTGGCAAATTTTCTCTTATTTGTAAGTAATTAAGTAGAGGTTTACGATTTTATTATTTATTTTTTATACATCCTACGAATATGTAATAATCGACAAAAGACAGGAGAATTCATTAGAATTATAAACATTTTTTATGTCTCCATAGTAAAATTCGGAGGTATGATTTTTTTATATGGGCGGATAATATTCAAAACGGTCACCAAAAAATCTCGAGTAATCGGAGTAAAAAGTTTTAAATTGGGCTGTCGCTCCAGTGGATTAAACACCCTATAATAAAAAAAAACTTAGGTAATAATAACATTTTTTTAAGCCACAGTTTGCTTTAATTTAAGTTCTTTTTTTACATGTTGAACTACCTATATTGTGAGGGTGACCCGACAGTTGATCCGCCGACAATTGCCCCCCCCCCCAATAAAAAATTGCGGTTTATTAATTATTACTGATTTATTACTGTTGACATATAATATTTGCGTCAAATATCGCAAATCCCATAGAAAAGTATTATAAGTCTATAGTAGTTATATCTGATACTATGATATATTATGTAAAAGTCGGATGGCGTTAATACAAAAAAAAAACAAAAAATTTCCATTTAATGTTTATCTCTGAAAAGTAAAGTAATTGTGATTACGCCCAGTGTTTGTTTATTTTTCAGTACAAAAATAAAATTTATATAATCATATTACCCACGCATAACCTGTTTCGGCTTAGAGGTTATAATCTCTGGCAATTAACTTATGCGTAAATACAATGGCAAATAAATATAAAGGGTAGGTCAAACTCACGGAAGAGGTGCAGGTTCTTCTGGAACGTAATACTTTTCTTGATGAGACCACCATTTAGTTGCAGTTCACTTTTTTTTAAACTGAATTATTGTTAATGCTAATAGTTGCTAATATTGTTAATGCTAATAGCTGCGACAAGATAGTTGCGGTAGTTTTATGCGAGTTAGGTATATAACTATGACTGCGTCCGGCGGCGATGATTGTTAACACACAAACTTCGAGCACCGAAATTACTTGCGATTGCTTGCGATAGTAACAGCAGGGAATCATAAGGGGAGCGGGGGAAGGGAGATATTCATTGCCATAGGAAATAAATAATATTTAAATCCAAAATAAACACAAAAGCAATCCGCCGAGCGCAACCAATATTATTGGCGCTAACATGCCCCTCAGCCTTGACAGGATGGTCAAAATAAACCAACATGCGAAACGAAAAGAAAATAAAAATAAATACTATTAAAAGATAGCAATTATGTATATATGCCTACTTGAACTAAACTAATTAATTATTAGGTATTATAAAAATGGCAAGAAACATGAGATTAATAATGAGCGTGTAAACTTGGTTTACGAGAAACCTTGTTTTGGTTGCGAGTTACGTTGCTTTGCTTGAGAGTAGGTGCGTTTCCGACTAGTACGTACCCTAAACTGGTTTCGATTGCACTCGGTGATGATTGAGTGCCCTTTACCTTACCAGGTAAAAGGATTTGGCCAAAAACATTGGCACCAATGATTGCATCGATGACCCCTGGGATGTGGAATTTGTCGTCGGCGAGTGGCAATTCATTTAGATAAGACAACGCACTCATATCTATAGAAGATGCCGGCAATTGGGTTGTAATGCGATCCACTACCAAAGGTCGAATGGAGAAAGATGTTTTATTATTATAGCGAGACTCAAACTTTAAATTAGTCATTCCTTTAATGCGTTGAGAAATATCTCCAATGCCTCTAATGGTTGTATGATTGCGATCTGTGAATAAGGGTAATCCAAGGCGTTTGCAACAGCTCGTTGTAATAAATTCGCTTTGTGATGCGCTATCAATTAAAACGCGTATTTTCTGATAATTATTCCTGGAATCAAGAACACTAATAGATGCGGTACCTAATAAAACGGATTGATTTGGGGAAAAAACGTTTGCATCTCCATTATTGAGAGTACATAATGTTACATTATCAGATTTACTCTCAGGTTTGCTTTTGGGATTTAAATTTCGCTCCATATTACGAGAAAAATTGGATGAAGTGTCATCAAAATGCAATAACGAGTTATGGTTTTGATTACAATATCTGCACCGATTTTCCGATTTGCATGTATTGGTAGAGTGCATTGTACTTAGGCAATTTCGACATAAGTTTTGTTTTTGAGTTATCTTAAACCTACTCTTAGGTGATGCGTTTAAAAATGTTGGGCATTTAAAAATGAATGTATGGTCTGACAAATTACATAACGTGCACTTATAGTGTTTTGCTTTGTTATGCGTTAAACTAAGAAATGCGTGGCTATATTGTGCTTCCCGTAATTTTTTTTTTCTCGAACTGTTGTGATTTCGATTCTGGTAATCTTGACGTTCTATGTAGTATTTTGGCTTGTTCACGTAAAAATGTTACGAATTCATCGTACGACGGTGCCTCTGATTTTCTGACCGATGATTCGAATGCTACAGCTGTTTCTTTGTCTAGTTTTTGAGTCCCTATATAAAGAAAGAAACATTGTAATAAGTTAGGAATTTTTAATTGTTGCAATGCTGAAATTGATGAATGAAATTGGTCTATAAAAGCTTCTAAATCCACTGCAGTTGGTACTGTTATTGGTTTTATATTCAAAATTTTATCAAAATAATAAACCGCGTTCGCCCGGGTATCTTCGTATTTTTCCGTTAATGCCTTCCATATAAGTTGGTAATTTTCGGCTGTGGTTGGAATTCCGGCACAGATATTTAACGCTTTTCCCGACAAAGTACTTATTAAATAATGAATTTTTTCCGTGTCGGAAAGATCTATATTTTCATGAATTAATTTTTTAAAAGTATCGTGAAAAATTCTCCATCCCATTATATTTCCATCAAATGATGGCAAAGTTAATTTTGGCAACTTAACATTGAGATTTGATTTATCTAACTTCGAATGCGTTTCAGATAACTCACTTGTATTGTCACATGTCTGTTTTGCGGTTAACTGGATTACAGAATATAAATCATCAAATGATTGTTCCATTTGAAAGTTAGGAATAAAATCTGAATTTATTTGCATTTTTAAATCATTAATTTTATTTACTAATTGAATAAACTCTTTTCTGATCTCCAATAGCAACGCTGCATTGGCACAAAATATGTTTTTTGAATTAGATGATTTCAAACCCTTTATGCTATCATAAATTCTCTGAATCCTTGCAAATTGTGAATTCTGCCTCGCTTCTAATAATTTAATGTCTCGTTCCATTTTGGAGACGTCTGATTCATCCGGCATATTGTCAATTTATTTGTTAATTATAATAGGCTGAAGATTATTTCGTGATGACGTACGTACGACCTATCTCAACTACCCACGATAAATTTATATGCAATGAAATACGTGCGTAAATGTTTTCAAGTAAAAATGCGCGCTGGTTCTTTTAAATTACACATCCAGGCTAGATTGGACCATAATGTTTCGGCTTAGAGGTTATAATCTCTGGCAATTAACTTATGCGTAAATACAATGGCAAATAAATATAAAGGGTAGGTCAAACTCACGGAAGAGGTGCAGGTTCTTCTGGAACGTAATACTTTTCTTGATGAGACCACCATTTAGTTGCAGTTCACTTTTTTTTAAACTGAATTATTGTTAATGCTAATAGTTGCTAATATTGTTAATGCTAATAGCTGCGACAAGATAGTTGCGGTAGTTTTATGCGAGTTAGGTATATAACTATGACTGCGTCCGGCGGCGATGATTGTTAACACACAAACTTCGAGCACCGAAATTACTTGCGATTGCTTGCGATAGTAACAGCAGGGAATCATAAGGGGAGCGGGGGAAGGGAGATATTCATTGCCATAGGAAATAAATAATATTTAAATCCAAAATAAACACAAAAGCAATCCGCCGAGCGCAACCAATATTATTGGCGCTAACATAACCAAATTACACAGCTGTGCTTTAGTGAGTTCATATTACTCACATCCTTTCATTGTATATTTATTTATTAAATGTAAAAATTGGAAAAAATAAAGGAAAAAAAACCTTATTAAAGTTAGATCACTTCATCTCCTCAAAACGTCGCTAGTATCTCTTTTCGACGGGACCGCTTGTTCATAATTCATAATTTTTTTTTTTCGCTCTCCTGTAAAATAAACTTTTTTGACTACTACACTTTTCTACGGGATGTGCGAATATGGCTTAAAAGAAAGTGTTAATTAAATACATGTGGTTAAAAATTCATATCTTCATTATTTTTCGTCTGTTCTTGTGACAATAGCAATATTTAAAAAAAAAAATGATGCTGGTGACCAATCTGGTAAATGCACCGCACGGTTGTTTGAACACCCTATTCATTGCAACCGATTCGAAAGCAAAGTTCGGGGTGTTCGGAAAGTAAACGTTTCTCAATTTGGGAGGTGGGTATAGGTAACCCCGAGACTGAGCAGGGTTGCCCGGATTCACGGGGTGAGGTTTGTCTACATCTTGGCGGCAAATGCGTTTGTCTACCTACTGTGTGGTGGGCCAGATATGGAGAGACTGGTTGAGGGAGACCTGACTTAAACCTCCCCTGCCGGACTCTATCGACTCATTGCCTTGCACCGGAGTGGGAGGTTCTCCTGATTTCGATTGATCAGATTTCGACCCACCCCTCATACCCTTTTCACCTCAGAACTTCCTTTCCTCTCTTTCCTTCCTTACCCGAAAAGACCCTAAAAAATATGACATACACCCTGAGGGATGTTTTTCCTCAAGTCCTACTGTGTGAATATATTTATTAATGATGTGTGGGATGTTCTTCTTTTCAATATACAAACATGCACGTATGAAAATGTATTTCATTTTACGTATTAAAAAATAATGCTATTAAACTTAAGGTACAATTAATAAAAAAATAATCCTCACTTGAATTAACATCATATTCCATAATGGCATATCGTAGAAGTTTGAGCTCCCTGAAGTAATTCCTTTATAGAAGAATAATAATTATTAATACCTATTATAGGAATATTCAATGCTTATATCCTGATACTCAAACATACAAAACAATACGATTAATTACCAGACATGCGTAAAACAACTTCATTTTCACACACCATAAAAAAGCTGTTTCAGAATGTAATCTTTTTGAAGAGTAAAACAAGTGATTTTTTATCCTCTGGGGTATTGCCTCATATGTTACTTTATTTTCAATAGTTATAATAAACATTATAATACAATTTAACAAAAGTAAGTTTACATGATATGGTACAATAGATTAAAATCTTTTTAACAATACATATTATCGATATCGGAAATTTGAAATGCTGTAAAGGACAAAATGATCATTGTTCATGAGAGCGATCTCATGTTTTTGTAGACCTATATCTAACAGAATATTTAACAGAATTTAATTTATTTTGAAATTTTTAGACCAAAAATCTTTTTAAAATGCATGTCGTAAAGGACACACATATTTTATTACTAGAATGACGACGCAGATCGAAAGAGAAAAAAACCGAGAAACTTTACATTTTTGGATTTCTTGTCGTTTAAAGCATTTCAAAATTCCACTATCGATATGATTTGTTCCAGGATTGATGGCATTCCAGAACCAAACATTTTGCCAGCCACTTCAAAATGTTTGCACATAATTTGACATTTCTTTCAAATAAATACGTAAGTACAATTTTATAATAACAATTTTAATAGATTTTTTTGATCTGAACCTACGATCTACGTTAATCTATAATATATTATTATAGTAATATAATTTTTCGGTGAACAATCATTTTTAACATACATAATATGAGCGAAAATAATTTGGAGCTATGCAATAAATAATTTTAGTAACGAAATTAAGAAGTAAATAAGAATTGTAATAAATGTACCAATTTAAGAAGAGGAGTTCAAAATAACATTAACTCACAAACAAAGCTCTAAATAATATGTCATGAAAAACCAACATTTTGGTTTATGCATTCGAATAATGAACATGATTCTCAATATAGGTAAAAAATAAATATCTAGGATTAAAATTAATATTATACTTAAATATGTAAAAACATTTTCATTTGACAAGTTTTTGGTATCAATTGGCGGTGATTAGTCAAGAAATGTTACGGAAATAGAATTATTCAGTAATCCTTCCCAATGGGATTTTTTAAAAATATCTGAGCGTTCCTCAGTTTAGTTTGGTGAAAATGACTAGAAATATTTTCGCTATGGAATGAAATACATACCTATTGTTTCTTAAACTATAAATAATTCGCTTTTCTTTTTAGTCAACCTCTTACAAAAATAATCAATCTAACACAATGTACGCCAGCACATACATTATTAACTTTTCCATATTAAAATTTAATTTGGAGCAAAGTAAACTCCGGAACTCTATAACATAACTTTATCGAGAAGTTATGTAAAAACAATTAGTTAACGATGAAAATTTAAATAGTGGTGTTGTTTTGTGTGTTTCGAATCATTAAATTTGAATCAAACATTTTTAAAAGTTCGTTTAAAAAAGTGTGCATTGTGAATACATCATCTAAACATTGGATTATTATTACTAAATTAATCAATGTTTTAAATTAATCGCGTAACTAAGGTTAAACTAATTTCGATTCCGTATAGTAATAATTTAATAAATCACACAAAACTTTTAAAGTTACAGTAAAATGGCCTATGAGTTTTCTTAATTATATATAAATATTTTTTTCATTAGAGATATTGTGAAAGCAGAAAGAGATATCGCTGTTTAACAAACAATGTTTCGACTAGAGTTTTCGGTTTGGCATTAAATGATATTGCAATTTAGTTCTCCGAATCTTCGGCTGCTTCGAATTCGTCTTCTGAAAGAAAAAAATATTGATTATTATTTTGAAACAATTTTATGCACACGTTTTACAATGCACTCCGGAAAATTGTCTCCATGGAAAAATAATCTTTTGGAATACCTAGAACGGGTAAACAATTGCAAGAGAATTTTTTAAACACAGCAGATAGGAATCACGGCCAAAGAATTGTCAAAATACCGGCAGGCTGCCCCTCTGGGAGCCATTCTTTCTACAAAATAAATTTCTGCAGAACTACTTTCCCATTTCTGACCGATGAATTCGGCCCGCAAGAAGACTTCGATAAAGGAGAATCTCCCAAACCACTTCGCACTTAGCGTGCATTCCGGAAACACAGATTCGGAATAAGGAGGTTCTCCGAATCTTTAATGAGTTGTGAGCCAGCGGGCCTGATGGAATACCTGCCCCTTAGACTATTCCAGTAATTGTATCATAACTCATCTCGTCGTGATGATGATCCATAAACGGCAAAAAATGTGTAAAAATATTGTATATGTTTGCTTGTACTCGTACATCCTGCATACAATGTGATTCTCTTTTCAAATAAAAGAGAAAATAGAAAAAAAGTACTTGTAGAGAGAATCTTTAAACAGAGTATTATAATTTCTACGAATTTAACTTATGCAAGAAACAGATCACAATAAAATATATTGTTATTACCTGGCGTGATAGATTTCTTTCCCCTCATTCCAACAAAGCCACTCGGTCCCCTCCGTTTCTGGTAAGTGTCGTCCCCTGTCCAAGAAAGCCTATCCGCCAAGTGCTGAATTTCAGATTTCTTTCCCCGAACTCCGACGAATTTTCCCCTGAATGGGAATCCATAGGGTCCTTTTTTCCCCCTCATTCCGTAGAAAGTATTAACCGATGGAGCCTTCTTTCCACGAACTCCGTAAAATCCAAAACTCGGGGAACGTCTTTCCTTCACGCTGATGGCTCCAAGCATATTAGGTCTTTCTTGATCAGCTATTCCAAAGTTGTCGAGCAAAGATACCTGCTCGTTTGAGTCCGTTGGTGGCAGGATTCCGTTGGTCGCTACTTCTTGCATTCCTAGAGCGTGTTCAGTACTTATGCTTGTTGGTTTGGCTTCAAAATCCTTAGGGTCTTCGCTCTTGTTATTTTCGTCTTCAACTTTATCTTTTTTCCCTCGCATACCCTGAAAACCAGAAGGTGCCCGTTTGTCTTCAACACTATTGAGATATTCAAATTCTCTCTTGCCCCTCATACCTTGAAATCCTTTAAGCCCTCCCACCCTCTTGTCTATCAAATCATCGTCAAAGTATTCCCTGTCTGGAGCATAATTTTGCACGGGTGCTTCATTTTCCATGATATAATTCTTAAAATCGTTTGATGAAGTATCGATGAGGTCTGCGTATAAGTTCAGAGGGTCTTCGCCGATGTTGCTTTTCTTACCCCTCATGCCTTGGAAACCCATGGATCTACGCTTGTTGAAGAACTTGTTTCTGAGGTATTCAAATTCTTTCTTGCCTCTCATTCCTTGGAAGCCTTTAAGTCCTACTCTCTTTTCAGGGAATTCTATATTCAGATAGTCTTCAAGCGGTTGAGGGGGAAAAATCGTTCCGAGATTGAGATCATTTTCTTTCTTACCACGCATACCCATGAATCCCATGGGAGCCCTTTTGTACGATGGGAGTTGATTCCCTTGTCCATAGAAGTTATTGTGTATCCTAGCTAGATTCCAGGGATCTTGAATGGCCGCGTACCTCGATAACTCATCTAAGCTAGATAAGGGCTGGTAAGAAACCCGTTCAAGTTCATTTAATGGTGATGTATCTTCGTCTTGGGCGGTGAAGTCGACACTCTTCTTACCCCTCATCCCCTGGAATCCCAATGGGAGCCTCTTATGCGCCACCTCTCCTCGACATCCCGAAGTTAGCAGTGCAACTCCAATTGCCATCCATATCGTTGATTTGTTCATTCTGGAACAAGAAGAAAATTAAAATTATAATTTTATGAATGAAAAAGCCAATATAGAAACCCAAACAATTTATTAGAATACGGCGTGTGGTGGTAAACAGGAAGAGGGTTGGTGGACACCTTGTTTCAAATCTAATACGGCAGGTGGAATGCATGTAAAAGAACTATCAAAATATTTTTATACTGATATTTTCTCTAAACTTTAATTTAAGATAGGTGTAATTACTTATAGTAAAGTTTTTGTTAAAATATTTTAAATTTTTCTTATTAGACAAGATTGATCTTACACTAAAGCTTTTTCCTGTTAAAAAAATGTCTTTTTAATAAAATAAGTGATGTGAAAAAACACGACATTTCTTGCTAATTTCATAATTGACTTAAATTGGTTGTCAGCGTTAGACTCATCTGGTACACCCCATATAAATATGTTCGTGTAATTCTATCCAAGATTTTCACTTACGTATAATGGTAATTAGTACCATAAAACAAACAACTTTTCGTTAATCTAATGACAAGACAAAACTCAAGACAACCGACACCCTAATTCGGTGTGACGTAGACATAACACTATGTTAATGTAATTCTAACATTATTTATTTGACATTTTCCTTGGAGCTGGCCCATTATAATAATTGTACCCATAATATTACATCAATGTCATAATCATTTCCTCTGCAAGATTACTAAAAAGGTAACTCACAGATTTCGCCCTCAATTTTATAAGTCTTTCAGTTGCCAAAACTTATCTTGATAAATGGGTAGATATGTCTTTACTATTTACGAGTAGTTAAGGCCCATTTACCAGTGGCTGAGAATTCATTCCGATCATACCCTTGCAATTCAGTACAGGGTGGTTCCCACGAGAAAGATTATTATAATTATGATTATTTACATATTTTCTATAACTCAATATCAATTTTATTTTAATCAAAATTTGCATTAATATACACCTACATCCAAGTTAGTAATACAAATTCTCAAACGCGTGACTCTAATGCTAAACTCTATTTGTAATTATTTTTGATCATACGAGTTTATAACTGCTCATAATGTCGAATTTAAATAAGTATGTAAAAAAATCTGAAATACGTTCGTTTGTAAGACCGTAAATAAATAGACAAATATTAAAGAATTTTCGTCGCAAAACAAAATTGATATTCTGAAAAGCAGCTTTCCTAGATAATATATTAAATTATTTAACTGTATGATTTGAAATGTGTGTTGTATAATAAAAATTTTGGTTTTAAAAAATTAACACATCTGCCAACGACCAACGGTGTACCTTTATTATAATAAAAATAAATTTATTTTTACAAAATTTAAAACATAACTTTACTAGAAAAAATAACAATCTTTCGAAACTAAGTTTTATTTCTTTGTTGAAAAGAATCGACACGTCTATAATCTGATTTAATAATGATGTATTTTCAGTTGTATCTGGTTATTCCCTCTTACGTGGGGAGGGGGTGAGGTTTTAAAACTGTTCAACATGTCGAGAGTATTGTGTCAAAATTTCAAGTAAATCGGAGCAAAACTAAAGAAGATACAGCGTTTCAAGCGACCGGCCCTCATGCTCAAATCAAGTATATTTTCGAATATAAAAAACTTTTAAAATCGATTTTCTCGCAAACCAATTTTTGAAGTTCTTGAACATCATAACTCAAAATTTACTTGACCGATCCTCTTGAAATTTTGTACACTATTTCTACACATAAATCAACAGGTAATCAGGAAGAGTTTTTTTTACCATTTTTTTTCATTTTATAATAACAAATTAACCGAAATTTTTTAGCAAAAATCGCATTTTTGACTTCAACGCGCTGCAAGAAATTAAAAAAAAACTCTTCCTGATTACATGGGAAAACATATTATCACCTTTTAAACGCATTATAACAACTTTTTTCGAGGCGCCTCCGGAGATTCGCTCTCGCGGACTTATTTATTGATGTTTTTGATAAAAAAATTTTAAAGATACTTCAGATGTCATACTATAACGTGTATATAAAATAAATAAACCAACAATTTTCACATCTCCAAAAAAATTTTATGAAAATACGCCTTTTTTAGCCTTTAAAACCGTACCCACCTTAAGGAAAACTCGTTAGATGGATCAGTATGATTTTATACACAGGTACAGCGTTTAGTCACAGAAAAGAAACTTTTTTTTTTGTTAATTTAACTAAATGGATGTCTAAATGCGCCTGATATTTCAAAATAACAATGTAGTTATAACAAGCATACGATAATGATTTTATTACCTAATAATATTATCTTAGGGTGAATATATTAGACCTATATGATATATGAGAATGATAACATAAATAAGAACGTTCTTAAGAAGTGTACGACTGTTATTTTAGGGGAAAAAAAACAGAAGTGAATATTATATCGCAGTGATTTATTACGTCAAGGGCTAAAAGTACATATCTAATTTCTGTTTGCCGGAAGCATTTTCAAAAGGAACTGATTTTCCTACTTCCCTACCTTCCTCTTCCTTATCTCCTTTCCCTCCCCATCTCCTTCAGCCTCACATATAACATACAACTTAACACACCCAAATCGGGGTTGCTATAGTCGCACTGTCTCTGGTTGGCATTGAACAGTTGGGATTTTTATTGGGTATTCCCATTTAAAAAAAATATGTCAGTGATCAGAAATAATTGGAGTTCACTTTGGGAGACGGGCATGGGTACCGCCGCCCGGGGAACCATTTATCGGATAACCAACACCTCTGCCATAGGTCACCCCAAGTGGTTCGCTATGTTTGGTGACTTAGCAGGGGTGCCCGGGTTCATGCGGTAAGGTATGTCCAGGTCTTGGGGGCGGATGCGTCTGCTCACCAGCTGCGTGGCAGCCCGGATCGGGAGAGAATGGTTAAGGGTGTCCCTTTGACTTCTCCAGCCGTACTCTCTCGGCTCATCGCCTTGCACCGCACTGGGAGGGATGGATTCATACGTCCGTCACTCCTAGATACACTGATCCCCAGATTCCTACCCACATTTCATACCCATTTCCTTCCCAGCACTTCCTCTTCTTCCTTTCTTAAAAAGAGCCTCTACACAGCATTCCCAAAGATAACATAGGCCCTGAGGGGAATCATTTTCCTCAGAGCCTCATGTGAGGAGCTAATTTAAGAAAAAAAATCCGAGACTAATTAATTTATTGCAACATTTACGCCATGTCTAAATTTCTCAACCAAAAACTAGTTTTTACATTATTTTTTATTCTTAGTACCTATTAGTGTAGTACGTTATCGTCCATGATTCTTAAAATACAACTTCTTAAAAATGCATGCATATACAAGTAGGTATATATATAAGTTCTCGAAAGGAAATCCAAAAGCACTTCACAATCGATGAAGCTTTTATCATTATTGCAAAGTTCTCCAAACGAATGTTTCAAAATAGTTTTCCATTATTTGCAAAACTGGAGTAAAGAGAAACATGTATGCCTTTCATTCAGAGGCCTACAAGTCTACTCCGGTAGTGCATTGTTTTAGCTTTTGCTTTATTTAGAGCTTACTGCAAAATAGCGAGCATCTACTGTTTCCCCTTGGGAGAGCTCTCAATTTCAATATGTTTTCACGAATATAGCTTAGTAGGTAACATAAGTAAGCTCCGATACATACCCGACAAAAACAAGGTAACATTGGCGAAAGTCGTGAGGAATATATATATATATATATTGTATAATTTTTGTTACCAATAAGGCTTTGACCCTAGCACCATCATTTGATAATGAAAATGATATTTATTTATTTAAATTTAATTAAATAGTATGGGATTTTAATTTTTATGTAAATTATTCAACTTGTGTTTGTTCCATTTTAAATTTCCTCGGAAATGGGTTTTCTGCAAAGGATATGATTTTATCTAATTTATTCAATTAAGGCCTGGTTATTGAACGACGTACGTGACCAATTTCTAAATCGTAAATGTAAAAACAAACTAATTGAGTTTTAATATCGCACGAAATTAAATGTATCTCGAGTATGTATGAATTATTTTTTTATATTTTATTTTAAAACAAAACATAAATACAACATACCGTTCCACTAACAAATTAATAAGAAGTGTCGTTCATTAAATATCGTTTATCTTTTTATTTTGAAAGAGCTGTATTTATTGCCATATTTCTAACTCAAAGAAAGACGTTCTATTAAATAATATTAAATATGAGAAAGAATAATATTCGTAAATTTACAGAGCATAAGCACTTTTAATAAATTACCTAGATACTCTTCGGGTACAAGAAAATAATAATGCGCTTAACAAAAATAAGGTCAACGAATAATACGTTTAAGTTCAGTAATTGTAACTATTGGTTATATAAAATGAAAATTTACTTTGTTTCGAACCACCTTATTATAAAATTTTACAAATAGTTTCAGTAATACCCAACCTTTTTCAGGATCATAATAATATAAAGTTTCATATTTACAGTTATTTACATATATACCCGTATACGTAAAGAGATATCCGTTAGAAGAGACAGAGAAAAAAAATATATATATATATCAGAAGAGGACAGAACATCAGAGCCTTGTAGATAGAGGGTAGGGATTACATCACGGACATATGAATATATCTGGACCTGCCCTAAGTGATAAAAACGTATTATTTCCCCCTCCACCTCCTTGGAACCGGCTCGCTCCATGGGGAGGGGATAGAGCCTCGCTTGAATCTAAAATGTGTGACGTCATCATTCTTGCCGTGAACAGCGCGAAGCTAACATCCATACATTTAACGAAATAACACGCCAAAACGGTAGCTTGTGCTATACAATATACCTACATATCAATGTGCACATAGCGAATGTGGGCGGTTCTCCAGTGTGCTCGTCGCTGGTTACAGGGGTAAGTAAATTATGAAACATTTGTAAAAGTGTTTTAACTAAACACGGCAACAAAATATTGCTATGTGTATTGGGGCGAGTCTTTTTGGGGCGAACATTTGGCCTTAGCAAATATGTTATTAACGTGGCAAGCAATTCGCGCTCCCATGTAAAAAGGTCTATTCATTCAAAGCAGATTTTGCTTTTAAGAACTAAATGGTGATATTGTAATGCGAGATGCCTATATGCTGTCAGATTGATTGTTTAACGAATCACAGTCATCTTCCTCTCTTCGCCCCCCATAGTTTGGTTTTACCCCTCGTCTGTATCTTCTGGTCTATCGAATTCTGATGTCTATGGATTACATGGAGAGAAAGTGAACAATTTTAATCTTGAAATTTTGGATAATTCCTTATATTTGTTGAAAATATTTAATTCCGTTCTTATTTTTGTTGCATTCATAATTTCTAATGCCTCCAAATTATTAAGATGTAATTAAAGCATAATCCATTTTTATGCAGGACTTACACACCTCTTTTGCAACTAGCCTTCTTTTTGCTGACTTTTTCACGAATAACCTCAAAATGAACATTTTTGAGCATTTTTCCACGTTATTAATACAGGTTTTTTTCATGGAAGGCATGAACTGCGCACAATTGGTGAAAAAAAAATAGGAAAAAAGCATTGAGCTATACAATATAGCGCCCTTGCCTACTAATTGTAAATAAAAATGTTCAACCCATTTTTTCGCTTCATACATCAAAGGAAAAAGACGTTTATAACTGACACTAAAACTACTACATAAATTAACTATTTTCATTAAATAATTATTTACTTATATTATTTAATAAATCTGACAAGTTTAACCACTGGAGCGCTTTTTACCACAATATGGCACTATTTAAAATAGCTCGATTGATTTTCTGCCAATTTTGACAAATTTTCCCTTATTTGTAGTAATTAGGTAGAAGTTTACGATTTTATAATATATTTT
This sequence comes from Limnephilus marmoratus, assembly GCA_917880885.1. NCBI lineage: Eukaryota > Metazoa > Arthropoda > Insecta > Trichoptera > Limnephilidae > Limnephilus > Limnephilus marmoratus. The sequence goes on along the minus strand of OU862922.1, from coordinate 9,077,192 downwards.
TTTATAAATCCTAAAAATATGTGAGAGGTAATCGACAAAAGATAGATGAATTCTTTGGCTATACAGAACTATAATCAGTTTGTATAATATATAATATAACTATAATGTGTGCGGAAAATATTCTAAATGATCACCAAAAAATCTCGAGCAATCGGAGAAAAAAGTTTTAAATTGCGCTGTCGCTCCAGTGGTTAATGCCAGATGTCCTCAGTGTATACAAAATGAAATACATACTCTGAAAAAAATATTTCACGTTTTTATTTAAGCGGAAAGTGTTGCTTGAGATGGATATCTTAGCTAGCAGTGGTTTAAACTCGCGACGCCTGGGTGGAAATCCGATATATTTATCTTCTCGGTTTTTACTTGTCTAGCCGGTTAAGCTGAAATGTTTTAAAGAAACCTAATAAATATTTCAGTTTATGAAAAAACTAAAGGATTTTCGTCTAAATATTCATTGGTTTGCGCTTCGACCGACCAAAATTTTCGCGTCCGGCGCTTTTCCTTATTTTTGTGAATTTAACTATTCGTATTCCGGTGCTTTCAAGCACATTCATACCACATAGCGCCTTTTCCCTGTGTCTCTGAATGTAATAATTCATCTTCCACTCCCTTCACCCACACCACACACCTATTCCAATTGGGGATATTGAGGAAAAAATTTCACCTGTGGCGCTTTCCCGTGGCCTTATCAGAGACAAAACTAATTTTTCACTCCCATCACTCTCGCCACTAATTCCAGTTGGGGATGCCATAGTTCCACAGGCAATGTTGAGGTATCTGGTTTAACTGCGGTATTCTTGGAATCCCTTTCGTAGTCTTCTTTATGTCTATTTAGGTAATCTATATATTAAATATCTAACGTTATTAATACCGTAGCGTCTGCGCGGTTAACCCAGCTACAAGCGCATGCCGGGCGCCACGCCATACGCGCGGCGCAACAAATAACATCTGGGTACATGGAATTTCACATGAAGCTACTGTTATAATTCGGTTTTTAACTAAAGAATTCGACACAAGATTTCACCACTTACGTCAGCAGCTCGCATTGGACGTTTCTTTCCTAGTTATGTGCTACGGATTTACAGAATTTAAGATTTAAGTATCTTTCCAGATATGAAGAGATTACATATGGCGTCATTTACCCGTCACGGTTACTTTAACTCAGTGACTAGCTGTCACTGATCACAGTGGATCTGAGGAACTAGCTATTTTTCGAACCGATTCTTATCAGATTTATAAAATGGTTACCTACACTCAAACTCTCAAACTAGGCGAAGCCGAACTTAAAGTCGCCCGCAGGGCCTAGCAGTAAAAACCTGCGGAGCGGGTTATGTGTATATTATGCTGTGCCACCTAATCATAATTTGGAGATATGAGATATTTGACCTTTTCACATGTCATGTATCTCCAAATCACAATTTAGTGGCGTAGCGCTGTCTTGCATGAATCTCTTCAATGAAATAATAGAAAAAAATTGGCTTATGGTTTTCCAGTAGGTTTAGGGCTTTAAAACGGGGTCCCCAAAATCAGTACGCCCATGGGCCCCTTCAAGGTTTAAGAGGGCCCTGTTCACAAACCCGAGCAACGCTTTATGTAAATATTTCTGGTTTATTCTGTCTATTTCTTTGTTCCTTGCCTGTAAGCTCTCTAAAAATTTAAGCTGTCTCCACCTAGCTTAGAAGCTGACGATGCCTATACATACCTTAAAATACAAATGCCTTCTATGTAGATTAAAATGGAAACAAAAGTCGCCACTGACTTGGTACCTTTTGACTATTACATCGAGACAGCCAGTCTACATTGCGTACCTTCTCTTGCACTCCCTGACTTTGAGCACGCCATTCCATTTGATTGTTGTATTTGTATTTCTATTTTGATTTTTACAATTGTGGTAGGTAAATTCTAAACGCCGAACTGAACATAATTTAAAAAAAAATCATTAAATCTACCACAATATACAACCCATAAATACAGATGCTACAAAAGCGAATATCGTGATCCAGAAACAGATCTCTCAGTCATGTTGTGTCGCGGAGCAACGAAAAAATGATCAGTTATTTTTTTGTTGTCTGTAAACCCGACCGTGTTTTCTAATAGTTTTTGTTGCTTCCTAGAAAAGGACATAAATCTCGGGACGAAAAACACTTTCGTTAAAGGATATGTATCAAAAACAAAATGTCGTTATTTTATCCTCACTTCGGGGTGATAAATAAACAAGGAGGGCGTGCGATGAATAGGTACGTGCGACTCACCTAGAGCGGTATTCTAAAATACTGTCTTATTCTCAAGCCACGCGACGCCGACGCTTGGAAAATCCTGGCATATGGTGGTGACGAACACTTCGCGTAGGAAGGAAAATATCGAAAAATACTTTTTTGTTCATGGCAGTAGTAGTTAAAAGATGACTTTTTTATTCTTGTGGCCAAATTATTGTTTCTTGTTTTGTCAACTCCAAGGTTTTCATTAATATTATTGAAGTGTCTCTTATTTCCAATATCAGACAACTTGAAAAGTTTTGGGTTTTTTCTAAAAAGTTTTAGGTTAGATTTGTTACTATTTGTTTATTAGTTATCGTTAACATTTACAATGTTATATTATACTAGACAAACGTCCTTACTAGGCTAGTTACTAAATAGTTCTGAAGCTACCGCCGACTGACAGCGGAGGCTCGCTCTATCTACTAGAGCCTTCGGCCCTTATCGCAACTGTTCATGCTTAAGACACGAACGGCGATAGATGGTACTCCTTTGACAATACAGCTTCAGCTGCCATCTATTGGGATGTGGCAGAAATTCTACCGACATCTATTAAAAGAAAGGGTAGTTTGTATTGTTATTATGAGAATGAATAAGTGAGCATTAAACTCAAATATTTTTTTATAGTTATCACAAATCTCAAGTTAATTTGATTAATTGTTGCTAATGCCAAATATGACATTTTAGAGCTCAAGTCGATTATTGTTGTGACGTTAATTACAATAAGTTATTCATAAATTTATGTCGCAAGTAAGAATGTTATGTTATTGTGACAGAAATAATCGAGTGTAGTTGCCTTGAAAAGCCTTGAAAAATTACATCATAATCAAAGCGACCAATGAGCGCAGTTTGATGCTTCATAGGTGCTGTAATGCGTCATTTCCGTTTCATCCGAATTTCAAATCACAACGGGGCTAAAAAAGTTTTACTTTAAAAAATAATGAAACTTGATAGATTCCATTAAAAATACATATACCTACACTTGGTCGCTAAGAGCTCATTAAACGAAAGATATCTATTGAATCAAGTGATTTAAGAATTCGGTTTAAGATATTGGACAAAGGTGATTTAAATGAATTTGTAATGCTAGAAAGATAGCAATCGAAGACGGTAGATAAATCAAAATATTTGTATGTGGGTATCTCAGTTCTTCGTCTTCCATAATGTGGTCCTTTAGCGAAGAAACCGCTTGTCACCATCTTAGCGAGGAGACAAATTGCATCCACAAAACTAAATTACGTTTCATCTGGGGAGTTGTGTAAATTTCTACAATCTAATGCACAAATTATATGAGTCAGACAATTGCTCACCGTTTTCTACAATCACCCTAGTTATTTTTTTTCTGTACCATTATTCACAATCTTACAAAACGGAAATTTTTTAACAGCTAAAAATTATGCATATTTTATAATGTGAACCAGAATCCACTTCATGTAACTTTCCTTGCAAAACTGTGGTCTATTTGGATTGGGTTTAAAGCTCCGGAAAAATCTCACAGATTAAAAAGAATCATAAAAACTACAAGCAAAAATAATGGAGCTAAATAAAGAGGCATTGTGTTTCTATTGCAAGAATGCTGAGACTAGTTGAATATTTTTTTTGTTTTTTTGAGTTTCAAGAGCAAGGCATAAATATTTTAGTTTGTTAAGAGCGTTTAACCAGCCAGCTGCCGAAAATCCACATTTCGTCGAAAGTTGTTCTTACGATCGTACAGGGCGGTTGCAATGAGAAAGATTAATTATTCTCCGTACCAGCTTTTTAAAATTATAACTCAATATCAATTTTATTTCATTCCAAATTTGCTGTAATTTATACCTTCATCCAAAAATGCTGAAAGTGTTGATAAAACTATTAAAATTATGTACTTTTTGTAATTATTTTTTGATTATAAGTATTTACCATTTTTCAATAATGTCTAAGTTAATTAAGAATGTAAAAAAAATCTGAAATATATTAGTTTGTAAGTGCGCAAATAAATACACAAACGTACCAATTTTCGTCAAGAAACAAATGTAAGTATATATATTTTTAATGACTTTATTTTGACTAAAATTAAAATTCTAAAACATGCGTTTGCCAGATAATGTATTGATTTATTTTACTGCATGATTATATGATTTGAAATGGGTGTGGTAAAATACAAAATCTTTTTTTAAAATTTAACAAATCTGCCGACGACCTATGGTATAACCTTATTATACTAAAAATAAACATTTTTTCTAAAAATTTAAAACATGGAAAAGAGTCGATACGTCTAAAATCTGATTTAAAAATGACATATTTCTGGTTTTCTCTGTTTCTCTGTTTTCTCCCTCTTAAGTCCTTCATAATTTTACAGCCAGTAAAAATGTTAAAGTAAGAATAATATGTATTGTTTTTTATCGCTTTAAAACGACTTTTATTAGATTTTTTTTTAAGTATGCAAGTTTTCGCGGAGGCGAAATGTAATGTTTTAAATATTAAAGTCACCTTCAGAAAACGTTACTGATATGGAGCATGATATAAGAAGATAGATCGTTTTCAATTTGCACTTTTGAGCAATAAATATCAATTAGAGGGAAACGCGCAAAAGTAAATACACGTTTATGAATATATTTTATGACTTTTTTTCTAGGTAAAAATGTAAAACAGCAAAAGCAATTTATTATTTATTAAGATGAAAAAAATGTACTTATTTTGTTAAATGGGTACAATACAATGCCTTATTTTTAGGTTCATAAGATATATTCATAACATCTTAGATCATACGACATGCGACTTGAATAATACACTTAAAATCAGATGGCAATTGACTGACCTGATATGTTTACATAAAATAATTCACGGCCATCTTGATACTTCATTGTGTCTTAGCAATATTGATATAAATATTCCCAATTCCCATTGTTTAAGACGCCATAATATGTTTCACCTGAACACATTTAAAAATAATATCGCCTAAAAAAATAATAGCCCTCTGACCCAAATGTGTCGACTGTATAATAAGATGGAGTGTACAGAAGTAGATAATTTTGCCGATAATTTATATGGATTAAAAAAAATGCTCTACGATTGCTGAAAAATATGTGCTAATTTATTATGTATCATTTATGTCTTTAATTATGTCTCTGGTCTTGCCTCTCTTTAATATTGTCATTTGAGTAAACTTGTATTTTTATGATTTTTTATTTCTAATTGTTTTTTGTTTTATTTGATCTAATTTTTATTTAAACTGTTTCAAAATTTAACCATTGTTTAATTTGGCTGATTGATTTTATATAAATTTTAACCAATTTTTCTTATTTGTATAATTAACTGAGTTTTTATAACAGGGTTGTTTTCACGTGTATGACAACAATCTGTGAAAACCAGTATAAATTAATAAATAAATAGATTTTCGGAAAAGATACTGTTAATTTGGAATTAGGGATAGACATTAAATAAATTACATTGTCCCAAAAACTTTTTCATTACGTACGTGTTCATTCTGGGAGGTGGATGTTGATACCGCCGTCTCGGAAACCATTTATTGGATAACCAACACCTCTGCCATAGGTCACCCCAATGGGTTCATGGAGTGAGGTTTGTCCAAGCCATGGTGGCCGATGCGTCTGCCCACCTGCTGCCTGCCGGATCGGATCGAGAGAGACTGGTTAAAGAAGTCTTTTGACCTCTCCAGCCAGAAGCCCTCGACCCATCGCCTTGCACCGCAGTTCGAGGGATGGATTCATACGTTCGTCACTCCTGGACACACTGATCCCCAGATTCTTACCCCTCATACCTATTTCCTTCCCAGAACTTCCTCTCCTTAAAAAACTCTCCACATTAAAAAAGCATCCCCTAAGATGACATAGGCCCTAAGGGAAATTATTTTCCTTAGACCCTCTGGCTTAATTTCGGTTTACGGAAGGTCTTCCAAAATAATAAAACTTTTTTTTTTATACTAACTATTGGCTGGAGAATCCGAATCCGAAAGAATTTTTTTTCGGAAAGCAATATTAACAAAGTTACACGACTTTAAAATTTTCTATACGCATACATGAAAATCGACATATTGGAAGTATTATGACAGTTTAAAGTCATAGAAACAGCCACATAAAATTAAGTGTTGCCATATCAATAACTAACTTAAGTAATTATTTTTTATAAATTTTACTCACTTTTGGCGTAAACGCTAAACTACTTGAAAACCGGGATATTTTTTTAAATTGAGCGGGCAGGCGGTATAAAGGGGCACAAACCATGTGACACAAACCTAGCGTAGCCGATAAACTACTTGAAAACGTAGGCTGTTTTTTAAAATTGACGCGAGCAGGCGGTATAAAGGGGCACAAACCATGTTACACAAACCTAGCGTAGCCGCTAAACTACTTGAAAACAGGGATGTTTTTTGCCGTGACGCGAGCAGGCGGTATAAAGGGGCACAAACCATGTTACACAAACCTAGCGTAGCCGCTAAACTACTTGAAAACAGGGATGTTTTTTTGCCGTGACGCGAGCAGGCGGTATAAAGGGGCACAAACCATGTTACACAAACCTAGCGTTAGGTTAGGTTAGGTTAGGTTAGGTTAGGTTAGGGACGCGAGCAGGCGGTATAAAGGGGCACAAACCATGTTACACAAACCTAGCGTTAGGTTAGGTTACGCATTTTTAAGACTACGAATTTTCATACTTCGTCGATTTATAAGGTATGTTTGATGATATTATTGCATGGTAACATTTAATTTTGTGTGGTAAAACATTTTTCTAGTTTATCTATGACTTTAAACTGTCATAATACTTCCAATATGTCGATTTTCATGTGTGCCTATAGAAAATTTTAAAGTCGTGTAACTTTGTTAATATTGCTTTCCGAAAAAAAATTCTTTCAGTTTTGGATTTTCCGGCCCATAATTAGTATATAAAAAAAAAAAAAATTATTTTGGAAGACCTTCCGTAAACCGAAATTATTCCGACCCTCTTTTGTGAAGCTAATGTAAAAGAAGAAAAATAATCATATTTTACTCATGAAATTTAGATAGATTATTGAATTCAATCGGGAACTTAAGTCGTGGTGAATATGTCGGCGGCCGATCGTAAGGAAGATTATGATGCGCCTAGCTACTCCGTGAAGTGCCTGGCGGCAGATCATAAAGTGCCTCAGGCGCATCATGATCGACCTGATTTTACGATTTGCCTGCGACATACATAAATCTTGGTGTGGAGAAAAATAAATAGCTGACGGCACGCCAATTATATAATATGCCATGTTGTCTTCATGCCACAAAAAACCATCCCATAAGTTCGTAATCAGCATTATGATATTATGATGTCAGAATAATTAGTGATGTATTGATTCGATTTAAGTAATTCTGTATCTTGTAGAAAAAAAGGTCGCTTTATAATTAAACGAATTGTAAAGCGACTTTTAAAAGGTAAATAAAACTAATAATCTAAACTAAAATATGAAAAAGAATAAGACCCAGAAAAATAAAAAAGATAACCGGGTCTCAGACCGAGAACCTCTCGTCGTACAAAAAATTAACAAATAGAAAGTAATGTACGAACGGTTACACAGAAGTATCATAATTATACAATATTTTTAGTTGTGCATAGCCTGCCTCACTAGGTGAACCTGTATTGAGGCAGAATTTTTAAAATCGTGATCTCTATAGACGGATAAGTGCTTTTACTTCTACTTAAAGGAATCGTGACTTGTGAATCATATCAGATGTTCATGTCAAAAATACAAATTGAATAGGTTCTTGAGGGTGAAAGAGTACCACGTGGACGGTAGAACACCCTTCGATTGTAGACTAAACTCTTCAGCTTTCCTTTTATTTGACAGGTTGAAGTTATTTATTAAACCACTGTAATGTGTTTTGTTATATTAATGTTGATTATTTTTCTGAATTATTGATTTAATAGGAAGGTACAAACAAATAAATGAATATAATAAAAATGTTTCTGAAGCCCACAGCTCATTTTAAATTATTCATATAAAACTTGCTGAAGTCCACGGCGATGCCCCGACTTTACACATAGAGTTTTCGATATCAAATGTAAACAGTGACCTTCCTTTTGAAAGTCACTTCTGCAAAATTTCATTAACCTCAGCATTAAACTGTAGATTTGACCAGACCAGAGATGGCTGCCAAATTCAACCGTGGGGCGTACTTGTGATTTGTACAAGTTAGAGTGAAACTAGAAAGTCGCTAGATGCCGCTTTCTTTTCTGTTGCCTGTTTTATTTAAGAGGTTTGAAGATAAAATATTGATTTTACAAAAATAAAAATGTTTATTTTTTTGGATTTGGTAGGTTTCGAACCTCCCTCCGTTCGCTTGATGTCTCTCTGGGCGCTTCATACCATGACGCTAATGGAGGCCCGTGCGTAGTCGTGAATTTACCGCAATATATTAGAACCGAGGACCGTCAAATAATAAATTTTTGTGACGCATATCCGTTTCATCCGAATTTCAAATTGCTAACGGGGCTAAAGAAGTTACACTTTTTATGCGACTGTTGAACATCATCGTGTCTCGGATGATATGTAGATTGAATGGGATTGTCTAATGACAAGTTTTTATTAACACAGACCCAATTTATTTTTTCTTTATTTCGAGCTAAAAGCAGTACAACTGAATTCGTTCGGGAATCTTATGTATGACGTTGTCCTTGTCTATAATTATTGTTGTCTCGTTCCGTCCTGATAGTATACCGCCATCTTATTCCGCTTCATCCCGAGGGATGTTTCGGTTCTTGAACAATTTAAAATTCAAATTGTTTCCTGAATTAACAATAATCACGTGACTTATAGTACCGTTCCAGACTTAGATCTGACCATTTAATATTAATTATTAACTTTGACTTCCAAGGCAATTACCTACGTGAGATAATTGAGATTGAATGTTGTTAGTTGAACTTCAGATAGAAGATAATTATTTAACACTAGTTTGATGAAGATATATGCCCTTAAATAAAGTTATCCACTCGAGCGTTCGCGTTAATAATTGAAGTCCGCATTCAGCGCCGGGAGTTCTGAGCGTCATTAAAAAAATCATATGTTAATACGTAGACATATAAACTGCTTATAGTTAGAGAGCCATTGAAAGCACCTATATTTAACCATTTATCCCAATTTTGAGGATTCTTAAAAAATATAATTATGAAAAATTGTTAAATTTATTGATTTTTTAGAATGTTAGTCATTATGTCTACTATTGTTGCCTATGCCTAGTTGATAATCACAGATGATATAAAATTAAATTAAAAAGGGAGGGGAACTCGTGTAGGTCGGGGGAAGTAGACAAGTGGGAATGCGGGAGGGGAAGGGGACGCGGGAGAGGAAGGGGAACAGGATGAATGGGAAAGGACACGCAAAGAGAAACAATTTTTTTATTAAGTGGCAAAGCAACGCAAACCGGGAATCGCTATTATAATATAAATGGATCGACCGATCGACATGATTTTTTTAAACTGAGATAATTGGAGGTCTGAGAAATGACATAGGCTAATTTTTATCCTGGAAAAAACATTTCATTCCCGTGGAAAAATTCTTTATAAAGTAATTTCCCTTTAATACCGTGCGAGCAAAGCCGTGAGTAAAAGCTAGTAACAAATATTTCAGAAGAGATGCACAACAACTTGTTGAAAAGTGAAAATAATCATTAATTTTTGTAATTAATCGAAGTACACAATGCGCGGGAACTTTAGAAATAATTCCAATATTTTTTTTTAAATATCTCTTCAAATTGGCAACATTCCCGAACGAGCGCTAGAGAGCGTTTGTAAATTAACAAAAATGTGGGCAAATACGCTCCAGTTGTTACACAAATTTTTTTGGAACATGTCGCATAATCGAATGATGGAAAAAATGCATTACAAGAATTCGATACATTGGCGATTATTCGAAAGTTTAATTTAAAAATTGTTTTGGTAAGTGTCTAATAATGGCAGTTGGAGCGTCCAGAAATAATACATCATATTGTTAATAAAAAGATTCACATACCTGGGCTCCCTGATAACAAACGACAATAATACCACAGAGGAGATCCAGAAGCGCATAGTGAACGCAAATCGCTGTTATTTCCGCCTACAAAACCAATTAAAGTCCAGACTGCTGTCCAGAAACACGAAGATATTAGTGTGCAAAACACTTATCAGACCAGTACTTACGTACGCAGCTGAGACTTGGGTACTAAATAAGAGGAATGAGCGAGCCCTGGACGTTTTTGAAAGAAAAATTTTGAGGCGCATCTTCGGACCGGTTCTAGAAAATGGATTTTGGCGCAGACGCTATAACAATGAGCTCTATACTTTGTTTAAGGAGCTAAACGTCGCAAAATTTATAAAATTGGGAAGACTTCGGTGGCTGGGTCATGTGGAGAGAATGACCGAGCATCAAGCACGAAAGTCCCTGCTGAACTCAAGACCAATAGGGCGAAGGAGCCTGGGAAGGCCAAGACTAAGATGGAGCGACAAAGTCCTCAAAGACATATCTATCTTGGAGCTTCCAAACTGGAGAGAGCTGGCACAAAACCGAGATGAGTGGAGGAAGACTCTTGAGGAGGCCAAGACCCACCAGGGGTTGTAGAGCCAATAGTGATGATGATGATTGTTAATTCTATCAACAGAACTAGGAAAATTATAATATTTTCTGAGGCAGGCTATCCGGACTATAGGTAAATACGCACGTCCAAATACTATTTATTACTAGCTGTGGTATCCGGCTTCGCACAGGGAGATGATGTGAGAATGAACTGACGTTCGAACCTACGGCGGATCTTGCTTTAAATACTCCTGCCAATGTTTTGCCCCACCAACATAAAAAACGCTTCGAATGGTCCACAATGTTCCAGAACATTCCACAACATTCAAAAGTGGAATGTTCGGCAATGATGTTCCCGATGCACTATTCCCGAACACTCCATAACATTCTAGAATGTTTTGGGATGTTCTGGAATGTTATGGAATGCTCTCGAATACCTTCGAATTTTCTGGACTGTTCTAGAAATTTCTAGAAGGCGAAATTTCCAGCCCTTATATCTTCAAAAGCACGCCCTTCAGGTAAAAACGGGAACCTTCTTCGTGGATGAGGGATAGAGGGCTACCACGCCATAAAACTTCCTTGATCGTACTGGGATTCGTTTCTGAGCGGTTAAATTTTTTTTATGCTTTCTTTTATAATATACATGTATTGATTTTTTTTTTTACATGAGCTCCATACAGGAGGCCCTGAGGAAAATAATTTCCCTCCGGGCCTATGTCATCTTGGGGATGCTGTGTGGAGGGTTTTTTTAAGGAAAAGAAGGAGAGGAGAGTTCTGGGAAGGAAAAGGGTTTAAGGGGTGGTAGGAATCTGGGGTTCAGTGTATTCTGCTCATCTGCCTCCAATTAGACAAACCTCATCCCATGAACCCGGGCACCCCTGCTAAATCACCATACGTAGCGAACAATTGATTAATTCACATCTTGAATAAAACTGTCGAGTTTTGTTTAAATGTAACAAAGTAAATTGAAAATGATCTACTTTTTCCTGGTGCAATCATCAATCACTCACGGCATTATAGGATGGGGTGGTGCACTTGATACATTTATTAAGCCTCTACAAATAATTCAAAAATACATATTTATAGTCATATATAACAAAAATAAAACATTCTCAACCAACTTATTATACAAAGAAACTAAAATATTTAATATACGTAAATTATTTATATTACAAACTTTGAAATATGTACTTAAAAGCAAAAATAATTTCAAAATAAATGAAAATAGAATGAGCAAAAGAATAAATAATATATTTTGCACCCCACAAAGCAATACTAAATTATTGCAGACGTATAGCCGTTTCATTGGTCCTCGTACATTTAACCTTCTACCACTACAAACTCAAATGGTAAATAAAATGATAAAATATGTAAAAAGGTAAAATTATGGTTGAATAATGTAGATATTGAAACGCTTTTTCTATAAATTTATCCATCCTTCTACAACTCACTTTCTGTAACTTTCTAAACTGTAGTACAATATGTTTTCTGTTTATTTTTTTATGATAACAAAAAAATATATTAAAAATCAGTATGTTTTTCTCCGTATTTTTATTTTATTTTTATAATAGCTGAAAAAAACCATTTTCACTTATTCTACCAATGTAATACTAACTTTTTATACTAACTTTATATTTTATATGTTTTTTAAGTCTATTTTATACTTTGGGTACATGGAAATATAGTATTTTGTTTTAATATTACCCACACTCAGGCAGTGCCTTAGTGGGTTTTCATTTATTGTTCATACTATTTGTTATTATATATTATGTTATTATATATTATTTGCTATTATACATTATATGTACAAAGAAATGGAAATAAACAATGTTAAAAAAAAAGTAAAACCAATGGTTTTTTTACCTTACACAACCATTGAATCAAGGATTCTTATTCAGACTTCAATTTGTTTATTATGTTTTTTCCATCAGTCGTTCAACGATCTTTTTATTAGGGGTATTTTATTTATATCGGTTGCGGTCTAAATTGGCAATTCAAACGAAGTGTGATGCGCTGTGAACAATACATACTCGTACGATGTAGTTGAGAGTAGGGTGTTGAGTGTTGAGGAACCTGCCACGTGTCACCTTTTTATTTTTTTCGTATTTTCATTCATCATCGGTTTGTAGCTGTTGTGCGTTGTGGATTCAATTATCTACTACCTGAAGCCTCCAGTAATACTTTACAAGCAACAGTTACCGGTTTTTAAAAGTAGGGGATTCAATAATTGTCAGGTTATTCATAACCCGGATGTGTCGGTCTTATTTAAAAAATATATATACGGTACTCTCAAAACCAGACTGTCCTTATTCAAATAAGTGGTAAAATAAGATATTATATTCAAGTTAGGATTAATTGATTGAATCTTTTATATGTTATAATAATTCATTAATTTTAAATAATTAATATTACCAACTCTCAATGAAAATATGAAATGGAGTAAGACAGAAGAATTTTAAAAAAGGGACGATCGTGACAGGGACTTAAACCCAGAACCTCTTGTCCCACAGACTCATAAGTAGACCAGATACTATCAATATCAATAATGATTGTAATATATAAGTGGTTCTGACGAAAAAATATTTTTCCAATTTTTATAAGAAAAACTCTATTTTTATAACTTTTAAAGGTTATTCCCATCAATTTAATGTATCATTGAAGAAGAAGATAATAATAATAATCTAAACGAAAATATGAAAGAGAACAAGAAACAGAAAAACAGAAAAAGATAATGGTCGCAACTGGGACTCGAACCCAGAACCTCTCGTCTATCCGGGACGTGCGTTTACCAATTCTGCCATTGCGCCCTAGTGTCAAACCGTCATAATAGCCAATAACATATTTAAAATTTAGATGAGATTGGCTATTTTGATTTAATTCCCGGATAGACGAGAGGTTCTGGGTTCGAGTCTCGGTTGCGACCATTATCTTTTTCTGTGTCTTGTCCTCTTTCATATTTTCGTTTAGATTATTATTATTATCTTCTTCAATAAAATATTATTTCGTTTACTTTTTATCCTTTTTCCGTTAATTCGGTTAATCCCCAATATCTAAGTATCCCAAAAAAATGCTGTTAATGCATTAATATGGCACTAATGTATGTACTTTAGATAGTGTATATGCTGGAAAAACCAACATAACACGAAATATAGTAGATAACACGAAATATAAATACTCTATTTACTTTATCTACTGGTAAATATTTTCCGTGGAAAAACATTTGCGGTAATTACAACATTAATTTATCGGGCGAACGCCACTACAATCACCGAGGGAAACGCACATTAAAACATTAATGCATTAGTAATTTTTTGATTTCTAACCGTAAAATTGTTTCATAAATACGCTATGTTGGAAGCAGTAAATCATAAATATTAAACCTATTATTATTGTATTAGTGACTGAATCGTGGTGACCTTTGGGTAGTGGTAAAGATGAAGGTTTTTTTCTATACTAATTCCATCTGGATGACTGAAGGGTTGTGTTAAGTCAGCTGTTAAAATCAATAACTAACTACCATCGCCCTCTGTGGAATAAAATGCATGATAAACTGGTTCGGCCCTTAGCTAAACCCCCCTGTCAGCTTGTTACAATTTGATAGAAGGCTGAAACGCACCCAGAATCAGCGTTTTACGGGGACCTTTCTGATGTAAAAAAAAAAAACAAAATGGTGCTGAATGGCTATTTGATGAAAATATTAAATTTGAATTTCTGAAAAACAACTGGGCCTAACAGTAATTTTAATGCTGTGTCTTCTGCGTACAAAATCTAATCTTCACCAAGCCAAACTTTCTTAAGAAATTGTGTTTATCTGAAGTGACCTGCCATGTAAATCTGTTTGTACTATTATACTGCTCTATCTACATAATAGGGTACATGCAGTATATGTAATATAGTGTTTTCAATGCATTTAATATATATCAAAAAATTAACGAATCTCGAATATCGTACTTAAAATCCCACAAAAAAAATATTAAATTAATTACTTAATTCACTTTTAAAGTTGTATTAAAATTCAAATACCAAAAACGAGTCATGATTGACTGGCTACATTGTGACGTCACAACGCACCCACCGAGTCCCACTTGAAGATGTTTTTGTTCCAGTTGCTGGTTTGAATAAGTTTGATAGTCATAATAGTTTAGTTACGCGTCTTAAACCCATTCGTTTGTATAAAACATATATTGTAAAAAATACATATTATCGTAACAGACAGTGGTTTTCAAAAAGGACAATCTGTTAATTTGCAAAAAATCGACGCGATTATGATGGCAGTTTTTTAATGTACCTTTTCATCGCATGACACCGCTTTTTACACATAATAACATCATTTGGGACGTTTATAAATAGTTTGTTTGGTCCAAAGATATTGAAATATATGGTTTGGTCAGATAAGGTTTAAGATTTTCACGGCCAAAAGCATTTTCGTTACTTGTTTTGGGGGTGTTATGCCATGTTGCGCTACCTCCTTCTTTAACCAACGTCTCGGACATCGTTGCAGTGTCCATCATCATGATGATGGACACTGCAACGAAGAAGGAGGTAGCGCAACACGGCATAACACCCCAAAAACAAATAACTAAAAAGTTTTTTTGGTGTTTAAGATGTTGTATTTGTTCACTTTGGTACAATACAGTATTTATGAACGGTATTTACGGACATTTTCTTCGATAGACAAATGATCAACTGAAGACTGATTACTGGATTTCGACAAATGTCAGCTGTCAAGAAGTGCGCAGTGACGTCACAAGACAAAACCGCGCAAAGAAAGCGTTTTAGCCCTAATTTGAAAGAGGCAAGTACTCATATGATGAAATTGAACACATTTTAAACTTCTTTAGAAAAACGTAGAAAGGACTCTGATCTAATTTGCATATTTAAGATTATCAACAGTATTACTGATACACCTGCATTGTTACAACTCATCCAGTTTAACACCCCTTCCCGTAGGCTTCGAAATAATGAATTGCTGTTCCTCAATCAACATTCTACAAATTACGGATACCATTCTCCCTTATCCAGAATGTCGAGACTTGTCAACGCAAGTCAAAGCATTGATTTTTTTGGTATAAAACTAAATGACTTTCGGCATACGCAATATTTAAATGCTTCTTCATGCTTTGACTTGTAGTGTCTCTATATGTACTTTTTATATTTTATATTGTCATTGCTATTAATTTTTATGTACTCTCCCTTCACTGTCATCTCTGTTTTTTTATTCGTGTTATTATTATGTTTTTAATGGACTGTTGTCCGTAAATTAATAAAAAAAAAATTGAAATGTGAATATTCAAAGCGTTGTTGAAGGACTATTCTTATAGTAAAAAAAATTTTTTTTGAATATTCCAGTTTGTAATTTTTTCTCTATTCTTTGGTAAAAAAACAAAAAAAGGTGATTGTACCCTATTAGATTGAGCCTAGGATGTCGTATTTTTACAGCGCCCTTGAGGTGGTTTTTCATAAAACAGTGCTTTATAAATAACGATCCAATTATTATTACTGTTATTATTATTACCTACCAGGAAGCTTGTGGAACAATACTAAGAACTTTTGGTAGAGTCTAGTAAGTTAGAGTTGTTCGTATGTTTTGAACGTTGAAAGGAAAACATTTGCACCCAGTGGCACTATGAAATTATCAACCAGGGTCCACACTAACTTGCTCCGGTGTGTATTATCCTTGTTTGCTCATAAGTTAACAACTACATCGGAACCAAAATATTCTACCTCACCCTGTTTCGATTTTTTAGGTAAAATGGCTCTTCACTCAAAAACTGCGATATTATTAAAAATCTGTATTCACGTCATTACCACGCATCAAAATTAATAAAACGGGAATATTTTTTTAAAAGCTGCTCAAACTCTCTCTGGGTTCGTATTTTGTAATTTGTAGGTTTTTTTTACTATTCTTCAATGTGATAAAGATTTGGAAAAAAAGTTTTGAAACTCGAGCATAGCCGGGTAGTAATTCGGGAGGCAGGTATGGGTACCGCCGCCCCGGGAACCATTTATTGGATAACCAACACCTCCGCTATAGGTCACCCCAAGTGGTTCGCTACGTTTGGTGACTTAGCAGTGGTGCCCTAGTTCATGGGGTGAGGTTCGTCCAAGCCTGCCGTCCTGCTGTGTGGCGGGTCGGATAAAGAGAGACTGATTGAGGGAGGCCTTTGACCTTTCCAGCCGGACTCTCTCGACTCTCAACTTATCGCCTTGCACCGCAATTGGAGGGATGGATTCATACGTCCGTCACTCTTGGACACACCGACCCCTAGATTCCTATTAACACCTCATACCTTTTCCTTCCCAACTTTAACCACTAGAACTTCCTATCCTTCCATTCATTAAAAAGAACCTCCATGCAGTGTCACCTAAGATGACATGGGAAATTATTTTCTCTATGGTCTCCTGTGTGGAACTAATATTAAAAAAAAACGAGTGCGTTATAGACCACACGACTGAAGTAAAACTTTACTAACTTATAAAAGTAGAGAGAAAGAAAATGTGCGCGCACACTGCTCTCTCTTGCTCCTACAGTGTGATACAGACAATGGGCCGGCACTGTGTCTTAGGAAACGAAACGTAACTGGCTATGAGAGAAAGAGGGAAAGAAAATATGTGCTCGCACCTCTCTCTTTTGCTCCTACAGTAATATACGAAACGTAACTCTCTCTCTCTTTCTATCTTCACTATCTTATATCTCCCTCTCAACTTCCGTTCGCCTCGCCCAATCACACTTTTCATACCGCTCTCGACACGCATTCACCAGCTTACTCCCCAAGTCAAGCGTGCGTAAAGAAGTTTTACTTCAAAAACTCCCGCAAATCTCAACATCGTGAACTTAATAATATTTTTCGTAAAGGTAGATACTTAAAACCTCACGTCCATTCGGCTTTATCAGTTTTTGCCAGAGTAGGTACATTCTTATGTACATACTTCAAAGAAAAACATGTTTTATGAAACAGCTGTAAGAGTTTTGAAATATTGATAGCAATAATGGTTGGAATTTTTCATAAATTATTTATTTACTTATTCCAAAAGTTAAATCGTTAGTGAAAGTCCTCGCTAAATAACTTCGCAAAACATAAAGTCCGCTGGGAATTAACAGTACCAACATATTTTTAAGCTTTCATTGAATAGACTTAATCGGAAAGCCTTCGCCAAGTTTCAGGAAGATTGTAAGGGTTAATATTCGTCAATATGAAATAAGTCTGGGGCTGTGTGACCCAGGTTATTTTTTGCATTGTTCTTTAATAATGGAATTACTTTATTAATAACTTGGTTTTATTCGAAAAGTAATTTTTTAGGTACATTTTTAAGAAATCTAAATTTTTAAGAAATCTATTTTTAGAACTAAAACATTGATGATTTTAGATTTCCACGACCAAAAGTATTTTTTTTATTTATTTTTGGGGTGTTGCGCAACACGGCATAACATCTCAAAAATAAATAACAAAAAAAACATTGATTATTATGTTCCTAGCCGGTAAAGCGTTCGACAACCGATTCACGGTTCAAAATGTGAAAGCTTCTATGTTTTAAGGACAGTGCTTTCACTGTACAAAAAAAAGTGAATTAAAAATAGGCGATCTCCACAATTTTTTTAAAAATAAATGAAACAATTTAACTTTGTTCGAACCACTTTCATATTTGAGTAAATCCGACCGGTTTCAGAACGACCGTTCCTTCTTCAGGGCAAATGAATACTGATTTGACAGTTTTGAAATATGGATGGGAACAATGTATTAACAATGTATTCGCTAACCATATAATTGAAAATAAACATAGTTTTAAAAAAAATTCGCGGATTAATATTCTTCATATTAATCATAAAGGAAAACGTTTAGATAACTTAGAAGCCTTGGAAATAAAAAAAAAAATCCCTTAAAAATAATGAATCTATTATATCAACAAACAAAAAATATTGTCTTATAGCCCAATCATGGATATGTTCCCCTACCCATCCACTCTTAATTAATACCTAGCAACGGCTCCACCCCTACCATAATAATACATTGTTTCCAACCATATTTCAAAACTGTCAAATCGGTATGCATTTGCCCTGAAGAAGGAACGGTCGTTCTGAAACCGGCCGGATTTACTCAAATATAAAAGTGGTTCAAACAAAGTTAAATTGTTTCATTTATCTACAATGGATAACTACAAAGTTATAGCTACATTCAAAAGTATAAAAAAATTACTTTGATCTTAAGTATGAAAAGAGAATTGGAAAAGTTAAGCGGTACGATTCTAGGAATTTAATTTAAATAATCATCATTGGGACTGGTACAAAAAATCAAAGTCAGTGTTGAAATGAATACAAAAACTTTTTAACGTACGAAGAGTACGATCTAAAACCAAAATAATTTACTATCCGTAATCACATTTTTGAATGGTCAAATATATGGCAATATCTTTTCAATACTTTTTGTAAATTTGCGTATCTATTGAATCCTGGGTATATTACGGTCATATTTTCGGTTTAAAATAAACGTGCATAGTAGCCAATGTAGAGATCACGACGTGAATGTCAAACAGTCAAACATATTTCAAAAATACGCTAACTGCGGAATTGCATTACTTTGGGAAATATAATGACAAATTTTTAAGATAAATGAAAAATAATTTTTCCCTACATCATAGAAGTTTTTAACTTTTATGATGTGGGGAAAACATTTGCAAAAGAGGTGTAAGCAAAAGTCTTTTGTCATGGTTTAGAAATCTTCAATATTGTCTTAGCCGTAGTAAACGACTGACTGCAGTCTCAATCTGTCAGATTTATACGAACTTGTCCAATCTGCGATATCAGAAGTACAAAATGAGGAAGTACAAAGAGGAAATCTCTACTATTATGAACACTAGTATTAACTTGATAACAGCAAATTTGAACCTAAGGATGGATAAACTCCTTTCTCGTGTCGTATATATATTTCAGTTATTTATTTATCTATACAAAGTATGTTTACATGGGGTTTTTCGATGTCTGTCTCACTGGGATATACCTGTGTCGAGACCTTGATAAAAAAGTTTTAGGATTTTATTTATAAAATGTAATTATTATTTTTAATTGATAAACTAACGTTTAAGACAAGATTTTTATGCGTAGCACAAAGGGTAAAGCAAGGATCATACTGAGCAGACGCAACGCCACGCAACGTTCCTGTACCGTTCACACTGGCCGACGTACGTACGCGTCGCTGTGACCACGTGACAAGGGGTCTCTGGTTGTACGCAGGCGCGTTTGATTTGACACATTTGACATTTATTTTTTAGGTTATGTTTATGTGATTGGAGAGTTCCATACTTTAGTAAAGGAACTAGAATCTGATGACGGACGATTCTTCATGTACTTCCGTATGAGTAAAGTGGTATTTGAAGAGCTTCACAGCATAATTGAATATGACATAAAAAAAGAAAACACACATCTTCGAAAGTCAATTGGGACCAGAGAAAGACTGGCAGTGTGTCTAAAGTTTGATTGACATTCATTATAGGGGTATAATATTGAAAATCATGCCATGAATGGCTGAAATTTCTTCCTAAGTTGCACTGCGTATGCAGAATCTCTATAATCCTGTAATTTGATTTTATAAATAACTTCGTGCCGTCTAAAAGCTTCAATAAACTGTTCGTCATCCATTTTTTAATAATATCTGTCAAAAAAACAACCATAGATATAGCGAAACAACGTTAGATGCTCAGATAACACCAAAAAGATGTAAAATCATCTCGTAGTAGGCGTGACCATACCCCCTCCACCTTCCACATGGCCCACGCCGATCTGGCTGTGGCAGATCAACGTCGCGTAGGGAGCGTCGGTTAGCGTTGCGTGGAGCTAGTCTGATTCTAAAGCACCCGTTTCCATAGAAAATGTGTGGATGGTAAGCAGTCCAGATATGGAAATGGTGACGTCAACCCACGTGGCGTGGCGTTGCGTGGGCTTAGTGTGGTCTTACCTTAATTGTTATAAGCAATAATTATCAGCCTGAAGCACTCATCTACATTGAAAAAATCTTCCGAGAAAAGATACATGCCGCCAACGGGGCTTGAAATAAAATTGTTGAATGAAACACTAGTATACATATATTGAATTATTTGGCGGGTATTAGATAAGCCGACATAGCTCAGTGGTAGAGCACCTGAGGATACGGGGTCAAGTCCCGTTGGCGGCCTGTTTCTTTTCTCAGAAGCTTATTATAAAATCTAAAATACAAGTTTTTCCTTCAAAATCTATATGGTCCCCTTCAAAGTACTCTCCATCGACTGCAACACTTAGGCCAGCGCTTGATCTAAACCTTGAAACACTGCCCCTACTCAATTCTTGCTATGTTCATCAGAGCCGTTTTCAATTTCTTCATGACATCCTCTCGGGTGCTGTAACTGAAAAGGTTTTTTAAGTCGGTTGAATAGGAAAAAGTCGCAGCGAGTCAGATCAAGTGAATTCGAAGGCTGCTGGATAGTATTCGTGTTGTGTTTGGTCAAAAATTTACGGATAAGGATCGCATTGTACGACGGTGCGTTATTGTGGTGCAAAATTGATCCCATATTCAAACTTCTAAAAAATCGAAAACACGCACAAAGGTAGATGTATTCAGTACAACTACAGCGTAACTTTTACAAATGTCAAGCTATGACGCTGAAATTTAGAGGAATGTGTCAAAGATAGATGTAATGAAAATGACAAAAATCGAAAACTCACACAAAAGTAGATGTACTCAGTACAGCGTAACTTTTACAAATGTGACGCTGAAATTTAGAGAAAAAGTGTCAATGACAGATGCGATGAATATGGCAAAAATCGAAGAGACACACAAAAGTAGATGTACTCAGTACAGTATAACTTTTACAAATGTCAAGCTACGGCGCTGAAAATTATAGGAAAGTGTCAATGACAGAAGTAATGAAAATGACAAAAATCGAAATCACGCACAAAGGTAGATGTACTCAGTACAGCGTAACTTTTACAAATGTCAAGCAATGACGCTGAAATTTAGAGGGAAGTGTCAATGACATATGTGATGAAAATGACAAAAGTCTGAAACATGCACGAAGGTAGATGTACTCATTACAGCGTAACTTTTACAAACGTCAAGCTATGAGGCTGAAAGTTAGAGGGAAGCATAGACATCCAAATGGATAGACAAGCAGTTACAGATGAGGGGTAAAACCAAACTATGGAGAGCGAAGAGGGGAAAGATGACTGTCATTCGTTGAACAATCAATCTGACAGTATATAGGCATCTCGCATTACAATATCACCATTTAGTTCTTAAAAGCAAAATCTGCTTTGAATGAATAGACCTTTTTACATGGGAGCGCGAATTGCTTGCCACGTTCAAAACATATTTGCTAAGGCCAAATGCTCGCCCCAAAAAGACTCGCGCCAATACACATATCAATATTTTGTTTCCGTGTTTAGTTAAAACACTTTTACAAACGTTTCATAATTTACTTACCCCTGTAACCAGCGACGAGCACATTGGATTACCGCCCACATTCGCTATGTGTACATTGATAGGTAGATATATTATATAGCACAAGCTGCCGTTATTTCGTTAAATGTATGGATGTCAGCTTCTCGCTGTTCACGGCAAGAATGATGACGTCACACATTTTAGATTCAAGCGAGGCTATATCCCCTCCCCATGGAGCGAGCCGGTTCCAAGGAGGAGCTACAGCCGGCGCCATGTGGAGGGGGAAATAATACGTTTTTATCACTTAGGGCAGGTCCAGATATATTCATATGTCCGTGGAGGGAAGTGTCAATAACCTAACAACAAAAAAGAATTCCGATCGGGTAACTGACAGCGCTACACGGTGGCCGGTCCTGAAACTTTTTCTCAAGGTGATACATGTATTTAGTGAACGGTTCGCTTTATGGACGACGCATGGCCTGTGGATTAAATGATATTTACCATTACACGCTTTCCTAATTTCACTCGTTTAGCCATTCATCAAGTTCCCTTCGGTCGTCCTGTTATTGCGCAGTCAGAACTGGAAAGCAAATGCTTAATTTTATCTCCTGGCGGCGAAGGTTTCCGTGAGAGCTTCAGTCCCCAGAGATCACGCGTATTATAAGTAATATCCCCACAATTATGTAGGGAAATGATGTTTAGAACAGGAGCCAAAAGTTGTGGCCTAATTAGACTCGAAAGTTTATTTTGGTCAGAAAGCTCTAGAACGAAGTAATATTTTTATCACTTATTATCATTAATGTTTCCGATTATTATCGGTACAAGTTTACGGATGTTTTTTTTAAATTTTATATTGGCGGTGGGTAGTTATTTTAATTTTCAAAATAATGTGCTAAAACGGCTAAAAATGAATATTTAATAAGGATATTCCTAGTAATAATGTATAAACAATCCATTTCAAAACCTTTTATCGTTTCTAGGAATCCCCTTATAGTATTCGTATTTAGCCTTTTATGTTATTTCTAGTTGTTGTTTTATATTCACGTTTAAATTTCGATTTCACATCACAATCGTAATCTTCGTACCTCGCACTCCTCCGAAACGGCTTGACCGATTTTTATGATTTTTTTTTTATATATATTTGGTAGGTATGAGAATAGGTTTTAAAGTACATTTCATACCGCTAGGTAATTAGGTGTCCCTACCAATTTCATTTTTTATTTTTTGACAATTTTTTTTTGTATTTTTTTTATTTGGCATTAAAAACCCTCCCAATTTTTGATAGCGATTTTAGATTTTTGTATGAACAAATTTGACCGTCTTTCGTATTTCAAACATAACGAAATTATTTATGTTTTTGTATGACAAATGGCGCTACGTCCGTCTCATCGAACATTCATCCACACAAGCGCAAGCAAGAAGCGTCGCGTCATTTTGATATTTCATTCGGCATTATGTTCTCGCGTGGGCAAAACATCGAGTTTATTTGTGTTGGCTAAAGACGGACTGACAAAAAATAACGTACACTTAATCGCTCTTCAAAATTAATATTAATTTTTTTTAGTTCATTTTCCTACTTTAGTTGGTGTTTTTTTGTTTTTATCGGCGGTCATTGTCTACAGCGCCCATTCCTCTTTCTGTCATAGATCCCATCCCCACACACTTACAATACATTGGTTATTTTTTATTGAATAACCAAAACATTAATTACAAATAATTTGTATGGCATAACAACGTTTGTCGGGTCAGATAGTAGTAGATAATAATAAATCAGGTTCCTGGTTTCGAATGGCAAAATCAAATAAATTTCTATTCGTGGCCATAAATAACATCGCTGGGAAATACCTTGCGATAAATCAACTTTATTATATAACGTTAAATTGATTCAGAAGCGTCTTTTTACTTAGGAGCTTTCGGTTGTCAGGAATTCATGGTTCAACTAGTTGTAAGCCTTTGGGGCTATATTAGTTAAGGAAGGGTCCTGATTTACCTAAAATGCTAAAGGTTGACCAGTACTAAGGGGAGTTTAGGGACTAAAAAGTAGGTATACGAGATTAAAGACAGATAGGGAAAGCTTGTATTAAAGATACGTCTACTTAATTTAAGAAGAACGGAGGGAATAATGTTTCTTAGAACCGGGTTACACAAACAACGTCTAAGATAGTTATATAAATGGAAATAATAATAAATGAAAACCAAATCTGGGGTTTATAAATTAATTGTAATGATTGCATCTTTTTTTATATAGGGAAGACATCTAAAAATTTTAATTATTATTTTTAATTGATAAACTAACGTTTAAGATAACATTTTTATGCATAGCACAAAGGGTAACAATTATTATAAGCAATAATTATCAGCCTGAAACACTCATGATTGCCGGTCAGGTGCTCTCACCACTGAGCTATGGCGGCTTATCTAATACCCGCCAAATAATTCAATATATATTAGTGTTTCATTCAAAAATTACTATTTTGGTAGAAAGCAGTCACTTTGTGGTTTGACATATTAATTAAAGGAAAACAATCACTTTGTTTGTAACCACGATTTATTGATTTAATTTTTATTTACCGACCGGTTTCGCTTAATACAAGCATCTTCAGGGTATGAATTAAAACTGATGAAAAAATACATTGTGTGAGCTTATAGAGACAGAGACAGAGTATAAACAGAGACAGACAGAGACTTTTGTCTCTGTCTGTATGTATATATAAGCTCACAGAATGTATTTTTTCATCAGTTTTAATTTATACCCTGAAGATGCTTGTATTAAGCGAAACCGGTCGGTTGATACAAGCTTAATACAAGCATCTTCAGGGTATAAATTAAAACTGATGAAAAAATACTAAATAGCTTATATATACATACAGACAGAGACAAAACAGAGACAGACAGAGACTTTATATATAAGCTCACACAATGTATTTTTTCATCAGTTTTAATTTATACCCTGAAGATGCTTGTATTAAGCGAAACCGGTCGGTAAATAAAAATTAAATCAATAAATCGTGGTTACAAACAAAGTGATTGTTTTCCTTTAATCAAAAATTACTGTTTATTACATTTTTCCACCTGAAAACAACCAACTTTATTTTTGTGAGAGAGGCATTGTTAGTGCTAAATCTCTAGCTAGGTGGCGTCGAGACAAATTATGTCTACATTTTTTGGTGAAATACTTTAACTTGTCAAATATTAATTATTAATTATTTGATTATTGAATGAAACACTAGTATATATTGAATTATTTGGCGGGTATTAGATAAGCCACCAAAGCTCAGTGGTGAGAGCACCTGACCGGCAATCAGAAGGACACGGGTTCAAGCCCCGTTGGCGGCATGTATCTTTTCTCGGAAGATTTTTTCGATGTAGATGAGTGTTTCAGGCTGATAATTGTTGCTTATAATAATTGTTAACAATTTTAACATTACAGTTAAGAAGCATCTAAGATGTTGAAATAGTAATTATTATTCAGAACTAGCTGGTACCCGGCATGTGTTGCTATGCCATTAAATAAGGAAATTGTTTCTCCCTGCGTGTCCTTTCCCATTCGTCCCGTTCCCCTTCCGCCTCCCCTTCCTTTCCCGCGTCCCCTTCCCCTCTCGCGTTCCCATTCCGCCTCCTCCACCTTCCCTCTCCCCACTCCACTCCTCCCCTTCCCCCGTCCCGCGAACCCCCCCTCCCGAGTTCCCCTCCCCCCTCCAGCGAACCCCCTACCCAAGTTCCCTTCCCCCTCCCACATTCTATACATTCAATTTTCAAACAGCTCGCGTGCCACCTATTGCAAATTTTTTTTAAACATATCATAATGCCAGAGCTGACCAGTAGTTTTATACAAACCTTGTCCTGACAATACCGAACACAAAAAAAAGAATTATCCAATTTGCTGCAGTCGTTCGGAAGTTTTTCGGAAATTTCGGCGATTCATTTATATTTACATAGAAGAAGAAGATAGAAGATAGATAGATAGATAAATAGAAGGAGAAGATTTGCCAACCATATTTTAGAAACTAATCATTCTTTTGATTTTAATAAAGGTTTAAAAAATGTACGCACTTACACAACACGTTTACAATTAGTTAATTTAGAAATTTTAGAATTTTATTCATTTTGTTATTTACTTCCTGTTTTTATTGTTTGTTTTAAAAGTTTTTTTATGTTTAATTTTATGTAATTGTTTTTATGACATTTTTAAGTAATTAATCACCTCTCCCTTTAATATTTTGTCCATGTTCTTATTTGTCTGAACATGTTTGTCATTTGTTATTTTTATATTAATCTCTTATCCTGACGAAGAAAACTTTGTTTTTGAAACATGTCGATAATATAGATTATATACCTAGTAAGTAAGTTTAAAGAAGGAAATAATATTCACTAATTTAAAAAAATTAACAGTTATGGCACAATTAATCAAATACTTGTTTCGGTAATGTTGAGAGTTAGAATAACGCAATGGTATGTATTGGCGCGTTCAGACGTTTCAATTTTTGTTGATCCACTTTTATTTAACGTAAAAAGTTGAACGAGATTATGTTCACACGTTTCAATTTAAGTAGAACCGAATTTGACATTCAAGATGGCGTCAACTGAAATTGTCAGTGCGTGCGTCTCTCTAACTTCTGATGTTTTGCGAGATGAGCTGGAGATTATGAAAAAGCATAAAAAATGTCGTATTTGGGCGAGAAAATGGATCATGAATTAGGCGCATCCAACACAACTTTGAAAGAGATGGAACTAGAAGACTCCGAAGGATATGGATGACAGAAAAACAATTTGATGAGCTGCTTTCCAAAATTGGCGCAGAGATGTTTAAATTAATAATAATTACTACTAACTACAATAACCGGAGAAGCAAGGAAATAATCCATATTTCGTTAAAATTAGCTTTACCATAACCTAAAAACAACAACGCCAAACGTCATACTTTGACATAGGTAGTTATTGTTATTAGATTTGTACAAAATATTTTTTCTTTTAATTTATGCGTATTAATGGTGACGCATGCTCTGAATATTTACCGTTTGTCATTATCATAATATATTGGGTAGGTAGTGTAAATGAAACACATATTATTTATTGCAGTATCACGGGCACTTCTATTTGTGTACACTTCTTGCTTTTGATCCCAAAGACAGGGATGCATAAATCTGAACATCAAATCATCCGACCATTTCAAATATATTTCGTTGAAACGGATTCCATGACGGTAGAACTAGGAATGTCTAACGAATATGGACATAAATGTTTGACGTCTAGTTGTGCACGCGAGTAACTATGGTAACCAAGATGGCGCGATCATACTTGAACGTCAAAAGTAGACGGGCTATCAACTTTAGTTAGTCAACAAAAAACTTGTTCAACTTTGTTGAAAGAAGGTTCACACCTGTCAATATGCTTTCAAGTGTCGAGTTGATCAACTAAAGTTGAACCGTGTGAACCGGCTATATGGGACGATATATGAATGAAGTAAGAAGTGTTTCGAGATATAATAGGACAGGTCTGTCCTCTTTCCTAGCCCCTGAAAGAAAACGGTATGATGGTTAGTTAGTTAAAAATATATATTTTTTGTTTTGTTTCAAGGAAATATTTTTATACTGTGTTTTAATTAAATGTTTCATGCAAAGCATCGAACAAGTATTATCATATCTCTATGAAGCGAAATAATGTTTTATTCGCAAATTTAAATTTGTTATTTTAATTACATCGGTTATTTTAAACAACGTGCGTAGGCACATCTACGTTTAGAGTACAAAGAATAACGTTTCCAATCCTAAATTAGTGTGTGGGATCTTTAGCAAATCTAAATGTTAAATTCAAGGAAGGTTAGAAGTGTCCATTGTATGAAATGAATCTTGACACTCGAAGAGGGTAAATCGTTACGTCTTAATTGTTGAAGTCAAGACAGAAATGATACCAGACGGGCAGATGTTCCAGGGGAGATAAGTATTTGGAATGTAAAGTAACTGTTAGACTGATGAATAGTAATATATGTGATCGAATCTGACAAATGCTAATATATGTGCTTGCCCTAGCTTAGAACGGTTGGCAAAAATCAAATACTGTAGTATTCTTTTTGACGTGGAAAGAACACATTATATTGTCACTACATCATCATCATCATCACTACTGGCTCTACAACCCCTTGTGGGTCTTGGCCTCCTTAAGAGTCTTCCTTCACTCATCTCGGTTTTGTGCCAGCTGAGGACGTTGTCACTACACCAAATAAATTTAGAAAATCTAACAATTATTATAAGCAATAATTATCAGCCTGAAAAACTCATCCACATTGAAAAATCTTCCGAGAAAAGATACATGACGCCAACGGGACATGTATCTTTTCTCGGAAGATTTTTCAATGTGGATGAGTGTTCCAGGCTGATAATTATTGCCTATAATAATTATTACCCTTTGTGCAATGCATAAAAAATCTTGTCTTAAAAACTTTAGTTTAATAATTAGAAAATCTAAATACATATTTAGAAAAACTCGCAACTTTCTTAACTTGAATCAACTCAAAACAATTTGCTTCGCACTATTTCAATATTTAATCGAGTACGGTATGATAGCATGGGGACGAGCTAACGCTGCCGCCATTGATTCGACATTTAAAGCGCAGAAAACGATTATAAAGATTATTCTGAGACTAACGAACATAAGCAGTTCAGAACAATTTTTAGGTAATGTTGAACTTTATGCTTAAAAATACTAGCGAACCACTTCAAACATAGAACTGTTTTTGACAATGTCCGAACTACCCGTGATTCCACAACCAAAGGAAATAATCTCTTAGTTATTTTATCCCTTTCGCTAAAAGAACTTTTTGCCAAAGAAATTTTAATACTTTGCAACAATGCCATACGTATAATGCATTTCCATTGGCCATTAGAGAGCATGCAAATTATATGGAAGACATGGCAAGAGAGAGCGAAAAGAAAGAACTTTAAAGTGTGAGAACGCTTATTCACTTATTCGTTACTTAAACATGTTTTTCAATAAATTATATATGTTGCCTTGGTTCACACTTAACGTTTTTTTCCCAAACATTTTTCCAAATTTTTGTCTTTGGAGTAGGAATAAAAAAACTATGCTTCCCTCAAATTTTAAAAGGAAATTAACGCTTTGTCTTTTGTGCACTCGGAAAACAAATTTATAATTTATTACAAACTCACTTACCGCGAAAACTTCACCCAATTCTATTCTATCTAGACACGTTCCTTTTGATAAATATGTATTATTGTACCTCTAAGCCCATTCCTAGCTTCATACAAATTCTTTTTACACATACCTTCTCTCGAAATGACCATCTTAACTTTATAATCTAGTATTTTATTGTATCTAAATACTTTTTTTTAAATTCTACTCGTTTTAGGCACCATTTTGTTGCTTTAGATTTTTTTTAAATCTGTACAATTCTTCACAAAAACCTTTCTTTGAAGGAACCAATAATTTAATCACGTATTTATGGCCTGCCCAGTTTCTCTTATACATAAGTTTCTTAAGGGCAGAATACGATGAATTATTAACATGTTATTAATTATTATTATTCAACTAGGTATATTATTCTATCAACTTAATGATTATACTGCCCTGAGGTAACTTGAGTGCAAAACTCGTAGGCGACAAATAAATTAGTTGTCTACAATGTAAATAAGTGTTTTAATTGATGTAAAAGGTTGCGATGTATTGATTATGGTTTCAAAAGAACTGTTGAATACGTCTTGAGTTCGTATAAATTGTTGACTAAAGAAAATTAAGAATTAGGCATCGGATGAGTTAAATGCCACCATTCTCCAACACTTAAAAATGGCTATTCAAGAGCTCGGTTCAGAGGTACCCCTCCCTATTCCCCTTATCTTGGTTGATTGGTTTTTTACTAAATTTATTCTCTTTATCAAACAATCTTCGAGAATCTTCTTAATTAACAAAATTTGAAGTAACTTTGGGAATAATTTGAAAATAATTATTTAAAGCATGTTTATGATAATTATCTTCATTTTCTTTAACGCATATATTATTGCCAACTATCTTTATGTATGATTGCAAGATTCAAACCCGAACTAAATTCTCTCTAGATAGTGTCTGGATAAATCTTTATCCATTTTATTTAATATGCGACATATATCGACTTTTCTGCAAGTCTAGGATGAATATTTTGTCCCAGAGGTGTCAATATGTTTTTCTGATTTTTATGATAATTATTATAAGCAATAATTGTCAGCCTGAAACACTCATTTACATCGAAAAATCTTCCGAGAAAAGATACTTGCCGCCAACGGGACTTGAACCCGTGTCCTTCTGATTGCCTGTCGGATGCTCTGACCACTGAGCTATTTTCTCGAAGATTTTTCAATGTAAATGATTGTTTCAGGCTGACAATTATTGCTAATAATAATTGTTACCCTTTGTGCTATGCATAAAAATCTTGTCTTTAACGTTAGTTTATAAATTAAAAAATAATAATTTATGTTTATGATAATATTTACTTAATATATTTTATTTTATTAATTATTGTTGTGTTCTATTTTTAGAACGTTATTTTTTTTCTGTATCATTTATAAAATGTGATTTATATTAATTTAAAAAATAAATTAATTAAAATGATACGCTTCTGAATTCTAACTAAATACATCAACGCATTAATCAAACTTTATTTTGATGGTAACCTTGTTGGGTATGCAATTTGGATTAGTGATTTTTTTAAATCTGATGACTCTGCGAGCTGTTTAACAACTCGCACCCATGGGCTTGTTTTCACGATAATACAATATTACTAGACATATGCATGACGTATGAGGTGTACCAGGCTTATTGAAATTTGTATTATTCTGTAATTTGTAGCAACACTAACAGATTCTCCAACACACTTGGTATGAAGATTACTTTTAGGGAATAAATAGATTCTTGATCTTTTATCTGATTTTATTAATACTTCGCGTATACAATATGGACCTCTTTAGTTGACCTAAGTAGGAGCTGCCTAAATTGGTTGTAATGAGAGCATTACACACAACACCCTCTCTGAGCTCCCCGTCCCTCTGTTGAACAACTTAGGTACTACGCTACCTGCCATGTAGCGGAATCTACGGACAGTTCTTATCACCGCCATCTATGTCTAAAAGCTAGAAGCTTTTTAGATACATAACTGAATTGCAATTATTTTTCCAATGAAAAAACTCCCCAGAAAACATAAAAGTAATCTATAAACTCGAGGTTAATGTCTACTGATAATAACCAAATATGTAACTAGAAATCAATGTTTTAAATAAAAACAACTCTCTTTTCATAATTTTTTAAGGTTATTCCCAAGAAGAAGAAGATAATACTAATAATCTAAACGAAAATATGAAAGAGAACACGACACAGAAAAACATAAAAAGATAATGGTCGCAACTGGGATTCGCACCCAGGACCTCTCGTCTAACCGGACGTGCGCTTTTACCAATTCAGCAATTACCACCTTCTGTCAAACCGTGGTAAAAGAGCACATCCTGGTTAGACGAGAGGTTCTGGGTTAGAGTCCCAGTTGTGATTTATTAACTTTTTCTATTTTCTGTGTCTTGTTCTCTTTCATATTTTCGTTTAGATTATTTATTAGTGTTATCTTCTTCTTCAATGATATATAACTAGAAATCAAATTGACAAAGATGACAAGTCAACAAATATGGGAAAGCCCAAATAAATTGTATAAAATCCTTGCGGACTACCCTTCTCTCTCTCCCCCATATGTTACATAAATGAAATGAAGATTAATAAACAATTGTGCCAGTCTGAAGATGACCGAAATAAGCTGTAACCAATTACGGTCATAAATAAAATAAATGAAAAAAAAAATTGTATCACTATAATAATTATAATCGAGTTTCACCACGAATTGTCAGTATCAAAAATATAAATATTTAAAAAAAA
The DNA here is from genome assembly GCA_917880885.1 of Limnephilus marmoratus. Taxonomy (NCBI): domain Eukaryota; kingdom Metazoa; phylum Arthropoda; class Insecta; order Trichoptera; family Limnephilidae; genus Limnephilus; species Limnephilus marmoratus. The sequence continues at coordinate 9,045,120 of OU862922.1, read as the reverse complement.
TAGGATTTACAAATACAAAATGTTCAAACGATATCTTGTTTCTTTCCGACAAAAACAAAAAATATATTAACAAGAAACTTTAAACGAGGAAAAAGAACTGCTTTTGCAGGGTTCACTATTTGAACACAGTGCACTATTCGTTATAATCGTCGATCTGATTGCTTTCTACGGAAATGCCATTAGTTTTGGATAGAACTTTAGAATTGCATTTAGCATTTTGCAGTGATTGCAGTCAATATTAATCTGGATGTTTTATAGTATTGGATGAATCATACTAAATAAAATACTTAAACATTTAATCCAATATCAGTAGCACGTGGCTTCTCCATTTTCTCGTATGCGGTGTAGACACTTCTTCTTATGCGGTGTAGACACATCAAATTGTCCATTAATTATGCAAATTTGATCCTACATCAATTTCTGTATCAAATATTATTTTAGTTGATGATTCAGAGATATTGATAAGAATCCTACGGCATTTTAACCCTTAACAGAGAATTTCGTTCTCAGATACTCCTAAGGTTTTTTGCTGCTGCAGTGGTGTTACACCGACGTCCCGCCAACCACAAAGGTATTCTCAAGTTAAAGCTAGTACCCGCCCAGCACTCCATATCTCGGAGTGTCCGTTTTTCAGTTATCACGCTATTTACGAAATGCAGTTTTTCAATAATTATAAATCGGTGTTCCCTGTAACGTTTTATTTTTTTTTTATTTGGAAAACCAACAGTTATAATATTTTGTTGTGTATGGTAAATATGTCTAAATTAATCAACCAATAAAAGATTTTCATTGATTTCATTGTTTTTTTTATTATTCTATTAACTGTCTGATACACCGATGCTATTTCCAATGGAATTTTTTGTTTGTCGTTGTGTTGACATGATTAACTTAACTTGAAAAAAAATCAAATATTTATTAAATGCAATTTTTATTGTCATTTCTAGGACGCAAGACCCAGTAGTGTATTGATTATTCCAACTTCTTTCAATATTTAGATTGGTTTGTAATACGAAGTTCTGCTATATTCCAACAGATGGCAGTTGATTTGGATATCAGAAGAGTACCATCTATAGCCGTTCGTGTCTAAGGTATGAATGGTTACGGTGATGGCCGAAAGCTTCAGTGAGATTGGATGGACTCCATCAGCCCGCCCGCCGAAGCAATAGAACTAAGAATCTAGCCTATTAAGGACGTCTGTTCACTTTAATATTGCCTGTAAATATTCACGATTGCTAAATAAACCAACCAGTAATCATATGAACCTTTAATGCATTGGAAGATATCCGACACATCTCAAGTTGTCTTTACTATTTGAAGTTAAGAGACATAGCATATCCCAAACATTATACAAAGGGAACCGGAAAAAAAATTGCGAATTTGTTTTTTAAACATTTTTTAGCGCTACGTCCCACTTACACTCCCTGACATCGTAGATCTCCATCCCATTTAAACTTCGTAAACACAGTTTTGAATTGAATATTGAAGCCTCGATTAGCCAAATACTTGGATCACTGTTTGCGTATTATCATGTGGGATTGGTTAGGTATTGCATTGGCTGACTTGGTGGGTGGCAAATGTCAAAATCCTGAAATTATCCCATCTACCTAATCTTCTAAAAAATATTACGATTTCAAAATTTAAATATAATTTGTGAAGTGTACACCACAACTTGGAGACCAGTGAGGCCCCATCTGCAACGGTGAGTCCTATTTCCCTTAATCCAATCTGGGCTTATCTTATCTTTCAGAAGCCCAGATCTGAACCATCGACAGACACTATCCATCGGGTTTGCGAGTGTATGCGTATCGTCCCATTAACTTAGCGAGCAACGTAGTTTCAGGACTGATGCTTCGGGGGTTGCATAAGGCTTTGCTCTGCAGCACTTTACCACCAAAGATACGGTGGAGTGGCGGTTTCGCGACACCACTGAAGAAACACGCTTCAAGTCATTTTTAGTTGTATTCTTTATTATTTGGATTTTGTCTGTAATGTAGTTGAGAATCATTTTCCCTGTTAAGGGTTAATGTTGGAATGAATGTACATACTGATAATATCTACTACTAGCAACAAGCAATCATTATTTCCAATTTGAACCCACCTAGTACAGTGCTTCATACTCGGTTATATAAGCAAATGTTATTCCTACACTTAGCAAATAAGTATGATTAATAATTAGTATTAATGAATCTGGTTTTACATATTAGCGTCTACATAATGTAACATGACTTGTAAAATATTTGTTTTAGCTTCTGTTATCTTATCGAATAAAGTTGGTGTAGATTTCTTAAGAAAATTAAAGTAGCTATTAGAAAATAATTTTCCTGTGTAATATTGACTATAAAAAGGCAAAATGGAATCACTTTTTATCAGACCCATTACTTTTAAAGATCTGAAAAAAATCTTATAATCTAGTCTAGAGTGATAGGTATCTGCCTTCTGGTACGGCCTAGATGAAAGACCTCCGTTCAAAACAGAAAAGTTGTTTGAGGTGGCTTTAGTCGTGTTAACTGACCAGATCTGATTTACAGGGTAGGTACTTCCTGACATTCCTCTTCCATTACCATTCCCCTCCCACCCTCTTCGGCCTCACAACATACCCCAAGGGAGTTGTTTGACAGGAGAAAGTAAAAAAACCGTAAATTATCTAAAAGCTATCAGATCAGAAGTATGAGATCTGTAATGGCTCATTTAGCCTTATTGTAAAAAGTTATTGAAAAAGGCGTTTGGTGACTACATTCATGCTGACTTGCACGGAATTTTTATTAAAGGTGAAAAAAAAATTTTAAAACCGTTATTTAAACTTAACGGACCTTGAAACAGAATTCTTTTAGTACGGTTATCTATTATTTAGGGCAGAGTGAAATAACCTATCTTTCTATAACGGCAAAGGGGTGCACGGCAATAGTTTGTACTTTACTAATAACTTTGTAACATTACAAAACCGTGTTTTTTAAAGTCTGATTAAATACAAGTAACTTGTTGAATTTTTTGTAAAAAAAAATTATTCTGCATAATTTTTTCTTATTAATAATTAATTCCATACATTAATAAGGCCGGTCAATTTCTCAAAATTTATTGAGAATGTTTAAAAAATTGGCAATTCTCGCGTAAAATATTTATAAAAATTAAATTTTTTTATTCAATAAAAACTTTTTAAACGCAAAAACTAATTCTTGATGAAAATGTCATGAAAAATGCATTTTACTTTGAAGCGGTAAACCCATGGAAAAAATTACCATTGTAGATCGACTTTTCTGTCCGTTGCAGCACACAAGTTGGAGTATTCCGCTTATCGGGAAAATGTATAAATACACGAAACGTGAATAAGTTTCACTGGGACTTTTCCGTGGCTTCGGAAAGTTTCGATTTGTTAGTACAAGATAAAGTTCTGTTGCAAGTGTAATTAAGCGGAAAGGAGCATCTTTTAACTGCTAACCTGACTATTGATTCTGCTAACCCCCACAATATTACGTTTGTGTTCTTTATAAATAAATTAACTTTCAAAGGATGAGGAAGATTTTTAAACAAATCTTTGAAGCCATTGAAAAAAATGTCTGATGGACTACTTACAACTGTTATAATAATAATAAGCCTTTTTATTCTGGACTTCTGTTAGACATATACTAAACATGTTCTTGTTTGTTATAATATATCCCTAAGCTCAGTTTGCCTCTTGGCATACGCCTCCTCTAACATTTTCCATTGGGACCTATCACGCGCTACTCTTCTCCAATGATGTCCAGCCGTGAGTTTTAGGTCGTATTCCCATCTTATTTGTTGATGTCCTCTACTTCTCTTGCCATCTCTAGGATACCAGTCAGTGACATTTTTGCACAAAAAATTAGGATGGTTCCGCTGGGCAGGACATGTAACAAACTTGCAGGACGAAGAAGTCTTGTGATGCCTAAGCTATGCGGCCCGTAAGTTTTCAGTGAGCTAGAGTGCCAAGATTGAAAAATACGACGTTATTGACGTTGTTATAAAACTAGGTGTTTAATGCCCGATGGCCACTTAAGCAGACTGTCAAATATTTAATCAAGAGAAAAAAGAATATTTTATTGCGTTTATTTATCAACTAGCGAGTTCCCGGCGTGCGTTGAAAATACCGTCCTTTCCCATTCGTCCCGTTCCCCTTCCGCCTAACCTTCCTCTCCCGCGTCCCCTCCCCATCACGCGTTTTCACTCCACCTTCCCTTTCCCCACTCCCATATCCCGCGTTCCCTTCCCCCTCTAGCATTCCGTACATTAATTCCTGACACGTTTAGTTTTCAAACGCTCGCGTGCGATGGCACGCGAGCTGTTTGAAAACTGATAAAAAAATGAAACTGAGCTATACATCTGCAGCTGAAAATGTTTTATTTTTTTATCTTATTTTAACTTTTTGTTTGAATATCTTTCAGTTTTTGGCTTATCTCCAAACTGAAAAAATCCTAAAAATCTTCATAAAAAATTAAATTTAAAAAAAAATTATTTTCAGCTGCAAAAACCTGCATAAAGTCGTATTTTTCAATTTTAGCACTCAAGCTCACTTAAAACTCACGGACCGCCACTGAAGCCTAGATGATTTGATGGAGTGGAGTTAAAAATTGGCACAAAAACTGGTTGAGAACAGCCATGGACATATGAATATATCTGGACCTGCCCTAAGTGATAAAAACGTATTATTTCCCGCTCCACATGGCGCCGGCTGTAGCTCCTCCTTGGAACCGGCTCGCTCCATGGGGAGGGGATATAGCCTCGCTTGAATCTAAAATGTGTGACGTCATCATTCTTGCCGTGAACAGCGAGAAGCTGACATCCATACATTTAACGAAATAACGGCAGCTTGTGCTATACAATATATCTACCTATCAATGTACACATAGCGAATGTGGGCGGTACTCCAATGTGCTCGTCGCTGGTTACAGGGGTAAGTAAATTATGAAACATTTGTAAAAGTGTTTTAACTAAACACGGAAAGAAAATATTGATATGTGTATTGGCGCGAGTCTTTTTGGGGCGAGCATTTGGCCTTAGCAAATATGTTTTGAACGTGGCAAGCAATTCGCGCTCCCATGTAAAAAGGTCTATTCATTCAAAGCAGATTTTGCTTTTAAGAACTAAATGGTGATATTGTAATGCGAGATGCCTATATACTGTCAGATTGATTGTTCAACGAATGACAGTCATCTTTCCCCCCTTCGCTCTCCATAGTTTGGTTTTACCCCTCATCTGTAACTGCTTGTCTATTCATTTGGATGTCTATGAGAACAGCGCTTTTCATAGAGGCGTTTAAGGCTCTCCTAGAGTTGTAGGGCCGATAATGTATGCAATGTAAACCAATTTACGATTTACAATTTACGATCTAAGTATATCAATTCAATGAAATACATCACGAGTATGTACGCAGATTGTTTCTATTTTTCTAACAACCATTGTTTAAACTCATGATGGAAGAGAAATGGGCCTTTTTGGCCCGGAGCTCTAAATGTCAGTATATCAAAAAAAGTTTTAAAAAATCAGCGTTTGTAATTCAGACGCGGTAGAAGTGAAACTAGAAAGTCGCTAGATGTAGCTTTCTTTTTGTTTTAAGTGGTTTGAAGGTTGGATAATAATTTCACTAAAATAATTATATATTTTTAGATTTCGTAGGATTTGAATTTCCGTTCGCTTGATGTCGGTCTCTCTAGCCGCTGTGACTTATCAGGCGTCTTGCCCACTGCGCTATGGGAGGCACGCGCCGAGATGCGAATTTACCGCATTATATTAGAACCGATTTTGCGTAGAACTGAGTTGTGACGCATTTCCGTTTCATCCGAATTTCAAATCACTAACGGCGCTTAAGAAGTTTTACTTCAAAAAATCTGCGGTTCATCTCACATGTTTCGTGTAGGTATGTGAGATGTAAAGACTAAAATGTTTGCAGACTTAACTCTAAACTTTCCCATAGCAGTAAATGTTGGTTTCCTGTTCTGTTTTCTCGTTCCACTCAGGTAATCTATGTCCTAGCATTCAACAATATATTCCAAAGCTCAACTTCGACTGTTGATGTTAGTTAAGTCCCAGTTTTAATACTGAATATTTTTTTAAGTTATTAGTTTATGATCATTTATTATTCAATGGAACACTCTTGCGTGTAAATCTCCAGACAGTTTTATTGTTTTTCAGAAAATTTTCAATAAAAAAATTTTCAGAAAATTTAAAATAAAAATTTAAAAGTTTGGTGGCTGATTATTAGAAAAACATTTTTATGCGAAAGCAATCAGCATTTTTCGTAAATAATGGAAACTGTTTTTGCTAAGCGAGATCCATTTATTGTCTTTTTAATAAGTATGAGTTACAATTATTGTTTAGTTTACTTAACTAGTGGTTCCCGAGATACGGAAGCAAATTGTTTACCAACTTTCCGTTTGATAAGTTTTAAGATTTTCACGGCCAAAAGCATTTTCGTTATTTGTTTTTGGGGTGTTATGCCGTGTTGCGCTACCTCCTTCTTTAGCCAACGTTTCGGACATCGTTGCAGTGTTCATCATCAGGGCAGATCCGGCAGATCCAGTGATGTGTCACATCTACCGGATCTGCCGGATAACACCCCAAAAACAAATAACGAAAAAAGGATTTTAGTTTGTTTATGTTACGCGCCAAATACGAAACGCGAGAAAGGGAGAAATTAATTTACGCAAGAATTTACAAATTTTATTTTGTTTTATGTGATAAGTGTGTTCTCCTAAATAGTTTCACTAGGTGACCACTATGACCGAAAAGAAATTCGTTTACTATTTTTGAATAACTAATTTTAAAAAAGGTTCGAATTTGTGGTAATATTAGATACACTCGACGTATTCTATTATTTATCTTAATGGCGTATTATTACGTAATTTTGTGTTTTCATGTTTAAAAAAAATCAGAAATTTCAGAAAATCGACAAGAAGAACATAAAACTATTGAAAATATTATGAAATATTTTTGATTAACTAATTAACCATAAGCCGTTTTTGCCACAGGGATAGGCAGAGAGGATAGACCTGTAAACAATTCTGCCTTCGCGCACACTCCTTGCTTAATTTACATTGATATATGAATCGTCTCGAACATACTCTTTTACAAAAGGTATTGACTCTTAGCACAGTTCGACTCTAGTAATAATAATAATATTCAAAATTAATATTCAAAATATAAATTAATATAAAAAAATTCCAAATTATAAATTATTCCAAATTCCTGTAATATTCAAAAATCTGTTTCTGAAGAAATAAGAAAATAAAGAGATTTAGGAAATGAGATTAAAATAATTTGGCATTCTCAGACTTTAAAAATATTACCATTTGTTATTTCGGCTACTGGCATTATACCTAGCTCTCTCATTCAAAATTTAGGCATATGAGTTTGTCAAAGAATTTATATATAAAAATGCAAAAATCAGTCATTTTAAATACATGTAGAAAGAATTATAAAAGATTTATAGGTCCAATTAGGAGTTCCACCGAGCCGAACCCTCTGATGTTTTTTTACGTGAGCTCCACACAGGAGGCCCTGAGGAAAATAATTTCCCTCAGGGCCTATGTCATCTTTGAGGATGCTGTGTGGAGGGTTTTTTTAAGGAAAGGAAGGAGAGGAGAGTTCTGGGAAGGAAAAGGGTTTAAGGTGTGGGTAGGAATCTAGGGCTCAGTGTGTCCTGGTCATCCGCCTCCAAGATCTAGACAAACCTCACCCCATGAACCCGGGCACCCCTGCTAAATCACCAGTAGCGAACCACTTGGTGACCTATGGCAAAGGTGTTGGTTATCCAATAAAGGTTCCCGGGGCGGCAGTACCCATTCCCGCCTCCCAAATTGAAAAAAAAGCCAACGGCGCGCGGTGTTCACAAGCGGTCACCCATCCAAGTACTGACCGCGCCCAATGTTGCTTAACTTCGGTGATCGAACGAGAACGGTGTGTTCAACTTGGAATGGTCGTTGGCATATAACATTGAAAATATCTGGAGATTTGAAAATTTCTCATTTGGTCTCTGGTAGGTTGACACGTTATTCTTGTATTATTTTGTATTTATTATGCTTATGCATGGTGTGAAATGACTTGATGGTCATTTGTGGAAGAGTGTGCGAAAAGGGTTTAGTTTTTCCTGTGGGGAAGATTTAACCCAGACATAAAATCTGAAGTTTATATTTGGATGACTTGTGCATGGATATAGCGCAGTTTTTGTGAAAAATCACCTCAAGGGCGCTGTAGTACATATTTGATTTACTTGATTACGTCAGGTATTCCATAGGCATCGCCAACACTTTTACGTATGACTTTTTCTACCATTTTACATATGGTGAAGGTTTTACCAAATATTCAAAACGATACAGATATACGAAGAAGTTAAACCTTAATAGGTGTTTGCGGGATAGAATAGATTATGAAAAGTTATCACTTAAAATTGAGTGGTTGTCTAATAATAAACAATATGTAAAACCGTTCCAGAAATTCAGGCTCGTGTTAATCTTAAAATGAACTAAGCTGTAGATGCGTAGCCTCTTGAATTGTCTCGCCTTGCCTCACCGAGTTGTAACGTCAATTTATAATTCAGGAGCAAATGGTCTTTGTGACGGAACAGAACCCAGAACATAATAAAATAAGGGTCTGTTTGTTAAAACACCCTTTGTCATACACCCCCAAAGGATTCTTATTAATAAACCAACTCAGGCACTGATTCCGTCTTCATCTGAAAGTGTCGTTCCGATCCACTGTAATTTATCCGTCGACTTGTTACGAGTATAAATATAGACCGCTGAACGCGCATGGAATTTTTTTATACCCCTGTTATTTTAGTGGTAGCAAGCACAGTTATGAATTAGTGGATGAGCCGAGAAAAGCCCAAGCTCAACCATAAAAGATTTTTTTCAGTTAATTATTTTTTTAATTTACGACAGATTCCATTTCATTTGCTTAAAGTGCAATTTTTTTATAACATATCAAATAAAAAGGGTGTTTACGTTTACGAAAACAATGTATCCTGAAGAAAATAAAGTAGAATGTATTTATTAGATAAATGCAGAAAAGGTTAATTTATCTTTATTTATAAAAATCTCGTGTCACGGTGTTTGTGGTCGCACTCCTCCGAGACGGCTCGACTAATTTTTATATTTTTTTTATGTATATTTGTTAGGTATGAGAATTAATTACGTAAGCTCAAAGGGGGGGGGGGGAGTTCAACAAAATCTTAAGTACGTTACTTGGAAAGGAATATACGAAATGGCTCAAATTTATCTCACCAAGGGGGGGGGGGGGGGCGGGTCTAGATTGGAAGAAAAACTGCTCACGTGTATGCCCACATAGGTCGTTAAGTATTTTCAGGTGATTAGGGTGTCCCTATTAAAAATATTTTTATCTATTTTATTTTTTATTTTTTATGTTTTTTTTTATTAGGCATCAAAAAATACCTATAACCAAATTTTCACTCTCCCCTACCCCCTCCCCCCCTCCCGGACTGACAAAAATATCGTACACTCAATTGCTCTTCGAAATTTACATTGATTTCTTTATTTCGTTTTCCTATTTTTGGATAAAAAATATATTATTTTTTCACTTCACATTTAACTTTTAAAAGATCAAACAATGAAAATGTCCGTTGCTTTAATGAAAAACATTGAATTGAGAAAATGAATGGTTGGAGTTTTTGTTTTTATTATTTATAACAAAATGACAGCGCACGTCAAACAATTACTTAGCAACGCCATGCTTTTCGTCTGGACAATAAATGTATAATAAATAAATTCATAACGCCAGAGCTTACCAATATAGTACTATAGCCTATTTTTTTATCGTTATTCAGTTTATTTTTTAGAACTCCATTTTAATTTTTTTTTTTATTTTATATTTTTTACGCACCAGATTTAAATGTCCGGGTTAAATTTTCCCCCCCAAAAAAAAAAAAAAAAAAAAAAAAAAGAAGGAAAAACTAAACCCTTTCATACACTTCCTCAAATGATCATCTAGTGAATCCACGTTATGCAATTGCACTATATAAGTATTATAAATACAAAACAATACAAGAACAACATGTCAACCCACTAGAGACCAAATGGGAATATAATTCACCGACTCCAGATATTTTCATATCAGAGGGTTCGGCTCTGTGGCATTTCTAATTGAACTTATAAATCCTACTGATCCCTCAATATAAATATTTAAAAAATCTTTTGTAATCCTACATGTATTTAAAATTACTGCTTTGTGCATTTTTATATACAAATTCTTTGACAAATCTAATATGCTTAAATTTTGAATCAGATTCCTAGGTATTATGCCAGTGGCCGAAATAACAAATGGTAATATTTTTATAGTCCGAGAATGCCAAATTCTTTTAATCTCATTTCCTAAATCTGTGTATTTTCTAATTTTTTCAGAAACAGTTTTTTGAATATTACAGGAATTTGGAATAGCTACATCAATGATATAAGTTATTTTTTTTTTTTTAGATAATATTATTATTATATCATATTATTATATTATATTATATTATAATAATATTATTATTCAATGTATAAAAACAGTTTATTATAAACAAGTTCTGCTTCTGCTTCGTAATTATTATTACGCGTTACATCTGTTTCGCCTTCTGAAGGCATTATCAAACTGTGGTTGTTACTACCTACAGACGATGTATTTATGTCATTTCTAATATTTCAGTCATTTTACTTAGAAGTTTAGGGGCACAGGTAATAAAAATAAAAATAAAAAGCTATTCATTTTTTCATCATAAGTACCTGTCTAGAAATGACATAAATACATCGTCTGTAGGTGGTAACAACCACAGTTTGATAATGCCTTCAGAGGGCGAAACAGCTGTAACGCATAATAATAATTACGCAGAAGCAGAACTTGTTTATAACAAACTGTTTTTATACGAGTACATTGAATAATAATATTATTAAATATATAAAATAAATAAAAAAAAAAACTATGGCCTATAGTACTCGCAAATAATGCAGCATTCTATTAGTGAAGAATTTTTCAAAGTCAACAAACATCCAAACATACTTTCGCCTTTATAATATTAATAGGATGTTTTGTACACCCCTGAATAAGGTTTAAATTGAACCAAAACCGGTTGGTTAGAGATATATAATAAAGTGGTTTTCAAACAAAGTTATTCAATTGTAATTGTTACATAACTAATCAATACTGATAATGGAAACAAGAAATTATGTCAGTAGAGATGATATTCTCTCTTACACCTAATGCAAATTTAGTACAACCCAAAACACAGACAAAAACACAGTGCAATATTTTATGGTAGATATTGAAAAAAAATCTTAGGTGACCTTGGTATGAATATTCGCTAATACATGTAAAATAATGACGGATGAACAAAGTTTGTTGAGGTTTTATGTGTTTTTTCTACGCCAATGTTTATCTTTCAACTTCCAGGATGTTAACTCTATATTTTTCCGAATTGATTCCATTCAATTTTTCAGAATAACTGAAGTTTCTGCAAGAACGTTTAAATATTCTGTAATGCTTCGTATTCTGCCAATCCGAAGAAAATTCCTGATAAATTTAAAGAATTTATTAGGAACTTCTTTAGTTAGAAATAAGTATATCACAATACTGATTCATTTTAAAACAGAAAGAATCGATTACATTTAGATAGAACTTAAGATTGACTTATATTTCTTGAAGTAAGTAATATTCTGAAAATTGATTTCTCTGAAACATTAATCGCAAACAAAAATATTTATCCAAAGCGTTTTAAAAATATTATTTACACCCTTGTGGGTTCGCATAAATCCTTAAAACATGATTATCTCGTAAGCTCACCTTTAATCTATCCAATTTCATAATACACACACATGCGCGAATCGTTTTATTGTGAATTGCGGTCACCAAAGGATAAACTTATCGCTGCCGTTAATCGTTAACCGTTAACCGTTACCAGCAATTCTACTAAATTCTTTTCGTTTCTTTGTGATTTCGATATTAGTCAATGGGTACACAAGTTTTCTTTAAGATAAAATAACCAATAAATTGGCTTAATTACATTCAAGGCTTTTTTCGCCAAAATCCTCTTACAATGTCATTATCATTATCATCATTACATCATTCATTACATATTATAAATTGAAGTCGCTCAAAATGTATGTGCGCGTTACTCTTTTAAACTACGCAACGGATTTTCATACGGTTTTCACCAATAGATAGAGTGATTGAATGGGAATGTTTATATGTATAATACATGTAAATTATATCAGAGAAAAATCATTACATATTATAAATTGAAGTCGCTCAAAATGTATGTGCGCGTTACTCTTTTAAACTACGCAACGGATTTTCATACGGTTTTCACCAATAGATAGAGTGATTGAATGGGAATGTTTATATGTATAATACATGTAAATTATATCAGAGAAAAACCGAGAAATTCAAAGAAAACATATTTTTGTGCGATTTAAAACGGCTGGCGGACGTACTATAGTCACTTTTGAAATTCGTTCTACGGAAGAAATTGTAAAATAGATGTCCTAGAGTATGTGGGTATTTGATTTTCCCTTTTCAAATATCCAGTGTTGCATTGCAAGCATTGTATAATTAGTGGCGAGTTAATTAGCCGTACTATAGTCACTTTTGAAATTCGTTCTATGGAAGAAATTGTAAAATAGATGTCCTAGAGTAAGTAGGTATTTGATTTTCCCTTTTCAAATATCCAGTGTTGCATTGCAAGCCTTGTATAATTAGTGGCGAGTTAATTAGTTTATATGTATAATACATGCTTATTATAGTAGAGAAAAGCCGATAAATTCAAATATTCTATTCAGGCAGCGGGCAGCGGGCAGCTGGCAAGCGGGTGGTGTGGATTTTATAAAGATTGGGTAATGGCGTTGTGTTTCATTAGCCATAGCAACGTGTGGCCGGATCTGCTAGTATATATATATAAGATTGTTATGGGACATACAATTGTTGGGACAAGTGATTCCGCAAATTATTTTGGAGTAAAAATGTGAATGAAATTTTGGTCTTCGATGACTTTTGGACCGGAATGTTGTTCTTTTTAAAAACCTAACAAAATACTTTTTCTTCCACTTGTCTTCAGTGGTCACTCAGCCAAGTAACCAAACCAATCCTCAACACGACCCTAACTGCCTAGTGGCTATTGATTTTTTTTATGTTTTAAGATGAATAAAAATGTTACTGGAGACCAAAATTTAATTAACATTTTTAACTCTAAATAATGTCAGGAATTAAGTAGGGTTGTTTACGATCTGATCGCTACTTCGACGGTGCCTGGCTACAATATATTTACATAATATGTATTATCTATTTACGTAATAACATAATATTACATCCGCAAATCTGGTGGTCGCAATTACATATGATTATGTGAGGAATGTCGGAAAATTTAACATTTTTTTATACTTACAACAACTACCAATATTACGTGGCGTAATAGCTTGTTTTGTATGCATAATGACAAAAATTAACTTAATTAGTTTTTTTAGAAAAGTTCAATTAACGACAAAAACAATAAGAACCTATGTGTCAATATTGTGGGTTGTTTGTCGTAGATAGATATGGCACAGTTTTATTTTGATTAAAGAAACTAATTCCACGTTTTCCATTAATATCCCTTGTTTATTCTACTGACGAATTTTTTACTCTTCCACGCATATTCCCCACGTTTTATGTAGCACACGTTTTATTTTAATTTTTGTTTTATTATTGGCTCGCCAACAGCACACGAATAATTATAATAATTTACATTTTCAATATGGTTATAACGATGATTCTAATTATATGAACAAATATTAGTAAATACATATTTATACACATTATGCTTTATGCTACTCTCGATTGGAATATGGAGTAATAGGATGGGGCTCAGCAGCATCTAATCACTTAAAACAACTTAAGATAACTCAGAATTGCATCATAAAGACCATTCTAAAGATCCCCATAAGGACGTCAACAACAGAAATTTTTAAACAGTTTGATGTTTCAAGCATACAGAAAATCTATGCCAAAAACATTCTAGTACATCACCACAAAAACGACTCATAGGCAGACACCTCACATGCTCATAAAACCAGAGCCAAACAAACAGACATACTTAATATACCAAAGTGTATCTCTTCATTTGGTCAAAGAAGTTCTGAATTTTTATCATTAAAGTTATATAACAAACTCCCACTTAGTATCAAACAAATTAAAACAAAAATAGCTACATTATTAAGGACATTAAATGTTGGCTGAAGGAACTATCGGAAAATGAACTTACTAGTATACTTAAACCATCATAGAAGTTTCTGGAAAACCTTATCCAAACAATGAAGTTAAACCATAGAAGTCGCTGAAAAACTTATCCAAAGCATAGTCCCCCTCACCACAGGATCTCCTAGTGAGGAGGACTACGAAAATATTTTCTATTTTATATATACATTTAACATGTTTCATATAAAAATGTAAAAAATATTATATAGTTACTAAATAAAAAAAAATAAAAAATTTGCTTATATACATATTTATATATATATATGTGTACGTGTGTTCACTTTAAGCATGTTTGTGCTTAATGTACACATATATTATAGAGCCAATGCGTACACAGGTAAATGATACAATAATTACAAAGTGGTTATAAGTTAGGAGATTGTCAGGTATATGCAAGTACAAGTTCCATCTAAAGGCAATGATTGAATTCGAAAACATATCCAAGTATTGACGACCGCAGTATTTATTATGTACTCGAGTCATTCTTCGTTGGTTTGAAAAAAACTCGTATTCATACCTACGATAAGTATCAACCCAAAAGGTTTCGGGGTTTCTTGTGAATTTTGGCCTTATATTAAGATTAATTAAAGGTGAATGTTTTTAATGATTTTAAACAAAGAGAAATTTTAAATAAAACATTGACATGAAGTTATAATATTTAATGTGACGAAGAGTATTAAAATTAAGTGTTTCTCCAATGTCAAACAATACCTTCTATAAATTATTGTCGAATAAAACATTGGTTCCAAATTATGAGTAAGAAATCCGCAATAAAGCCGGTGAATTATCAAAATATCTATTTTAACATGGTTTACGTAATAGTTTATTTATTTAGTCAGTTTCAGCAGAATATTACTTACAGCTTCGTTCGTCGAGGGCAGGTAGACTGCTCAGTAAGGAAGGAAGCTTATTTCCTTTTATGTTACAAGGGTTAATATTTCACTTTGCGCATTAGATGGAATATTTATGATTCAGTCTAATCTAGTAATTACTTTAATTATTTAAGTGGTTAGAAGACAAATGTGTCACCTCTCTGTGTACCTGAGTGTTGACTGAGTGTACAGAATAATAGTTGTTTAAGTTAGTCAAATGTGTGTGATGAAATTGTGCTTTTAATGTGTTTTGTATATTTTCCGGTTGACCTACGACGGAAGACTTTAGTTAGTTTAAAGTACACGTGCTTTATAAAGAATGGTGTTCATAGAATAAAGAACAAAACTAGAAGTGCCTTCCATACAATTTTTAATGCAAACAAATGTTCCATTAAGCCCAACAACGCAGCGCTGTCTCGCTTACACTTGCATGCAGAGGCGTAGGGTGGGGAGGGGGGGGGGGGGGGGGGGGGGGGGGGGGGCGGCCCGCCCCGGGCGGCACTTTTAAGGGGGGCGGCAAATTTTCACAATAAATAATAATATTATCTTGGAAAAATTTAAACCATTTAAAATCATTATTTAAAAATGTTATACGATACTTTCTAGGAATCCAACAATTTTTATTATTATTTATTAAATATCAATAATTATATTTTTTTAAGCTGCAAATTTCGCAATTCGTAGGAAAACCGTACGCATGTTATGAGAGTAATACTAATTAAAGCTGATAACTCGCAAACAGATTCACTCTTAATTAAAACCAGAATTGTGTTCAGAATGTATTAACGAATTAATTTCATTTATGTATTCATCTGCTGATACATTTCGAAAGAGACCCTTATTTTAATTGAAGTGCAGTTATAAAATTCTACTTGCAGACTATATATGTGCTGCCAATATCAAAGAGAAACCATTTTCATATTCTGAGTGTAGTTTTAATTCGCCAAATATAGATTTAATTTAACCCGTCTAATCACAGCAGACACAAATTGTCCCACACATTTAATTTTAAAATAAAATTGTGAAATTATGTCCCACACATTTAATTAAAATAAATTTGTGATTGCGATAAATAGTTAAGATACAGTTTTATTACAATTTTTTTTTAAAAGGAATCTGTATTTAAAATTTTAAGTTTATTCTATTAGGCAATTTAATTCGAATATTCGCAGGCGTGTATTTTTGAGCCAATCCACATTTTCAATATCAGGGTTAAACCAGTTTTCAGAATGTAAAATTCCTTTTGAGGATTCATCTGCTGACATGATTCAAAGGAAAATATTATCTTATTCGAAGTTCAGTTATAAAATTCTAGTTGCAGACTCTGTATCCTGTACCTGCTGCCAGAATCAGAGAAAAACTACTATCATGTTCGGAGTGTATTCGCCGCATACAGACTTAATTCAAACCCATTTTGAGAAATTGTTTGTTGCGTGTGTACCTATTATTTGGGGACACTAACGCAGTATCAATAAATCAACTTTGGAGTAGAATTTATAAACATGATTTTAGTTGAAAGAATACTCGTCAAATGTGATTTAAAAAAAAATCCGGCCCGTATATAATTAGGTCGTAATACAAAAATGGGATTCCGAATACAACCCCACCCCCCATCCCGCTGCCGCTTGAAGTACCCAAATAAGTGGGCGGTGAAATTTTCCTACGCCCCGATGTTCTGAGTGTAGTTTTGATTCACCACATACAGATTTAATTAAACCAGTTTCGTGTTCAGAATGTAAGTGCCGGCAGAATCAAAGAAAAACCCTTTTCATGTTCTGAGTGTAGTTTCAATTCACTGCATACAGATTTAATTAAAACCATCCTTGTGTTCAGAATGTAAGTGCCGCTAGAATCAAAGAAAAACCATCTTTTTGTTCTGAGTGTAGTTTTGATACACCGCGTAATTGGTTTAATTTAAACCAGTTTTGTGTTATCAACATAACAATAAGTTGCCGATACATCGTGTACCTAGAGAAGCTTTGCATTTGAGTTGCATTCCATATTTATGCGTGATGAAGATGCAAATTCTATTACAGGCATACCACTATCAATTTCTGAGAGCAGTTATATATTAATTTGTAGTAGAATTTATAAGCATGATTTTATTGATAGAGTACTCGGCACATGGAATTATAAAAATTGGCATGAAAAAATAGAAAATATCTACCCCCCTCCCCCCCCGGTCAGCGCTTGAAAATCTGCGGAAGAAGTACATGTAGAAGTTGGGGGGGGGGCGGCAAAATTTGCCTCCGCCCCCCGGGCGGCCGAAACCCACGCTACGCCACTGCTTGCATGACATCGTAGATATCCATCCCATTTGAACTTCGAAAACAAAAACATAGAAACAGACCTACAAAATAATAATGCACACCCGAAGGGATACTGAAAGAGAATGGAGTGATTCAAGTCACTACTCAAATAAGCCCCTCTCTGGTGCTTAAGTTTCAGTGTGGCTTTTTTACAGTTGCGTGTACCCATGTCCAAAATAAAGCGAGCTCTATTGTACCAAATCTTACCAAATTAATTCCAAAAACTATGAAATAAAATTTCATCTAGATTGGTGGACAGCTGTTGATTTTGTGAGGATGTATCGATATTACATTATTATGACGCTGCATGTGCTGCGACGGGAACAGAAGCAGTAACTACCTGACTCAAAGAGTGCGAAGGCCGCGGCAGGCTTCGTAAATTTCATCCGTGGCGTGAATAATAAAACAAGAAATAAATATCAGATAAGAGTCTGAAAAAGGTTAAAATGTGTTCTCTTTGAAATATGTATGGCGGTGCTTTATCATTCAACTCCCTACGGGGCGAAGTTTTTTGGTATACTGTCTACAAAACACAGGACTATAAATTAATATTACTTGTAAGTGTGTAGATACTATGAGTATGTCATATGAGTAAATATCCATTTGCAGGACAGTGAGTCAACCTGCCTTCCGAATTTCAAAGCAAAAGTAAAGCGACAAGTAGTTACACGTAACATTATTTGAGAGGCATCAATAAAAAGGCCGAAATGTTCATTAATTTTGGTAAAGGTTTCAATCAAACCTTTTTTGTGCGAGTATGAAAAACCGCTGATTCATTTCCGATCCACGCAAAAATTCATAAAAGGATATTTTGTGACGGGGAAATGCTTTAGTCGAAATGTTAATAGTTTTTCTAGGATTTATTTAATAGTCCATAGCAATTTCTAAACATTTGCCAGTAATATTATATACCACTGGATAAATTAGGAAGGTATGTATAGAGTATCCGAAGTAAGAATTGCTATATTTTAGAAAAATGAAACAATACAACTTTGTATAAACCACTTATATAATGCGTAAATCCTACCGGTTTCGGAACAAACGTTCCTTCTTCAGGGAAAGCTTATACTAATTTGACAGTTTCGAACAATGTTTTGTTATGGTAGGGGTGGAGCCGTTGCTAGTTATTAATGTAGATTGGGTGGGTAGGTATTAATGTAGAGTGGGTGGGTAGGGGAACAAATCCATGATTGGGCTATAAGATAATATTTTTTGTTTGTTGATAATAGATTCATTATTTTTAAGGGATTTTTTAATTTCCAAGGCTTCTAAGTTATCCAAACGTTTTCCTTTATGATTAATATGAAGAATATTTATCCCTGTAGGTATTTTAATTTTTTTTTTTTTGCTATATTTTAGTATAAGTAGAGAATAGTGAAATACTTACAAACTCTCAACGCAATCACAAATATCACTAGACAAAAAAACACACTATTAGTCTTGTTATATGTTATATTCTTTAACTGAGAAATAATTTCATTTCATTACAAAATCGGCTTTATTGTAGAAATTTTTTAGAATCATTTGGTCGCGGGGAATTTGGGAAAAAATGTTTTTTTTCAGCATTGCTTTCAGAAACACGTTTTCAGCTGTCCAAATTTTATTACGTACTACTGTATTTATTTATTTTACAACAAAGAACCTTTAGAAGTTTAAGAAAATAGAAAAATATTTGTCAGTCTCTTCAGTAAACATACTGATTGTTTTCATAATATTTTTCGGGCAATATGTTTTAAAGTTTTATAGTTGTAGACTATCAGGTTTATTCAGGTGTTTCAAGGCAATTCTTCATGAGAAAGCTATTAAAAATAAAAATATTTCATTTTTAATCAAGTCAGTCTTTAAATAAAGTGAGTCCTTCTCTTCTATTGCCTTTAATTTTAACAATCGAGCAGGGCTCGGCAAACTTTTTTTGTAAAGGGTCAGATCGAAATCATATTCGCCTCGGCGTATCAGGAATCAAATTTGAGGGTACCTGCGTCGATTGTGCTCGATTATTTTTGACCACAGAACCCAAAACAGCCGATTGAATTTTATTAGCGATTTTGAATATACGATCTATTTCGTTCCCATTTTTTAAATATAAACAAGAAAGAGTGGCTCTCCTTTAATTTTCCGGAGTCAATAGCACTCATCCGTATTCCGCAATTGTACGTACACGTCCCTAGTTGTCTATGTCACGAGGTTGAAAGAAGTGGGATACGAGTTATGACATTCAGGAAGGCACAAACGAAATTGCCGAAAACTTTTCCAAAAGCGACCAATTCATTACCTATTTTTCGTTCGTGATTTTTATCATTCGGAAAGTCAGTTTCCAAATAAAATTTTGATTTATTTGTTGATGTTTCAACTTTGCAAACAGACTAAAGATTGTCGATTGACAATCGTAGGTTTTAAATCAGAACGGAAATCGCTGAACATTGGCATCAAAACTACCAGAAATTTAATCGATGACTCTTAACTGAGAAATCTATCTTATCTATCTATCTATGTAAATAAAAATGAATCGCCGAAATGTATGTACGCACATAACTTCCGGACGACCGCACCAAATTGAATAACTCGTTTTTTTGTTCGTTATTGTAAGGACAAGGTTTGTATAAAACTACTGGTGACCTCTGGCATTATGAAATTTGTATAAAAAAATTGCATGGCGCGTGAGCTGTTTCAAAACTGAATGTACCAGGACTGAAGAAGGGGGGAGGGGAACCCGGGAGTGGGGAGGGGAATATGGGAGGGGGAGGGGAACTCAAAAAATGAGGTGAAACCAAAAAATGATGCCGGCAGTGCGTATTTAAAAAAAACTCTGTTTTCTTAAGATTTGAAAATATTAAATCTATTATTTTCGGGCAGGATTAAAATTGGGAGTTTGCCGCATTGTCATTTGTCGAGCCCTTATCTGAAGAAATGGATTCTAAATTTACAACGATTTCTGACCGTAAAATTGAATAATTAATCAACTCGCCGGTTAAAGAAGTCAGTATCTTTGAAGATAAGCATTAAACACTTCAATTTACTTTGCATATTTCAAAAAGAGCCATTACTTCGGAGCCAAAGGTATAATAAATTATTGCAGTAGATCCTTCAAAGTGTTTGATATCTTGCGTTACATTAATTAATTAATATCTTTGCCGTGTTAATATTCACTTGTTGAGGTTAACGCTAATTAAACCTTTGTTCAATTAAAGACTTAATTAAGTTAATCAATACCCTGGGGAGAATTATTATAATTATGGAAGGAGGTAGTTTATTTTTAAATTCTGATTCTAGTGGCTTTTATTATATTTTTATAATTATTAACTTATCTTTGTCTAACCAATCTAATTACATAGAAGCAATTACCAAAATAAACGAAGACCTACAAAATATAGCAAAATGGCTGAAATTAAACAAGTTGAAACTGAACGTAAACAAAAAAAAAATATAGGGAAATAGGCAATAAAACACGTAACACAGGGTTAAATTTGACAATTAATGGTGAAAAAATTGGAAAAGTAAATTAAATCAAATACCTGGGTGTAATACTCGACTCAAAACTGACTTTCACAGCAAACTTTGAATATGTGCTAAAAAAGGTATCAAAAAAGGTAAATTTTCTTAGAAGACTAAGACGAAAATTAAATAGAAACACTACGGAGCTTATTTACAAAACTATCGTTGCTCCACATTTGGACTACTGCTCTACGATGTTATATTTGGCCAATGAAGGAAATTTGAACAAACTAGAAGTTATACAAAACAAAGCTATGAGATGTATACTGGGGAAAGGCAAATACGCAAGGATTAATCAAATGAGAGAGGAGCTAAATTGGATTCCAATAAAAAAGAGACTACTATTTAATGTGTTAATTTTTGTGCATAAAATTATGAAAAACCAAATGCCAAAATACTTTAAGGATGAAATTGTTTTTAATAGAGACATTCATAATTACGAAACAAGAAATACAAACAGAGTTCGATTGCCACAAATGAAGAAATCAAAATCACAGAACTGCCTAATGTACAGAGGACTAAAGATGTATGATGAAATGCCTGAAAGTATGAAGAATGAAGAAAGAATGAATGTATTTAAAAAGAAATGTTATGCTTACTGTAAAAATATTTAAATTTATCAAATGAAATGTTATATTGTGCTTATTAGTTTATATTCATGTAGTAAAAACTAACTCAATAAATAAAAAATAAAAAAAAACCTAATAATTTAGTGGCATGACATAAAACAATAAAGAATTAAAGCAAAATGAGAAGATTTTTTTCTTGCATTTCTTGAAAATAGTGTAAGTAATTCTATTCTATGTAAGTAAGTAATAGTAATGCTAGCAATAAGTCTTCCTGATTAGAAACACATATCTTATTGAAGCAAAGATTGGTTGGAAATAATGTAATATTTATAAGCAATATTATTTTTAAAACATAGTAACATGCATTCCCAATTACGTCCTCTACGCGCAAACTGTGTTAAAATTCCTCTAAACAAACAAAAGGTGTTAATCTCAAGTGACCTCTCATGTAAGTATGGTCCTTATGTATATTCATTGCATGTTCAGACTTCAGAGTATCAATAAAACATTACATAAAAATTTTTACGCAGCATCGCGTTTGTTGGTCAAATGCATTTTTTTTTTACATTAACTCCACACAGGAGGCCCTGAGGAAAATAATTTCCAAAGTATCTTTTCTCGGAAGTTTCTTATGATCTTATAATATAATAATTGTTACCCTTTGTGCTATGCATAAAAATCTTGTCTTAAACGTTAGTTTATCAATTAAAAAACAATAAAATAATTTCCCTCAGGGTCTATGTCATCTGGGATGCTGTGTGAAGGGTCTTTTTGAGGAGAAGAAGGAATGAACATTGGTCTTGAAGAGACCCGAGTTGTAGGAAGGAGGAAACACAGAGGCCAGCAAATCATTCCACAGCCGAGCTGTTGAACACAAGAACGAGTCGAAGAAACGACCCGTTCTCATGTGACAAATGTCAACCGTGTACAAATGTTGGGCACGCGTTTGGCGTGTTTCCCGACTTTGCACCGGTGCCGAAGGGATCAATGACGCTAGTTCCTCGGAGTATCTTCCATTGTAATACCACCGGTAGAACAAAGATAGCATTCCCACCCGACGCCTGTGTTCTAAAGATTGCAATCCGTCTGTTAAGATGGGAGAATCTATTTAACGGACCGTCCGATTCTGCACAGAGTCGAGGGTATTTTTCAGGTATTTGGCGCTCCAGACCAGAGGTGGCTGCCAAATTCAACCGTGGGGCGCACTTGTGATTTGTACAGGGTTAACATTATACATATAGTTTTGTATTAGAAATCGGCGAACCGGTGGATGTAACATTTTAGCCTCTATGTCAGGTCTTATTATTATTGTTAATAATATGTATAAATATTTAAAGCTGAATTGTTTTAGTTTTTTGTAAGTACAACTTGTACTATTTCATTTCATTTCTTTTTTATGTTGTAATATTCTTTACCTAACGAGTCGATTGCATTCATATTTATTCTGTTTTATTGTTTATGTAATACATTTAATTAATATTGTTAATTATATATTTGCTTCTTTTCTTGTAAAAGCCCACTAGGGCGTTAATAAAATATAAATAAAAATAAATAATAAAATAAGTTCTATAATGGTTTGTTTAGTTTGTAAGTTAGAAGTAAGTTAAAATATATTTTTAATTTGTACAACGCACTTGAGGTGAATTTTCACCAAAACGGTGTAACACAAATCATCCAAATATTATTATTATTTTTATCGAAGGAAGCAAATACTTTGGGGCGTGACATAATATATTAAATGAAATGCTTTGTAAAAAACCACATTTTTTATTATTAATATTTAACACCCGACCGGATTTCGCTTAGCTCAAGCTTCGTTAGTTCTTATTATATTAACTAAAAAGCTAATAAAGGATACAGACACACATATATATAAATATGAGAAAATAAAATAATGAGTGAAAGAGATGGGAGTAGATAATAACATAATATAATAGAAAGAGATAAAATCATAGGTTAATGTAAGTCAAGTACGTCTCATAGCACTCTGTATGTGTGTCTGTGTTAGTTAATTAGTTAATACAAAGCCTTGCCGAAGCTTGAGCTAAGCGAAACCCGGTCGGTTGTTAAATATCTATTTATATAAAAATGAATCCCTGTTTCCCTTGGTCACGCCATAACTTCAAAACAACTTTACCTATTTCATTCAACTTTTTTTAAAAGTGTTTTAATACTTTGTAGAAGGTTCTTACGGAAAGAAAAATTCAGAAAATTTGGCAGAAAATTGAATAATTTCAGAAAACTTAACGACTATTTTAACTTCGCACTTTGATGGCTCACGCGTTTGTTGAAATTGAATTTTGCAAGCAGCTGTCTTTTTTTTGCATTGAAAGAATTGTCTATGGATTTTTTAAATTATAGATATTTTAAATAGGTACCTATGTTAAGGTACCAAATTTGGTTGATTGTTCTTATAATGTATAAAAATGAATATTTGTGATATACAAAAAAAAAATATTTGAATTAGAAATTGTAATAGGTGGCACGTGAGCTGTTTGAAATTTGAATGTACTTTGACTGAATATATGGAACGCGGGAGGGGGGTTTGCGGGACCAGAGAGCGGGAGAGGGGGAGGGTGGGCGGGGAAGGTGGAAGGAGAATGCGGGAGGGTAAGGGAACGTGGGAGGGGAACGGGAGAAACAATTAAGTTCTTTGAATATGGAATTGCAACGCATGCCGGGAACCAGCGAGTTAATAATAAAAAAGTGGTGTATTACAAAGTTTTATTATTATTATTAAACAGGACACATTTATGTTTTTCTTTGAATTCCTAATTTGCACATCATCTGAAGTAGGTTCACGTGGGTTTAGACATGTACTTTAAACCACTGTTAGCCTTTTCGAAGACATACTTTTCTGGAAAATTTTCTTGATTTTATTATTTAAAACACTTATTTTGTTTATTATCTTTCTTTACTGCGGGCTTGCTATTGGATTATAACATATTACTTTCTCCCATCCTGAGTAGCAAGAAACCCGAGAAAAGAAATGAAATTTCTACTAAAAAGGTAAGTGTTATTATTTCAACCCGTTGTTATCTTTCTTGTTTTCATGAAGAAACCTTTTTCCACGGAGCCAAAAACACACAAATTTTGTTTTAATAAATCCAGCTGCCGAACGAAGCGTTGTTTACGAAAAGCAAATGGGTTCACATTCTTTACAAAATAGAGACATGTTTTGAAAAATTGGATATGATTAAGGGGGATTCCCGGTTAGCGTGTTTTTTTCTGATACCAGATTTGAATAATGGCGTGTTAAGATATCACAATACAGCAAAGTTTTCTTTTCGGATAAATTTAACTCAAATCTTTTATGCCTTAAAATATAACCTAGTATGATTTGCAAGGAAATGATGTTTTTGTACAATTGACGCTTCCAGATTTATTAAAACCGTTAAGAGGGAATAATAACCAGACAAAACTGAAAATACGTAATTTTTAAATAAAATTTTAGCCGTATTGACTCTTTTCCGCAAAAAAGTATAAATTGATTTCGAAAGATTGTTCTTTTATCTGGTTAATTTATGTTTTAATATATAAGAAAATGTGTTTATTTTTACCATAAAAAGGTTAATCCGTAGGTCTTTGGCAAATTTGTTAAATTTTCAAACAAAATTTTGTATTATGCAACACACATTTCAAATCATATAATCATGCAGTAAAATAAATTAATACATTATCTGGGAAAGCTGTGTTTCAGAATTTTAATTGAAGTTTAAATATATTCATTAAAAAAAATCCGCGCAAGTGTTTTGTGACGAAAATACTTTGGTTTGTCTATTTATTTACGGTCTTTCAAACTAATATATTTAAGATTTTTTTTAACATTATTGTTTTGCTTAGACATAATTTAAAAATTATAAATACTTATGATCAAAAAATAGTTACACAAAAGTATATAATTTTAATAGTTTTATCTTCACGCCTTTTAGAATTTTTAAACTTAGGTATAAATTAAAACCAATTTTGAATGAAATAAAATCGATATTGAGTTATAATTTAAAAAAGCTGGTACGCAAAACAATTAATCTTTCTCATTGGAACCGCCCTGTACAATCGTAAGAACATCTTTTGACGAAATTTTGGTTCTCGACCGCTGGCTGGTTAAAGGCTCTTAAATATGAGTGAGAGAAAAATGAGGAAACATCTAAAATAGTCCCTTTACTGTTAACGAAGAAACTTTCTATTCCGTTCCGCGGCAACGACGTCACTGCTTATCACGGTTATTTTGTACCGGTGAAAGTTAGTGGAGCTGGCCACACGGTATCGCTTCGAAGTAAATAAGCACACACTTCACCACTAAAAATCTCATCTACCGGATCTGCCCTGATGATGGACACTGCAACGATGTCCGAAACGTTGGCTGAAGAAGGAGGTTGCGCAACATGGCATAACACCCCAAAAACAAAAAACGCGAAGACAAAGTTGATTTTTTTAAAATAGGAATACCGCACAAGAGTTCCTACTTCTCCAGTCTGAAGCCAGTGAGACAATGGCATCCCGAATGGGGTATATTGTGCGGTTGAAAGAGAAGGTGAAGAAGTACCTACTATTTAGAGCTGGTCACTAAACACGGCTAAAGCCGTTCGAAGCATAGTTTCAATTCTGAACGATGGTCTTACACCAGAACGATACTGAGGGTGTCTTCCACTTTGGAACAAGGCCGTAAATATATTATTTTAAATAAATTAATTGTAACTGACAAAAATTAATCAAATTAAATGTATTTGCGCGCGCCGCGATTTAACCCCCCGACCTTCGGATTGCTAGTCGAAAGCCTTACCCCTCACCACGGAGGTCGACCAAAATAGCCGATAAAATAACTGAATGAAGCCTTTGTTTATGTCTTACCGTTATGATTATTATTATGTGTGGGCACCCACTTTTGAACAAACAAGATTAAAGCAAAGATTATGAACGGATATTGTTTACTATAGTTTTATTGGTTTGCTACGCTCCACACAGCATATCATAACATAATATACATAACGTTACATAATAAAATAAGATTAATTGTGCATATAAATAATTATAATGGTAAATTCACACGTGAATTGTTGCCGCAGCTATAAAGTGAAATAGACGAAAGCTTCACAATCTATTCAATATTAAGTAAGTTTGATGGTGAGACAACACCTATTTTTATTGGTGAACTCGACAATATGAAACTTCATCACAATTGAAAAGTCATTAAAACTGAAAAAAAATAGTTAAAATGGGTTAACATTAGGTTAGGTTACTTAAAAAAATTGATTCTTTTCGCCAATTTAGAACCCGTAATTCAAACTGTCCATCGAAAGCATATAACACCATTGCCATTGAGTTGTCGTGGAACCGTTTTTATTAACTGTGTTTTTTGTGGTATGTAGCTAACAAAGGTTTTGCCTTTGTTTTACGAAGGTCCTTGCTATTGACGATGCATGCAAAATTCCAACCTCCAGAGATATATCCCGGATATGTTGAGGAGTGACTAAATTTCCCTAGGGTTCCAGAATGCAACTGAGTCAAACTTGGAATATTATAACAAAATGCAAATATTTTTTCAAAAATACTATTTTCATTTGTCACTCCGATACGGCGCTCGATAACGTGGAGTAGAAGCGAAAAGCTGGAAAACCTACATCACATAGAGAACCCTACAAATTATTTTTGCGATTTAAGCATTTATTTTTAAAGTTTTATTTTTTTTATTTTAACTACATACTTAACCCCGGCGTACGTTTAAAAAAAATCATCTAAAAAAATTACAACTTTAGACTCGATTTACTCGAAAATGAAAGTTAAAATTAAATAAACAAATCAAAGAACCCTTGAAAATATTGTACCATTAATATTTAACAAATTGCCATACGAATTTTAAAAAAATTGCTCTATAAGAAAATTCTCATTGATGTTAAAATCATGGCTCATAGGA
This sequence comes from Limnephilus marmoratus, assembly GCA_917880885.1. NCBI lineage: Eukaryota > Metazoa > Arthropoda > Insecta > Trichoptera > Limnephilidae > Limnephilus > Limnephilus marmoratus. The sequence continues at coordinate 9,017,735 of OU862922.1, read as the reverse complement.
AGTAACCTTATGTATTAAGATTATATTTTGCTCTTTCTTACCATGCATTAAATTGCAAGTATGTGATTAACTATTAATGTATTGCTGGTTTTATGTTGCTCAACTTTTTCATGACATTTAAAAATATATATGTATGTATATGTATGTATGTACACATCACAATGTTGGTAGGTATGTTATATGTGTATTTGTGTATGTTGTTGCTACACTAATGAGTTTATGATTATTTAATTTGTGGTTGTAACTAATCTGTGGCACTAATCTCCTGCTGACAAGCTACTTGCAGTAGCTTAGCGGATAATAAATTCCAATTATAGCAATTTTTATACAATAATAAAAAAATAAAAAATACTACGTATGACGCAAAATCGACTCCAAATGTGATGAAGATTCACCGCAATTTCTTGCTACAATTTCCCGCTTATTCTACCAGTTTCAGAACACCATATATATATATAAGCCGTTTCGCATATTACTTGTCACGAAATACCCTCTCTAATCAAAGTGGATTAAAAAAACGTTTATGGTTTCGTTTGAGTTTAACTTTGTTCATGAAACTAAGTTAAACTAAACATTCAACTACCAAACTAAGTCCTTTTCCGGTGAAAATATTGAACAGCAAAAAAGTCTGCGTTTTTGCTGCTAAGTTAAACGTATTCGTGTTCACAAGGCTTAGGGGTAAAATGCCTGTTTTTGGTCTCAATTAGGCTGCCAAATCAATTTATCGAAGGCTTTAACCACAACTCTTCCCTCAAAAGTTTTTTGTCATCCGTTTTGAATTTTGATAACACCGGTGGGCCAAAACGAATTATCGAGGTTGGGATGAACAACGCACTTGCTGATCGTAAATAATTCGATTAATTAGTCCAACCCTTAACAAATGAACCTCTAACATTGACATTTGGTACCTAAACATGCAGAGAATAACGCTACGGAATAAACGATTGCCTCGTATTCTGGCGACGAATAAATAATTCCGTTAAATGCTTTATTTGTGAATAAAATCATATTTTTCAAAGCTTTGATTAACAATGTTTTTTAGCAGATGAGTCAGTTTGTTTTTTTAACTGTTATTTTATGGTGTTGAACTACGTTGTTGATTTTTATTATTTTTATTTCAATATTCTCTTTTAGTGTAAAATTACCCAATCTCCATATTTCATATTGTTAAATTGTTTTACTAATATTTTGTAAATGATAAAAGTAACCTTTGTGCAGTCAATGTCTGACAGCACGGCCGGTGTGGTCTAGTATGTAAGGCTCTTCGCTCGCTATTAGATGGTCGCGGGATCGAATCCCGGCGTGGCCAAATAATTCCTTAAAAATAATATACGTAAAAAATAGTAGCGCCATTGTGTAAGACACCATTCAGAATTGAAACGTTGTTGCTTGAAATGGCTTTAGCCGTGTTTGGTGATCAGATCTGAATAGCTGGGTACTTCCTCACCTTCCTCTTTCCCATCTCCTTCTCTTGCCCACTACCTTCAGCCTCACAACATACCCCAATTGGGGTTGCACAGACTCACCGGCTCCAGACGGGAGCAGCTGGGACTCCTGTGAGGTATTCGAATAAAAAAAGCACAAATTCTGAATTTGGTTCTGGTCTTATATTTTTGTGTCTTTTCACTGTTGTGTTTGCACTACCGTGATTATGTTTCATATATTATATGCCACATAAGTAATAATGCACGAAGAAGCTGACGCCATAAAAGAACTGTTTTTTGCAATTATTTTTTTTTTTTATAAAAATTTGATAGCCTTGTTGCTAAATATATCGATAGCGGAAATTTGAAATGGGTATCCTGGCGTTTTTCTCATAACCGTTATCTTTCATCTTATCAATTTTGAAATATCGGATATTTATTGGCTGGATATTTAAGCAAATATGTTGGACAATTAAGAAAATATGCTGGATGCTTAAGAAAATATGCTAGATATTTAAGAAAATATGCTGGATACTAAAGAAAATAAGCTGTATACTGAAAAAAATAAGCTGGATAATTAAGAAAATGGATATTAATTATGTTTAAGGCCCAGCTTCCCGCATTTCTACCGATTTATTACATATTTTCCTAAAACACTCTAAGTTTCAAAGCTCTTAAAAATATACCTATGTGTTTTTCTTGAAGATAATATCTATACATTCCCCACGCCTAAACGGCAATTATATGAATTATCCTCGATAAAAAAAATTACAAACACATTTTTTCAGTTATTTTAAAGGTTATATGTATGAAAAAATTCACAGTCTTTCTTTAATGTTATATTTTGCTCCATTTTAGACGACTCGTGTTTTACATATTCACAATTTTCGCTTTAATTTTAATCGTTCTTAATATAAGCGCGCTCTCTCTAACATTCATTTTTACATATCTCTCAATTTTCTTATTTTTGAGTGGGTGCACCGCACCTTAACAAGAGACGAAATATATATTTTTTAAATTTTGATGCTGAAACATTAAAATTTTGAAACATTTAATTTCAGTTTTAACACTTAACAGTTTTAATATTTATTTTTCATTTAGGTACCAAAACATTTAATATTTTGCATTGTAAATCCTTCTTGGCCTTTCAAGGCACGCCAATAAAAATTAAAATATCAACTTCAGTTTGTGGATTTCTAAATCCTTAGGATCAATATTGTTTTACAAAATAATTTTTGGATTAGGGTAGTACCTCAGTACTCTTTCCTATAATTATGCGGAGTAGTATAAAATATAGGTAGGTACTTATCTACGAAGCGACAACAAAAGCAATTAAAAAAAAATCGTTGAAAAGTAATGTATGGGTGGTTTTCAACGCATAAACCCATACAGAGGTTACACGTGAAATCAACAACAAATCATCAACCAATAATAAACCACCGATTTTGAATATTCGTAATTTTTCAGGCGTGTCATGTTTGATTATATTTCACGTGTTCATAAAAAGCAGCAATATTGCGTTTTGCATAATCAGATTAAAATAATCCAACTCTATTTTAACCACTGCAGTATGCGGTTCAAACAAGCTAATTGTATCAATAATTTTAATATTGTTTGCACGACTCAATATGAATATTCATATTATTTCTATTTTTGAAACCCTTGTTGATTAGCAGCGGAAATTAATTTATATCATGATTACTTGCTTCGTTATCGACCAGTCTGTTAGAATTGTTTATTATTTTCCACAGTCCCCGTGTATGAAGCAACAAATACTCTCATACAGTGAGCTGGGGTAATTAAATTATGACAATTTCTTTCTGTTATTTCTGGGTTAACGCAAATAACCCTGCTTCAAAGACCCAAACATGTCTGATTACGACTAAAAGGGATCGATATAAAAATCTAGTCTCCTTCAACGGAAGTAATCATCCGAACAGGCCCTCCATTGATATGCTTGGTGTAACTGTAAGTGACCAGCTCAGGTACGGGGACTCGATCGAAGTCAGAGTTAAGTTAGCCTCTCAGAAACTGGGCGTAACTGGGACCCGCAGATACTGCAATAGTACACAACTACTAACCATGAACCAAATCAAAATGCTAGTCAAATCGCAAGTGCGCCCCACGGTTGAATTTGGCAGCCACCTCTGGTCTAAATACCTGAAAAAACCTTCGATTCTGTGCAGAAACAGGCGGTCCTTTTGATAGATTCTCCTATCTTAACGTGTTGCAATATTTTGTGCACGTATACGGTCCTTGTTCCACTTGGTATTTAATTGGAAATGCCCCTAGGAACTAGCATTATTGACCCCCTCGGCACCGGTGCACAGTCTGGAAACAGTTGACATTTATCAGGAGAGAACCTCTCCTCAAAAAGACCCTCCACACAGCATCTTCAAAGATGACACAGGCCATGAAAAAAATTATTTTCCTCAGCGTCCTGTGTGGAGAAAAATAAAAATAAAACTAACCAAGTGACAACTCACTATCTTAAAAAGAATTTTCAATGGAGCAATAACACACTGTTAAAATTTATCACAAGTCACCATACCACTCAAAAGTAAGAAAAAAAGGCAAAAAATTGAAATTGAATTTTAATTTTAAAAATGTAAATGTATTGAAACTCGAATCTAGCCGCTTAGTAACTTCGAGATTATGAAAAAAAAATCTCTAGTTTCCTTCTTCACTAGAAAGGTTTTATAATTTCACAAATTATTTGAATTAACCATTATTTACTTTTTACATTTGAAACACATTTTTGCACAGTTATTTAAAAAATAAGAGCATTAATTTACACAACAATAATCGCCATTTAAAGACCTCGTAAGGTGTGTACAAAGGCATTCTGATAGAGTCGAGATTCATTGTCCAACTAACAAACAGTTGACATCTCGTTGCTGTCCCTGAGGCTCTAATGTTGAAAAATAAATTGTAGCCAAGAAATGTTTGCACAGAACTGCCTAGAACCCGGGGTTATCTTTATATGGCCAGCAGGCAGCGGCGACCTGTGGGAACCGTATTTAATTCGATTTCACCTTAGAAACATTTTATTTTTAACAACGGGAAAAAATACACACATATTTTATGTAGTTGTTCAAGTATTTTTTTTAGGAAAAACCACTTATGAGAACTCTATTTGATCAGTTCTTATTTTTTTACCAATTTTAAGAATGTGGTTAGTATTTTTATAACACTCCTTTATTCAGATTTTATCAAAAGCAATTATTATTTGTCATCATTTGAAACCAAAATCTGATTAAGGTATCTTAAAAAGCTATTTTTTTCCAAAATAAAAGGGATTTTAAAAGAAAACAGTCATTTGAGATCACTTTACTCCAAAATCACGATCATTTACTCTAGAATCTATTAAGTCACGATCACTAAATATATATTTTTTAATTTTACGACAATGTTGTCACACCTTCCATTTTGTTATCAAGCTTTTGGATGCATTACAAATATATTATGTAGGACTGCGAGCTTGTCGGGCGTGGTTTTAATCGGAAGAAAATTAGAATCTATGTTGGCGTGTTCAACAAAATTTTTACCCGTCCAGTAATCCTTAGAGGAGGGCGTAAGGCTCTTTTTTGGCCTGATTTTGAAAATTCTCTACTAAAAATGAATTATTTCATTATACACAAAAGCTGCCATAAAATAAATAGATATTATTTTTTTAAATTAAATAGTTAATACAGTGTAAAAGTTTACAAAGATGCGAACCTAGCACTCCACAATGGAGTGCTGGTACCTTTTTTTTTACATGAGCTCCACACAGGAGGCCCTTAGGAAGATAATTTTTCTCAGGGCCTATGTCATCTTTGGGGATGCTGTGTGGAGGGTTTTTTAAGAAAAGGAAGGAGAGGAGAGTTCTGGGAAGGAAAAGGGTTTAAAGGGTCGGTAAGAATCTGGGGTTCAGTGTGTCCTGGTCATCCGCCTCCAGGACCTAGACAAACCTCACTCCATGAACCCGGGCACCCCTGCTAAATCACCAAACGTAGCGAACCACTTGGGGTGACCTATGGTAGAGGTGTCGGTTATCCAATAAAGGTTCCCGGGGCGGCGGTACCCTTTCCCGCCTCCCAACTCTGATGTATTACGAGCGAGGCCTGTAACTGGTAGAGGAAGGATAAAAGTAGACTGAATGATCTAGAAAAGAGGTCTCTGAGACGAATGTGCGGTAAAAACATATATGATTGTGTTAGAAATGTGGAGATCCGCAAATAACACAAGGCTGAAGTAAGCGTAATGAGTAAGTTTAAGAAAGGGATCCTTTCAGCGAATGAACGAAGAAATGGATACATGGCGCAAATATGATGGTAAAAGAAGTTGGGGACGAGGAAGACATGGCACGATCAAGTGAATCAGATACTTGAGTCGGTCATTGTTTTTTTACATGTTCTCCACACAGGAGGTCCTGAGGAAAATAATTTCCCTCAGGGTCTATGCCATCTTTGGGGATGCTGTGAGGGGGAATTTCAAGAATCAGAATAATAGAAGGGTACGTATGAGACGATTTATGAATGTGAACGAGACAAATAATGTACGCCAAGACCGAGTCGTTTGGCGATCCTTCTTCTCTGGCTACTCCGGGAAAATTGCATGATGGGTAGTTAGTTAGTTATGTAGTTGGTTATTTAGTTATATAAAAGTTTCTCAGTTCAAGCGGATGTAATAAAAAGTGATGTGTACTGTATGCAACATCATAAGGTAATGAGGTGAAAAGAGACCCTTAATAATGTTCAAAATCCGTTTACAGTTCATGCTTAAAAGTATAAAAAAATAAAAACAAGAATTTAGGACGATGAAAGTTATTTCGGGTATTACAAATGTGACTAGATTTGAACAGATGCGAATAAAATGTAAGGATTAAATTAATTAATAATTTAAAAACTGAGACAGAAATAATATTGTTTTTTTTTTATTTTACCAATACATATAATATATAATTAACCAATGTATATAATATATAATATTAGTGGTAACAGTACCTCCCTAATTGAGAAATTCTCGTGTTTAGAGAGGGAGCACTATCAGATTGACAGTACTATACATACTTAACAGTTGTTACAATTTGGATGTATGTAGAAATATTTTTTTTATAACAAATGAATAATCAGTTGACATTTTTTGTAAATAATGGAAAATTTTTATACATAATGAAAATATAAGTAGGCATTTTTTTTTGTACATAATAAAAGATAATGTAAAATTTTCATACGTAGAGAAAATATAAGTTGGCATTTTTTTGTTCATAGCGGAAATATAATTGGCACATCGTAACACATACCTAAATCTAGTTAATAGTAAAATGTTTTTTAAGTTTTTGTTTAAAAATTTCATAATTCCTTTCAGATTGAATTTCTTTAGGGAGTTCGTTGAAGCATTTTATGGCTGAGTATGTGTAATGATGTTGGGCTGTTGTTGTATTAAGTTTAGGGATTATTTCAATGTATATTTTCTAACATAAATAAAGCGGAGTTCTAGTGAGCAGATAATTGGTAATTGATAAATCAATAGGGCATCACTGAACACAATGATTTATTACTAATAAATTTTATTATTAGTACATACATTGATTTCATAAATATATTGTACGAAATAAAAAAAATAGTAAGTTGAGTACTTAGTCCAGAAAAGGTTATGTCCATCAGGCTGATTGAATCAATTACTACCTGAATTGAATTCTTAATCACCCCTAAACAGACAAAATCCACATTTACTACGTGGTACGAATTGAGAGAGTTTACTTTATGGGTTATCCACTTAAATACGTTCAACGTCAATGTAAATAAATGAATAGAAATTATTTAATTTATTACATTTGATGTTTTCATAGAATATATCGGAAATTACCACTGATGTAGGTTTTTTTCTGGATTTTGTCGATTCACAAGCAGAATACAGAATTATTATTTTTTTCTAAATTAATGTAATAGTTGCTGTAATGTCCGTCTGAGCCAGTTGTGGCAGAGCTAATCCAGATGCGGACTTACAGATGTGGAAGACGAAGTATTATAGTGGGTAGTACACTAAATGAAGAGCGTAACCGTATTCTGTACTAGTATTTATTAGGGAGCTACCTTAAGCCAAAAGAGGACGAATCTCGCATGCATCGCCTTTTATAGATTCACGCAAGCATGCTATCTCGCTTGCACTCATACAAATTCACACAGACATTACAGTTGCGCTGGTTTAATAAAATTCCATTCATTTGCGAGTGTGATAAAAATAACTCTATTGATTTGCCTGAATGTAGGGTGAGGAAAGGAGAGGTGACAGGAACCACAAACTTACCCGTGGTCCGTATGGGTACTTCTCAAGTCTTTTTCTAAATAATTTTTTTTTAAGTAAACACCTCACAAGAGTCCGAACTGCTCCCGTCTGAAGCCGGTGATAATATGGTATCCCCAATTGGGGTATATTGTGAGGCTGAAGGTAAGTGGGAAGGGGAAGGAGATGGCAAGAGGAAGGTGGGGAAGTACCTGGCTATTCAGATCTAGTCATCAAAAACGGTTAGGTACAACCATTTCAAGCAACGTATTCAATTCTGTATGGTGGTCTTACACCAGGGCGATTCTAAGAGTATCTTTCACTCTGGAACGTACGGCAAATATACCTTACATTATTTTTAAATTATTAAATTGTGAAAACAGAAATAAATCAAATGAAATTTATCTGCGCAGGCCGTGATTTGAACCCGCGATCTCCCGATCGACCGCGATCATTGCCCTTTGACCACGGAGGCCGCCAATTTTTCAGTGCATATAAATAGTTCATTACAACACATATAAATAACTGTGGTGGGGGGGGGGGGCGGATTCACAAAAACCACGAAAATTACCGGTTAAAAACAGTTTCCAAATCACGGCGATTATATTAATCAACTATTTAATAGCCATTTTAGTGAAATGCACCCTTAACTTGGCACAATTTCCTTGAAATACACAATGAATTTCGCTAAAATCTAAGACAGATAAAGGAAAGCTGATAAAGGAAAACTTCTGAGCTAAGCCCCGAAGAAGCTCGGATTTATACTATCATTCTTGTAAAGAAAACATTTCTAATCACAAAGAGGCCACAATTTTTGAAAACCTCTTTAGAGTTTTTATCTTTTTTGTTAAGTGTAAGGAGAATTTACGAATAAAATAAGAATTTCACGATATCCTGAAAAAAATAATTTAAACCCTTGACATTTTCCTGATATTTCCAGGATCAATCAAATCCCCTGAAAATTACGAATTATTAAACCCTGTCTCGTGTAGCCACGCGATTCATCAGAAAAATTCAAATTTCGAGCTTATCTACCATTTACACAATAATCCGAATCTATAGTTTATTCCATGAAAATATGATATTTTTAGTCGTTACTAGCTGACCCTAATAACGTTATTCTGCTATATAAATAATTTCTAGTGAATATTTTTGTTGTTAAATAAAAAATAACGAACGAATTCGATGAGGCAGAAGTAGCGCTATTTATCATTCAACAACATAAATAATTTCATTCTGTTTGTAATACGAACGATGGTTAAATTTGTTCATACAAAAATACTAAAGTCGCGTTTAAAAAATGGGAGGGACGCGATTAAAAAATGGAAGGGTGGGGGAAGGAGGGTGAAAATTTGGGGTTAAAGGTATTTTTTGATGCCAAATAAAAAAATTAAAATAAATAAATAAATAAAAAAACAAAAAAAATATTTCTGGATAGGGACACCCTAATCACCTAGCAGTATGAAATATACTTTACGATCTATTCTCATACCTACCAAATATACATTCAAAATTTTATAAAAATCCGTCAAGCCGTTTCGGAGGAGTGCAACCACAAACACCGTGACACGAGATTTATATATATACTAGCTGATCCGGCGAACTTCGTACCGCCTCAGAATCAAAAACTGTTGTCAACTTATTAGCTGAATTGATCTAAATTGTTTCTCCCTGCGTATACCATACCTTGATCTAAATTGTTTCTCCCTGCGTATCCTTTCCCCTCTCGCGTTCCCTCTCCCTCTCCCCACTCCACTTCTCCCCTTCCCCCGTCCCGCTAACCCCCCTTCCTGAGTTCCTTTCCCCCCTCCCCCCTCCCCCGGTTCACAGTTCAATATTATACCCACAGATAAGAGAAACTTCTCTTATCTAAGATTATACCCCTTACAATATTGCTGCAGTTCTTTCAAAATAGGAGAATTCGTTGCATACAAAATGTATGGGGAAAATAATTTTCTTCGGAGTGGAACACCCTTTACTTTTAGGGGTATGAAAAATAGATGTTGGTCGATTCTCAGACCTACCAGATAAGCACACGAAATTTCATCAAAATTGGTCCAGCCGTTTCGGAGGAGTATGGTAACAAACACCGTGACACGAGAATTTTATATATTAGATATAGATAATATTTATATGGCTACTGGTATTGGTAGGTACCTAAAGCTGGGTCCACACATGTTCTTTTGTCCGTTCCGTTCCTCCGTTCCGTACCTCCGTTCCGTATCAAAAACTCTGGACGCAAGTAAAAATAGCCCGTACCTCCGTAACGTCGCTGCGATCATCGGCATCCGCGTGTTCATTCCAGCGACAGAGAGAACGACCTGCGCATGCCGCGATCACGTCCAGACTGGCGCATAGTGCGCATACCCGTATCGTATCGCCTTTGAACGGGCCGAATTTACCGACTCCCGATGGATCGGGGCGTACCTCGACCCGTACCGTACCTCCGTAACACCGTACCGTTCCGAATGGGCGTCCAAACTAGTGTTCTTGATCGCGACGCTGATACGGAACGGAGGAACGGAACGGACAAAAGAACATATGTGGACCCAGCCTAAATAAATTACACAACCGTAGGTTTTTGAAAGGTTATATTTGGATATAGATGGTACAGCGGCGCATCGACAGTGTTTACGGAACTAGGACTGAATGGATTCGCTGACCTGATGAAACGCCGAGTCACTAGAGTCAGGATGTAGATAATGCCTTCGACAAAACGCCGGTGACCGCAGCCTTCCAGCACTAAGCGCAACTCCTGAGTGAGCGCTGGGCCCGAGCTCACTGACGACCACGCCCTACGTAATTAGTTATTATTATTTTTTTAACGAATTATTTTCTATTTTACTCTTTTCTTTACTTAAAATTGAATGTTTTAATATGTATAACTACATGGGACATGTGGGATTGCACTATCCTCCCCACATCCTGGAATCGTAGATTGGTGTTATATTAATTTGTATTACCACATTTGAGCGAGTTTACAAGCTACTAGCCGGCAAGTTTACAAGCGGGTGATTCGGCGAGTAAGATTGTCACGATGACACACAAAACTGTCTACTCGCTCAGTAGCGACAGTAGAAGCTAAAATAACGACTCCCGCGCGAACCAATTCCGTGGACATTTTGAAAAAAACTTGAGCTCGCAGCTAGCGCCACACGCTAGCCAGTAGCGAGAATTATTACTCCCGCGCGAACCGGCTAGCTGATCCGCTGATTTCATAACTTCTGACAGTTATGAAATCAGCTGTTGGTGGGCCGCCATCTTGTGGCAAACGCGAGCGAGTAGCAAGTAAAGTTGACCCCCTTTCAACTTTTTGGTAGATTGTCCACAATCTGCTAGTTAGCTAGTAATACGATTACACTGAGCGAGTTTACTAACAGATAGTGATATTCCCAGATTGTAAACTCACTAAATGTAATCGAGGTTTAAAGTGTAATAAATAATACAACCAATTTAATGTGGGGAAATTTTAAATTTAAGTTTACATTATAAATGTTTTTGTATTATTTTCATACTGTTACCTGCTCAAAAAACCTAAAACATTTAAAAAAAGTTAAATATTATATTTCAAGCTGACATAATATTGTGTGCTTTGATTTAAAAAAAAGTGATTGGAAAACCGTTGCAAAATTATTAATATCTAGCTGGTTCCCGGCATGCGTTACAATTCCATTCAAAGAAATAAATTGTTTCTCCCTGCATGTCCTTTCCCGTGCGTCTCCGTTCCCCTCCCGCATCCCCTACTCTCTCGCGTTCTCCATCCTCCTTCCCCGTCCACCCTCTCCCCTCTCCCGCTCCCCCGTCCCGCAAACCCCCCTCCTGCTTTATATTTAGTCCCACTACATTCAGTTTTCAAACAGCTCGCATGCCACTTTTCATTTTTCGTATATTACAAATATTCATTATTGTATATTATAAAACAAACAATCAAATTTGGTAGATACCTAACTAAGGTACCTACTTAAAATATCTATAATTTCAAAAAAGTCAATAGACAATTCTTTAATACAAAAAAAACAGCTGCTTGCTAATTTAAATTCAATTCATTCAATTTCATCAAACGAGCGAACTGTCAAACGTGCGAAGTTAAAACAGTCGTTAAGTTTTCTGAAATTAATCAATTTTCTGCACAATTTTCTTAATTTTTCTTTCCCTAAGAACCTTCCATAAAGTATTAGAAAACTTAAAAAAAAAAGATGAATGAAATAGGTAAAGTCGTTCTGAAGTTATGGCGTGACCAAAGGAAACAGTGATTCATTTTTATATATTTAGAATATTATTTCCGATGATGGTAGAAGAAAATCACGTGTGTGAATAAATTCCCTCGCATAAGCCTTAACCATAACCCGAAAAGTGTTTAAAAACCTGGCATTTTTGACAACAAAGAGACGATACGTAACAATAAAGCCTCAGGTTATAAAAAGGCTGTCGTCAATCTTTGCAAATCAGATTTTCAATAACTTTTCGCATAAAAGCTCAGGATTTATTTTGCACGCGAAGGTGACAAAATAATGATCAATAGGACGTTATGTGGGAGATTAATACATACGTTATTGTGGGGAACATCTGTCAGGTTCCGGCGGAATTAAATATTAATGGAACATAAAGGTAGTAAAGAGTTTTTATTACGTGGGCTTTTCCCAGACCCACATAATAAATTAAACTCATATTTTAACCATTTATTATAAATATCTCCCCCTTTTCTTTTCTCACTATTTAATGGTATTTAAATTATATTTTCTTAATCAGCAACTAAACAACACATTTCTTCTAACACAGCAAACTTATTTTGTGGCACCATTATGATTGAAATTAATAGATTACTTCGTTTTTACCACTTTTATTGTTTATGAAACTGACATGTTTCGTCAGCAAAGCTGACTTCTTCAGGGTTTTGACAGAACTAATTTAAAAATAGACATATATATATATATAGGTAATAGAGAAAAATAATCGACATAAACAATAATAAAATTAGAAAGAAAATGATGTTTAAGGGACGAGGGGTAATATAGAACAATTAAAAAAAATTTAAAAGGGGAATAGATTTAATAATGGGTCATTTAAAAACTAATTTTATTATTGTTTATGTCGATTATTTTTCTCTATTACCTATATATATATGTCTATTTTTAAATTAGTTCTGTCAAAACCCTGAAGAAGTCAGCTTTGCTGACGAAACATGTCGGTTTTATAAACAATAAAAGTGGTAAAAACGAAGTAATCTATTAATTTCAAACAAAACATTTCAGCTGTGTGGTCTGGCATCATGAAATATGTAGTACCAACCTAAATGTGTTTGGTTAGTGAACCGATTTTCATCCCTAAACTTCTTCGGACCATTCGTCATTTATAATTAGCTGTGAAATTCAGATACAAAGGCGTCTCAATTTTCTCTACAGCTAACCATTGGCAGGATTTTATATAAACTATCTATTTTCCAGATTTTCGTCTTTAAAGTTAAGGTAACGTTATATGTATCATTGCAAGAATGCAAGGCTGTCGTAAACGTTATGCGTAAAATTAAGAAAGGAACGCTTAGATGGTTTGGGCATGTAGAGCGAATGAACGAAAAAAGGAGTGTAAGGAGAATATATGACGCAAATATGAATGGTCGAAGAAGTGAATCAGATACTTGAGTAGGATCATGTCAAGAGTCAGAATAATAGAAAAGCGTGTATGAGACGATGTATGAATGTGAACGAGGCAAGGAGTGTGTGCCAAGATAGGGTTGTTTGGCGGTTCGTCCTCTCTGCCTACCCCTGCGGATAAACGGCGTGATGGTTAGTTAGTTAGTTGCTCTTATTGCAATATTATGATTCTTTAGTATTTATAGTGCATTTGTGTTATTGTCATTCTATTATTACGTTTTTTGTTGCCCACGAAAAGTTTTTTTTTAAATAATTCTGACAATAGAAATGAAAACGCTTTTTTTACTTTTTGCACTGATTGTGTATAACATGATTAAAAATTATTTTTTCAAATGTTCCTACCAACCACGGACATATGAATATATCTGGACCTGACCTAAGTGATAAAAACGTATCATTTCCCCCTCCCCATGGAACCGGCTATAGCTCCGCCTTGGCGCCAGCTCGCTCCTTGGGGAGGGGAGAGAGCCACGCTTGAATCTAAAATATGTGACGTCATCATTCTCGTAGTGACCAGCGCGGAACTAACGTCCATACGTTTTAAGAAATAACACGCCAAAAACGGCAGCTTGCGCTATACATTATAGGTACATATTATATGGACATAGCGAATGTGGGCGGTTCTCCAGTGTCCTCATCGCTGGTAACAGGGATAAGTAAATTATGAAACATTTGTAAAAGTGTCTTAACTAGACACGGCAACAAAATATTGTTATGTGAATTGGGGCGAATGTTTTCGGGGCAAGCATTTGGCCTTAGCAAATACCTATGTTATTAACGTGGCAAGCAATTCGCGATCCCATGTAAAAAGGTCTATTCATTCAAAGCAGATTTTGCTTTATGAACTAAATGGTGATATTATAATGCGAGATGCCTATATACTGTCAGATTGATTTTTTAACGAATCACAGTATCTTTCCTCTCTTCGCCCCCCATAGTTTGGTTTTACCCCTCATCTGTATCTTCTGGTCTATTCATTCTGATGTCTATGCTACCAACACATATTTGTGTGGGCACTCAAAAAATTACATTTTTCACATTGTTCATTTGTTTATTACAACATACACAGTACATTATAATGCATGTTAAGCGATATTAAATTTTTAGATGGTTATGTACCTACCTATTACGTAAGTCATAGAATGTCATTTGGTAGTTACGCCTGACATATTAAAATTATAATAATAATTTATGATTGATTATTGAACTGCTGGGTTGGAAAAAAAGCGAAGTGCTTTAGGGCAAACCAATAATTACGATTGAAAAAAACTTTCCTAAATAATTCAAACATGTTCATTATGTAAAAAGACTAGAAATGAAAAATATTCAGGCTAATAATAACAGTTATAACTAATTCTTTACGTCATGACTCATTTTAGTTACCGGTCGATTTAACCCGTCTAATCACAGGAGACCCAAGTTGTCCCAAAACATCATATGCCGTTATAATAACAGGAGACCCAGGTTGTCCCAGAGCGACAGTGCATTATTAAAAGTTAGATATCTCTCTTCCTGTCATGCGAATATTTGTGATTTCTTTTATGTTAGAAACGGAATGAAATAATGCTTCTCATTGTCTTAGAATTATATGAGCTAAGTTTTTCAGATATTTTACAAACCCGATCAAAAGTGACGGTTTAATTTTTCGCCAATTTGTGACGTATCACACATTTAATTTTAAAATAAAATTGTATGAAAGTGATAAAAAGTGAGGTAACAGTTTTATTCCAAATTTTATTTAGAAAAGGAGTCTGCCTTTTAAATTTTAAGTTTATTCTATTTTAATTACTTTAATTCGAATATTCGCAGGTATGCATTTTTTAGCCAATTTAAATTTCCAAAATTAAAATTTTAATATTTAGAAACAAAAATGTTGATTTCTAATAAACACACCGGAAAGATTATTTTATCTAGATTTTAGAACAATTTTAGTTTTTTCAAAAGCGTTAAAAAAAAACAATAAATAGGAACATTTAAAATGCATGGGAAGAACCAGGAATTTTACGCGCAAACCTTGATAGGCAAAATTTGACAGAAAATTATTTTTTTATTATTCGAAGGGTTAATTTGAAATCATTAGGAACATTGGGAACTAAAAAGTAATTTTTCTTTATACGCACGCCATGTTGTATAATTATTCTGTAACATTGATTCCTTTATCAGGATAGCTTTTTTAGGACACAATGAATGATAGAAATAGACAGTTGGCAATTTGTTATTGTTATGCTTTTAGTTATATGCTACCAACCTAATAATATGATGATTGATAAGGTAACATATTTTTGTACCAAATGTCACAACGTTGTCTAATTAACGTAGATAATTATTATCACTGGTACAAGTATATGTGTTGTGTCAAAAATTATTGTTGAGAAATATTCGATTTCAAAGATAAGCTGAAGTTATACAACTCTGTACAGTAGAAAAAAGTTTATTTATTTCTCTCTGTTAATAATAATATTAGGATGATTTGTACAGCGACGTTTTCATGAAAAATCATCTCAATTACTAATAATATTTCTACAGTCCTACTTTCAACTTCAAACTAGACAAACAATTATAACAACTGATGGCTAAAACTTGCTTCCACCGGTTCATCAATCACTAATACAAAACTATACGTACAATGATTTGACCAATGAACGCGATACTGCGTAAAAATATAAATATATACTTTTGTTTCATTTATAATCTGTACCTATAGGCAGAACAATACTCAAGACCAATAGGGCGAAGGAGCCTGGGAAGACCAAGATTAAAATGGAGCGACAACGTCCTCAAATACATAACTACCTTGGAGCTTCTAAACTGGAGAGAGCTGGCACAAAACTGAGATGGGTGGAGGAAGACTCTTGAGGAGGCCAAGACCCACCAGGGGTTGTAGAACCAATAGTTATGATGGTGATGATGACCTATAGGCAGAAAATATGCAGGACCATACTTACCTGGGAAGCCACTTGAGATTAATGATGTTTGTTTATTTAGAGAAATTTAAGTATAGTTCGTTTAGTTCAGTTGTAGAGGACAAAATTGGGAAAACATGTTATTTAATCCTGATATATTTTAATTATAATATATAATACGATCTTTATTGATCTTTATGGAAAGCAAAAACCCAAATTTTATGATGGGCAGTAGAATAGTACAAGGATTGGATCAGAATATTTATCTTCCTAAATGTGATACGTCCTTTGGTAAGAGACAGATTGATGTGTGAGGATTCGAATTATATCAATTCAGTGTGATTAAGACATATCATAGGCAGCATAAGAATGATATTCTGAGAGAGATATAATTAATTTAAAGGTATGACAGCCTTAAAAGGTGGGTTTTTAGTTTGGACCTAAATTCTGTTGGGCTTGTTATGCATCTTAGATCCCGGGGGAGTTTATTCCAAGTTTTATGCCCAGATGCGCCGAAAGGGCTATCTCCAAACTTAGTATTTGGCTTGCGTTTAGGTTCTATTAGTCTGCATATTAGTCTGTTGCTGATCTGAGGGTTGTTGCCATTTTTCTCACATGTTTAACAAACATAATTACTTCCTTATTATTTCTACAGGTAGGTACGATTACGCTGAAATTATTTTTCTTTAATATCGAATAATAAAAAAAAATCTTATCTCTGATTTATAAAAACAATATTTTTTTTCCTGAAAATGAGATGAACATTATCAAAATATACAAACAGAAAAATTATTTTTGTAATCGAAAGAAATATCAAATATCTAGGACGGATATGAGCAGTGAGCACTTTATTTATTTTTGCTTTAAATTATAAAATATAGGCCATTAAAGATTTTAATGTTTCCTGATTTTGGAGGCAAATTTGGCAATTATTTAAGTAAATGAAAAACCTTTAAAAAAATTATGTTACCATATATTAATTACGAAAACATGGTAAAATATAAAATAATGAAACAAATTATTTTGATGGGTGCAAATTTAATTTACAAATTACCTATTTATGTCAGAACAAAAAATTGTCGTTTATATGTTATTAAAATTACTCCGTATTTTTAACGATTTTTTTTTCGTTATATTAACCCCTCCGAATTTTCGCGAATATGCACTTCAGATGTTTCGAACAAAATGACATTTTACTAAAACTTTATGTTATTACCGCTTCACAATTAAAGCTCTATAAATGAAACATTTCTGTACGTAGCCGAATAGTAAAAACTGTTTTAGAAAGGTTACAAAATAAGATTTCGAATTATTATATTACAAGTAAATATTAAGATTTGTAAATATTAAAATTTAGCATGCAAACATTTAAAATAGGTAAAAATGACTCACGTGATGTTTTTTATTTGAAAACGGTACTAAAATCACCGAATATGTAAACAACAATACTTATTCTATTGTATATATGTGTAATAAACACTTTTGTCACCTCACTTTTTTATCATTTCATATAAAAATATTTAATAAAAATTAAAAATGTCGAGCGCGGACGAGTCGCCGGTAGTAAATTTGCGCGGGAAAATATTTTTGTCAACTACGCGACTAACAGCTGATTCCTGTTATGTATATCTATAGACAACTTGATAGAGATGTACAGCTTGATCTACTATCGACCTTATACTTTTTGGTTTAGGGATGTAACTAAAACAATGATGGAGTTAGAACGATTTCTATGGAAACACACACGCTGACGTATAAACACGCTTATTGTACTTGACTGCTGTCCTATTTCTAACGTTTATATCTGCTTACGTTGCGGAGGGGTTAACACAGAAGATAAGGCAAGAACTGGCAAAAAAATTCCAAAATGAAGCAAAACTGAATTCTATAATTTTTATAAATATCATCATTTAAAACAGAAATAAATAAAGTAGAACACATCCGTACTAGATATTTAATGTAACTTTTGATAAAAAAAAAAGTATGGTTGGGTATTTTGGCCTCAAATCCAAAATTTTGCTTTGTATGAAACGGGACGAAATAGGCCGTGTAAACGTTCCTCTTAGTAGATTCTCGTATTTATTATTGTTAGTAGTAATTCCAAATGTTGTGCTTCACCGTCTGCTGTCTTAGAGAAGGGCGAAAAATAAACTAGAACTAATTTTAATCAATCATCTTTCACCTTGCAAAACGTATATTACAGTTATTTAATTGTTCCTGCTGAACTTCTTGGAATAAGAGATGCAAAAGTAGTAATGTAAAAGACAAAATCTTGAAAGGTTTAGTTTATGAGGAAGAACTTTAGATCAACTCCAAACGTAGAAAGATTTTAATTGCTCATTAATTTGTTGCATTTCACAGATTGCTGCGAAGATTGCAATGATATTTTGCTCTTTGTTTGCTAATTTGCAATCAAGAACAACTTTATAAAGTTATCTACGGAGTTCACAAGAACTTCATTGTTTTCTTGGAATAGTTATATTAAAAACGGTCGGTTGTTTTTTCAATAACGCCCCTGCTTTTAAAATACCGCTCTTTTAAATATGAAGTTTTTTCAGCAGTTAAGTCAAATAATGATATTAAATAGAATTTTCATTTGAAAATTATCTGTGATGTTGACAAAATAAAACCAAATGTACCATTAAAAGAAAATATAATATCTAAAGAAAATCCTCGTATGAAACTGGCTGCATTCATATCCAAGGTAGGTAGGTAGGTAGGTAGGTACCAACATTTTAGATATTTTCGGTGCAAAATTGGTTCCCTGCATTTTTTTTTTTACATTAACTCCACACAGGAGGCCCTGAGGAAAATAACTTCCCTCAGGGCCTCTGTCTCTTTGAAGATGCTGTGTGGAGGGTCTTTTTGAGGAAAGGAAGGAGTGAACACGGATCTTGAAGAGACCAATGTTGTAGGAGGGAGGAAACACAGAGGCCGGCAAATCGTTCCACAGCCGAGCCGTTGAACTCAAGAACGAGTCATAGAAACGACCCGTTCTCATGTGACTAATGTCAACCGTGTACAAATGTTGGGCGCGTGTTTGGCGTGTTTCCCGACTATGCACCGGTGCCGAGGGGATCAATGACGCTAGTTCCTCGGAGCATCTTCCATTGTAATACCGGTAGAGCAAGGACAGCATTCCCACCTGACGCCTGCGCTCTAAAGATTGCAGTCCGCCTGTTAAGATGGGAGAATCTATCAAACGGACCGCCCGTTTCTGCACAGAGTCAAGGGTTTTTTTTTAGGTATTTTGTAGCTCCAGACCAGAGGTGGCCGCCAAATTCAACCGTGGGGCGCACTTGCAATTTGTACAGGGTTAGCAGTTGTGTACTATTAAAGTATCTGCGGGCCCTGTACAGTACGCCTGCATACTAGGTATATTATTATGTTTAAAATTACTTTTCTGCTGCCTTTGATGTTATACCCTTGTACCCATGAATATGATCGTGCTATGCTTTCCTCAGAAAGTTTTGTTTTGCCGAGACTCTACCAAGACAGTGCGGTGCTTTTGAGGTGTTTATAACTTAAACGGATTTATTTCACCAATTTAAGTCCCAGTAGCGACCATTGTCTTTTTTCTGTATTTCTGTGTCTTGTTCTCTTTCATATTTTCTTTTGTATTATTATTGTTATCTTCTTCTTTATTGATATTCTACTGTACAAGGGAATGAAGTTGTATAATACACTGCCAGAAACTTTCCACACCAATTGGAAAGTTCAAGATGTATTGTAGGAGCTACATAAAACTTGAAAAAATATAGTGATTATGAAATATTATAATCAATTAGAAATTTGTAAACTTAAATGCACAAATTACTCAAATAAAAATTATTATTATTATTTTTTATTTTAGTAAATAAAAAATAATAATTATTTTTATTATTATTGATGGGAATAACCTTCAAAAGTTATAAAAAGAGTGTTTTTCTTAAAAAATATTGTATTTATTGCATAATAGCGCAACTGAAGTGTTACAATGTTAAATATACTCGTGCTAAAATAGATTTTTGGGGTTTTATGCCGTGCTGCTCGACCTCCTTCGTTAGCCAACGTTTCGGACAACGTCACAGTGTCCATCATCAGAGCAGATCGGGCGTCAAACATCTGTCCTGAAGATGGACACTGTAATACTTTCCGAAATATTTGGTAAA
Organism: Limnephilus marmoratus; assembly: GCA_917880885.1. NCBI lineage: Eukaryota > Metazoa > Arthropoda > Insecta > Trichoptera > Limnephilidae > Limnephilus > Limnephilus marmoratus. Next base: position 8,997,336 of record OU862922.1, on the reverse strand, counting down.
GAAGGAGGTAGCGCAACACGACATAATACCCCAAAAATAAATCACAATGATTCTAAAATTATTCCAAAAGCAACTATTTATAAGGTGGCGTTATTTCAAATTCGTCCAAATTTACAAACTACCATCATACAATATATTTTTAAAATATGTACTGTACTATCTATTCCCAGTTAACATTACGTAGATAACCATAATTTGATTTCGTGCAAATTAATATTTATCTCCTCAAATTTTCTATGCAGGTATTGTTCGTCTTCTTATATTTTTTTTGTTATAATTTTTTGTTGTTACTAATTATAAAAGCAAAGAATTTAAGGATATTTTATAAAAACATCCTACCCACTTTCCGTAAAATCAGTAGATACGCATAATATTTTAATCGAAAACTGGAAGGCTGTCTAATTGATATTTAAATTGGATCAGCATTAATCATGGAGGAATTTTTGTCTGACGATTTAGTATTCTCGTACGAATTACCATCTCGTATTAAGCCTCGCCGAAATGCAAGCGGAGTCTGTTTTACAGGTAATAATTACAATGAAACCATCGATGAGGAGTAGCATATGTTACATTGCGGGAAACTTTGGCAAACTACGGCGAAACTTTCGTTCACGTCGACAGCATAAGAACTATTTATTTTTCCGACTTCCATTATTATTTGAACAGCCTTTTTGCAAAAATTAATTCTAGTAGCTTCCATCAAATCCTTTCTATACCACTAAAAAAACGAAAAGGTACCTGGCACATAACTGCATTAAACCGTTGCCCAACATTCAATGCTCTTTTTACTTTGCTGAATAAAATTTAATTTATAATTAGGTAATAGGTACATGTGTATTTGAAATTGATTTTGAAGCCCTAACATATTGGTATCAATTATTATAAGCAATAATTGTCAGCCTGAAACACTCATTTACATTGAAAAATCTTCCGAGAAAAGATACTTGCCGCCAACGGGACTTGAACCCGTGTCCTTCTGATTGCCGGTCGGATGCTCTGACCACTGAGCTATTTGTGCTATGCATAAAAAATCTTGTCTAAACGTTAGTTTATAAATTAAAAAATAATAATTACATATTGGTATTATTATTAGGCATTTTTGTAACCTTTCATTTCAATGTACTTACGAGTATCCAACCGAACAAGTTAAGACATTTCCCGACACGTAAGCTGAAGCTTTTCCTTTTTATTAACTCCTGTCAAATAAATGAAAGAATTCGGCTAACTTCATAAAAATATAGATTATTTAGTAAGGGTCGACCGAGACAGGTTTTTCGTTCTTGGCCGAAACTGAGAATAAATTATAATCTCGGCCGAGACCGAGAATAGATAAATTGAGAAAAAAATGAAAATGCGCTATTTTTGCATGATATACCTAGTATATTTAAGAATGTAATAAAAATTTGTTTTAAATAGTTTTAATAATCAAAATTGAACAACATGATGTTGTAGCACATAAAAAGCTATTTTTCTGCGTTTTCACCCTTCAAAGACTGTTGCCTCATGTCGTATAATTGACCAGTTCTGCAGCTACACTCTAGTAGGCGGTACTGATAAAAACTTATTTGCTGCAGGCCTAAGAACTTGATCTGGTTACGAATACCAATACTCAAAAATATTTGCATTTCTTTGCAGTCTTGGCTCTATAAGAAAGCTCGCTGTCAGCCGACAAATCACAATCGAAAGCTCTCTCACGCACTGACACCAAGTGACGAACGTGGACACGTGCGGTAGATTTGAATCCCATTATCCTATACCGTACCTACTTACAACGGTCTCGGTTATGGCCCAGAATCTGGCGGACGAGAACCGAGACAGAGTTCTCGGTAGAATTTGTAGCCGAGAATTCCGAGACCGAGACCAAGACCGAGATCTCAGTCGACCCTTATTATTTAGGTACAATCACGTTTGGCTAAATGCAATGCATTTGACACGAATGGTAGACTAAACCAAGCAACGAAAGTGAGAATGTTTACGTGAAGTTAATATTTGATATTATTTCCTGCCATTCCTAAGGAAAAACTTGTACATAACAGAGATTTAATGTAATAATATTAATTTGGAAGGCGGATATATGCACCGCCGCCCCGGGAACATTTATTGGATAACCAACACCCATGCCATCGGTTTTCCCAAGTGATTCGCTTTTAGTTTGGTGGGGGGTTCCTGCAGGGGTGCCCGGGTTCATGGGGGTGTAGTTTATCTAGGTCTTGGCGGCGGATGCTTTTGTCCACCTACTGCGCGGCGGGCCGGTCCGGAAGAGACTGCTCGAGGGAAATTTTTTCACCTCTCTGGGCGGACTCTTTCACATATATTGCAAAGCAGTGTGAGAGATGGATTTGTACATGCTCTGCCAGATTCCTGCACATCCCTCATGCCCTTTTTCTTTCCAGAACTTCCTCTCCTTCATTTCCTTAAAAAGACCTTCCACCCCACATCCCCGTATATATAGACCCGGAGGAAAATTATTTTTTTAAGAGCCTCTTGCGTGGAGGGAATGTAAAAAATTAGAGATTTTCTCCAAACTTTCCCTAACTCCAAATGAAAAAAGAGTACATGAGTAGTAGCTGTAAGATTCAAACCAGGTACCTTCGATCCGAGTCTCCTATTGCTCAGTCATTTACGTGTAATGATGTTAAATAAATAAGTAGGTACGACTAGTTTTTTCTACTCAAAAATTAATATTTTTAATAACTGTGATGAATTTATGTATTTCAATTATATTTAATTGGGTAAACAAAAATAGTTTATTCATGTGCAGTCATTGCCAAAATACTTTCAGAGAATTACCTTTATCACAAAAATAAATAAAAAATATATACTTAATTTCTATGAACCAATTAAATCGAAGTGAAAATCACTCAGCACAAGTATTTTTCTACACCCAAATACTTTTATTTTTGCAAGAGCTTTTTAACTCTTTAGTGGTGAAAGCAGCAGTGTTTTTTCTACAATATTAAGAGACCTACCTGTATCAAAAGTGTCATGTCTGGTTGGTTACCCAACAAGCAAACAAAAAATACGCCCACATGAAACTGGATATTTATTTCATTTTTTATAAAAGTACCGATAGTAAAATTATGGTAAAATTTTTAAAATTAATTTGTTTTTTTTCTATTTTTGTTCCAAAAGTTTAAAATTATCTTATTTTATTACTGTAATATTTATTTCCTAAAACGTTGTTATTTATAAAATATGGGCGTGTATAATTATGTTTTATGTATCTATCCAAAAGCCTGTGGCAAAAATGGTAGGCGTATGTAAAAAATGTTTTGTTTTCACTTTCGAACATGAAATTGAAATTTCGAGCATGAAGCAATTTTGGGTTTAAATTATACATTTTCACTACAAAAGCTAGCATGAATTTTTTTAAATGTCCACGTTAATTTAGAAGAAATCTCACTTTACTGGGATTTCTTTCCCGAGAATAATCAGCACCTGTGAAATGAACGTCTCGCTTCGAACGAATCAAATTTGGTTGCATAAACTAATGAACTAGGGTCTGTAGTCTGTAGTCAGCAGTAGATTTAGGTTGTTAGATGTTGGTTGTAGGTTGTATCTCAACTAATTAGTTTACCTTGGCAGGATGTGTAGGAAATTACAAAGTCAAGCCGATTGAATGCAATCACAATGGAATACCTCGAGGTAGGCAATAATAGTAGTACATTTATCCGATGTCACTTTACAGCAATATTGACTTGAAATCAACCTTAGATTTAGCTATCAATTTTACTTCCAAAAAAATGCTCTTTTAGAGTTACGTTTAAGTGTTTCAGTTGTTCTTAAGCTATTCTGCGTTATGAAAAAATGTTATTTAGTTCTAGAGCTTCGATTATATATTATTTCAGGCGGTAGACCTATCCAATTTCAATGAAGTGTGTAAACCACAAAGTGATTGTTATCTGCGAAAGGTATTTTAATTCTCCCAACATTTTTTCACCAAAGTTTTAAAAGTTTAGAACTTTTTTTAAACCGTGTACATAAATTATTTCACAAATTTAGGGAAAATAAACAGTCATTTGAAATGTGTACTTTTCTGTAATTACGCGACGATTTATTCACCAACACTATTTACCCAACCTTTTCTTTGGCGTAAAAAAAAACGGTTCTGTGAAGGTACAAACATTTCCTTAACCCTCCGCCCGTCGCGTCTTTTTGTTAACGTGAGGCATCGCGCAGGGTTGTGTAGGACCCTAAAAATAAACATAATTAAAAAAAATATATAGCAAACATTTTATGTGTCATTTTAATTGGTTATAAGTCAGGTGATAATGGCTGCATTGAATTAAAAAGAAATATTAAAAAATAGATATTTATTGTCAATGTAAAAGCTTAAAAATCAATAAAGAACATTTTTTTATAATGTTGAATCATATTATTTTAATAGTAAACTCTAAAATCGTTTAACCAGCCAGCGGACGAAAATCCACATTTCGTCGAAAATTGTTCTTACGATCGTGCAGGGCGGTTACAATGAGAAAGATTAATTATTCTCCGTACCAGCTTTTTTAAATTATAACTCAAAATCGATTTTATTTCATTTCAAATTTGCTTTAATTTATACCTACATCCAAAAATGCTGAAAGGCGTGACGATAAAACTTTTAAAATAATGTACTTTTCATTATAATTTTTTGATTATAAGTATTTATCACTTTTCAATAATGTCTAATACGAATAAAAAAAATTGAAATATATTAGTTTGCAAGTGCGCAAATAAATACACAAACGGACCAATTTTCGTCAAGAAACACGTGCAATAGATTTTATTTAAACTTAAAATTAAAATTCTAAAACATGCGATACCCATATAATTGATTTATTATACTGCATGATTATATGATTTGAAATGGGTGTGGTATAATACAAAATCTTTTTTGAAAATTTAACAAATCTGTCAACGACCTATGGTATAACCTTATTATACTAAAAATAAACATTTTTTCTCAAAACTTAAAACATGCGAATGCTAGATAAAAGAACAATCTTTTGAAATCCATTTATAATTTTTGGTGGAAAAGAGTCAATTCGTCTAAAATCTGATTTAAAAATGATATTTTTCTGGTTTTCTTTGATAATTCCCCTTTTAAAAAAAATCTATCCAATTTCTATCAAACATAACTATTTGAGATTGATACGGACTTATTATTATTACAAAAAAATCAACAAAATATTTATTTATTTATTTGTTTGTTTACGCCTTGATGGCTTTTACATATAAAATAAATTGTACAGGAGCATTATAACAAGTATGCAGTATCATAAGTATATAGTACAAAAAATGATAAACAGAGCTAGAAAGTTATAAGTAGGCTTAACATAAGTAGGTATCAATATTCGAGTAATTGTTTACAAAGGAGTTCAACCAGCGGATTCGTATTTGGGCTCACGCTACATTATATTCAATAATTATTGTCACAATATCACACAAAATGTGATTCCAAATATACTTGAAGCATACCGGTATTGCAGTGGTGTAAAACATTTTTAACGATTAATATAAAAGTAGGTAATTTTCTTGTAATTAATTATTTTTATATTTTTAATTATAATTTTTTTTGCTATCATAAATGTACGTATGTTTGTTATTGTTATGAAAAAGAAAAAAAGAAAAGGTACACAGTAATTACATTTGTAAATAAGTAAGTAGGTACTATGAATGTAGTTATCATGATTGTAGTTGAGTAGAGCAGTGGGTATTAAGTTTGTTACTGTTAACAATGTGAAACATTTAAGGATTTTTACATTAGTTTGTTATTATCAGGAAAAAAATAAAATAAAAGGTACACAGCAATTACATATATGTATAAAGAAGTAAGTAGATACTATGAAAGTAGTTACAGAGCAATGGGTATTAAATTTGTTACTTTTAACAACCTGGAACATTTAAGGATTTTTGCATCTACATACATATACGTTTTTTGAAGGAAGCGATGTTTTTATAAAAAAATATATCGACAGAGCAAGTTTCATTCCCCACACGATGCAATCTCTGAAGACAAGAGTTAAACATAAAATTAGTGCGAGAAGCAACTACGTTAAATGGAGCATGGGGTCTGGTGTTGTAATTGTTAGGTACTTGATAATTTATCATGTTCACAAGTTCAGGGCTATCCAAATATCCGTTGATAATTTTAAATAATAATAAAACATCACAGATTTTTCTTCGCTGTGACAATTCGGGTAATTTAAGCAATTGCATTAAATAATTATAGTTTAAATTATAACGAAAAAACATATAAACTTGGTTTTTCATTGTATTTTTATGATTTTTTTTTGAGCCTCACGCCGAAACACAAGTCTGTATCTCACAGACTGAATGTCGGCGGCGCTAGGGTCAAGTATGGTCCCTTTTTGGAAGCTACCTAAAGTAAAAAATCAATGGGAACATTTAAAATGTACATAATTAGCATTTCTGTACAAACCTAGGCTTTTAAAAACCCCACGCGACGCGTCGGGGGTTAATTATTCTAGGTGTTGATTTTACAGACACCTCTGTTTCACCAAAGAGACAATAGGTTAGTGGCTGAGTAACCGATTGCCACCCAGGCGTCGTGGGTTAAATTCCTTTGCTAGCTAAGTCCTCCATCGTGAAAAAGCAACATTTCCTCCTAGTACGATGGTTGTGGGAGTTTTTGAAATATTGGTGAGTTATTCGAAACCAACAGGAATGTTTGTCTTTCTTTTAAAATACAAGCGAAACTTAAAAAAAACATTTAAGAGGGCATTACCAGAGAAAACCGGAAATACGTCATTTTCAAAAAAGTTTTTAGACGTATTGACTCTTTTCCACAAAAAATTATAAATGGATTTCGAAAGATTGTTCTTTTATCTAGCATTCGTATGTAATAAATTTTGAGAAAATTTTTTAATTTTTAGTATAATAAGGTTATTCCATAGGTCGTTGGCGGATTTGTTCAATTTTCAAAAAAGTTTTTGTATTATACCACACCCATTTCAAATAATATAATCATGCAGTAAAATAAATCAATACATTATCTTGCAAACGTATGTTTTAGAATTTTAATTTTAGTTTCAATAAAATCATTAAAAAATATGTACGTACATGTATTTCTTGGCGAAAATTGGTCCGTTTGTGTATTTATTTGCGCACTTACAAACTATATTTCAGATTTTTTTAACATTCTTATTAAATTTAGACATTATTGAAAAATGATAAATACTTATAATCAAAAAATAACTCTACAAAAATACATTATTTTAATAGTTTTATCATCACGCCTTTCAGCATTTTTGGATGAAGGTATAAATTAAAGCTAATTTGAATCGAAATAAATTCGATATTGAGTTATAATTTAAAAAAGCTGGTATGGAGAATAATTAATCTTTCTCATTGTAACCGCCCTGCACGATCGTAAGAACAACTTTCGACGAAATGTGGATTTTCGTCCGCTGGCTGGTTAAACGCTCTTAACGTACAAAAAACATTTTCATTTCTTTCCAAGGAAACTAATACCCACAAAAATGTTTACACCTGCGAAAACATTTACTCTGTATCATAATATAATATTAGAATCCGAAACTTAATAGATTAATTCTGTTTTCAGTTATAACGTAGTGAAAATTTATCTGGATTTTAAAATACGATCCCCTTAATAGCAATTACCTTGAAACTTTAATGAAACACGAAACTTTGTTAACTCTATAATATGTTCAAAGACAAATGAGGGAACCGTGTAAATTTGTACGAAAGGACACTTTACTTGCTTTTAGAAAACAATTCTTAGGTACATATAATTTCGCAAGGCATTTTTGAAGTGAAAACTTCTTTAGCAAGGTTGTGATTTGAAGCACGATGAAACGACAAATTACGACACTAAAAAGAGACAAACACGTACATCTATAGGATTTAGCCTGCGAGAGAATGAAAAATTTGGATCCTCCCCACTCTTTTCTACTTTAGTTTTCTGAAGATTTCACTTCTACCGCGTGTGAAATGCTTTTTTTTACTTTAGCTCCATACAGGAGGCCCTGAGGAAAATAATTTCACTCAGGGCCTGTGTCATTTCAGGGTAGGCTGTGTGAAGGGTCTTTTTAGGGAAGGATAGGAAGTTCTGGGAAGGAAAATGGTATGAGAGATCCGGTAGGAATCTGAGGGTCAGAGTGTGCCCAGGAGTGACGGACGAATGAATCCATCTCTCTAGCTGCAGTGCAAGGCGATGGGTCGAGAGAGTCCGGCTGGAAAGGTCAAAAGGCATCCTTCAACCAGTCTCTCTCATTCCGGCCTGCCACGCAGCAGGTGGGCAGATGCATCTGCCGTTGGACAAACCTCATCCCGTGAACCCTGGCGCTCTTGCAAAGTCACTAAATAGAGTGAACTGCTTGGGGTGTTCTATGGCAGATTTTTTTTTTTTTTTTTTACAGTGAATACCGCACAAGAATCTCAACTGCTCCCGTCTGGAGCCAGTGAGACTATGGCATCCCCAATTGGGGTATGTTGTGAGGCTGAAGGTAGCGGGGAGGGGAAGGAGGTGGGGAAGAGGAAGGTTGGGAAGTACCTGGCTATTCAGATCTGGTCACTAAACACGGCTAAAGCCATTTCCAAGCAACGTTTCAATTCTGAATGGTGGTCTTACACCAGGGCGATACTGATAGTATCTTCCACTCTGGAACATGCCGCAAATATACTATATATTATTTTAAATGAATTAATTGTGAAATAACACAAATTAATCAAATAAAATTTATTTGCGCATGCCGGGTTCGAACCCGCGACCTCCGGAATGTGAGTCAAGAGTCTTAGCCACTGGACTACGGAGGTCGTCAGTGTGTCAGATGTGTTGGTTATCCAATAAATGTTTCCCGGGGCGACGGTACCTATATCCGCCTCCCAAATTATAAAAATTTAAAACAATTATTAATCAATTGTTTGTCAAAACTTCAAGTAGGCGTATAAATTGTGAACTTGTTTTTCTAATGGGATTTCTAATTTCATGTAAAAACTTTTACATGTTCCAAAAACATTATTTAAATGTTTTGTTGATTAACATTTTCGAAACGTTCATCTCAATGGAAGCAGAGACTTTTCAACGGAAATTCATTTCTAGTTTCATGCACACACCGGAAGGCCAAAAGCCAATTTACTCCCAAAATAAACGTCTGGAAATAACAAAGAAAAGAGCCATTTTCATCGTTTATCCAGGGGTTAAGAAAAGCAAAAAAAAGGATTTAGTGTTTTGACGAAATTCTTAGAAAACCTCGCAGAATTTTGATTCCTCAAATAACAACTTTCTCTGATGATAATACATAATTGCGTTTTCATTTCTTTACTTGTTTGGTCCCAAAGCAATATTATGTACCATGAAAATGTTCGCAATTATCCTACGAGAAGACGCAGAGATTTTACGCTTCCCAAAACTAAACTTTCGTGCGCACAAAACAGCGCGTTTTATAAAGGGTTTATAATTTTATATAATAACATACCGAATGCTGTAAAGGAAGCCTCAAGCCTCTTTTCGTATGACATGTGCTTTATATGTAAAAAATAATTTTTGATACGAATACGAACATATATATTCACCAATATTATTTTAGTCACCTTAATATCTGTTTTTCTTCAAATGTATTTTTCTAACTTTTTATTGTAAATGTAACTGCATCTCTTAAATTATATTTTTTATATTTTTCCTACTAGTTGTATGAAAAAAATTGCTTACGTATTTAAGTAGGTACGGTCTAACCGCTGAGAACTCCGCTATAACATAACTTTCTGTTACGTGGGTTTATGAAAAAGAGATGGAAATTATAATGAAGTGTTGCATTTGGTTGTGCTTACGTGTTTAGATGATTAGAGATGTTTTTTCCTAAATTAATAATTCTAGGAATTTAGTATTAAAGCAAACGAAAATTTTGCAAATTTAACATCAATAATGCTTTTTGGACGGCGTAACGTTAACCTGGAAATTTTTTGCTAGAGGAAAGGAATTTTTCTGATCATTTAATTTTTAAAGACCGGTGTTTATCACATTTCATAATCTTTTGGCAGCAAAAAGTTTGTATTACGGTTGTATTTTTTACCCTCTTAGTTTGAAAAAAAATCATTCTAAATTGGTCCCTTCGGCAACAATACCTCCAGAAAATATATGAAGTTTTTTTCTTCGGTGTATACCGCACAAGAGTCCCAACCCGCTCCCGTCTGAAGCCAGTGGTGCTATGACATCCCCAATTGTGGTATGTTGTGAGGTTGAAGGTAGTGGGGAGGGGAAGGAGATTGGAAAGAGGAAGCTTGGGAAATACCTGGCTATTCAGATCAGGTCACCAAACACTGCTAAAGCCATTTCAAGCAATTTTTCAATTCTGAATGGTGGTCTTACACCAGGGCGTTATCTTCCACTCTGGAACGTGCCGCAAATATACCATATGTTATTGTGAAATAACACAAATTAATCAAATAAAATTTATTTGCGAACGCCGGGATTAGATCCTGCAACCTACGGATTGCAAGTCAAGAACCTTAGCCCTCTACCACGGAGGCCGTCAAGTACAAAATTTTTAATATTTTATGTTGCATGGTTAATAGCTCTAACTTAGGTAGTGTATAATGTGTTAACAGTAATGTGGGAGTAATTTTAAGTAAGAAAACTGCCCCAGAGGAGGTCATTTAAGCTTAATATGTGAAATATTTATGACCTTAGCCATTAGAGTAGAGTGCATTTGCGGTGAAATATTACTGACCTACACCGTGTATATTAACGTAATTTTTGTAGTTGATTTTAAGGTAGATGCGGTAAGTTTTGAATTATTTGGACATTATTTGACAACAGGCGGTGACCTTGATGTAAGTTGAGTTAGAAAGCTAAATATTTTTTATTATACAGGGTATTAAGGGACGCACTTGACTTACTTTAACCAGTGATTCCTGACATTATTTGGAGTAAAAAAATGTAAATGAAAATTTGGTCTTGACTTTTTATTCATTTTTTTTCCTTCATAATCGAACAAAAATAAATTCGGCCGCATGTCGTCATTGGTCTCATAGCCGAGTAATCGCCCAACCTATTACCTCGCCCAAAACTGTCCAACACCTACTATTTTTTTACGATTTTGTAGAAAAAAGATCAGAGTGTCCAGTTCAAAAGCACAGAAGTGAAACCTTCAGCTAAAGTAGACAAGAGTGGGGAGGCTACTAAGCACCTTACAAAGAGGAGACCGATAGGTTACGAAGCTCCGCACAAAGAGGAGACCGATTATTCTATCTCATTCTCTCGCAGTCAAAATTTTTCAAATGTTTCAAATCACAACGTTGCTAAAGAAGTTTTCACTTAAAAAAATATCAAAAATGTCACCGGAGACGAAAATTTCATCTACATTTTTTTCTTCAAAAATGTCAGGAATCACTGGTTAAAGTTAAAAATGTTCCTTAACATCCTATATAATAAATAATAAAAAATGTTATTTAATAATTCCATAATTAGCAGAATATACCAGTGGTGGAGTGCAGAGCAATACATTTTTTGTGCGAAATGAAGAATCGATCATTTTATAAAAATGTAGTTCTTTTCTATAAATATTGAACAAGGGTAGAGAAATGAAAAAAAGATATAATCTCCCTCTGTATTTACGATACATAAGCACACACTATGTATTTCTTATTTAGTATTAATTTGTACCTAGATGGAAGCCGGTCGGTAAATAAATTAATTAAAACTCGCGGTGTTACACAAAATAATTGATTTATTTTTATTTTATGAAAAAAAGTATTCGGAATAGTTTAGGCTGGTTGGTATGGGGCAAAAATCAGTAAAAATATATTTTATAAATATTGACCTCAAATATTTATTTATTATTTCTTTATTTATTTATTGTTTTTTTACACTGCAGGTAAAATGTTTACAATACAATTTGTTACCTCACTAGGACAAGCCTGTGTTGAGGTTAACAATAATTATACAAAATACACGGACATATGAATATATCTGGACCTGCCCTAAGTGATAAAAACGTATTATTTCCCCCTCCACATGGCGCCGGCTGTAGCTCCTCCTTGGAACCGGCTCGCTCCATGGGGAGGGGATATAGCCTCGCTTGAATCTAAAATGTGTGACGTCATCATTCTTGCCGTGAACAGCGAGAAGCTGACATCCATACATTTAACGAAATAACGGCAGCTTGTGCTATACAATATATCTAAGTATCAATATGCACATAGCGAATGTGGGCGGTACTCCAATGTGCTCGTCGCTGGTTACAGGGGTAAGTAAATTATGAAACATTTGTAAAAGTGTTTTGCCTAAACACGGCAAGAAAATATTGATATGTGTATTGGCGCGAGTCTTTTTGGGGCGAGCATTTGGCCTTAGCAAATAAGTTTTGAACGTGGCAAGCAATTCGCGCTCCCATGTAAAAAGGTCTATTCATTCAAAGCAGATTTTGCTTTTAAGAACTAAATGGTGATATTGTAATGCGAGATGCCTATATACTTTCAGATTGATTGTTCAACGAATGACAGTCATCTTTCCCCCCTTTGCTCTCCATAGTTTGGTTTTACCCCTCATCTGTAACTGCTTGTCTATCCATTTGGATGTCTATGACAAAATAACACAAAATTATACAGGTATTGAAAGAACAATATTGTTGTATTTCTTACAGATTGAGATTATGGGTACCTACTAAATTGATGGCGCTAGGTAGTACATTAATGTAGACTTTTAGGACATAGTTTTGAGATCTGATTAAAAATAAAATAAATAAATATAATGATAGCGTGTCCATTGTGTAGGTTTATTCTGTTCGTATGATACCTTCTATATTACAAATGCAACAGGTACATACTGCACCATGAAGCTTTAGTAAGACTCGTATGAACGTTGAGAATTCTATACGTAGGATGTACACATATGCAACTTCTGCATATGCCACACCTCGCAGTAAAGACTCTGTGTACAAGACGACAGTGATGAGGGTAGCTGCATATAATATAGGCATTATCTCCCCAAGTGCAATTAAGTTGCACATCTTTTGACTCAACGGAGGCAGCTAACGACCCCCCGCGGCTAAACCGAGAATAATAATTGGTTGGCGTAAAGACACGTCCCCTTCCACGGGGTCAAATTCCTGAATGACGGTTGTTTCAGAGAGGAAAATTATTTTCCCATATTTTCATTTCGTGGAATGAATATGCAATACAAAATGTGAATTTAATGGTTTAGCGCCTAACGTACGGTGTAATACGAGTATTATTGTATTCAAACGAAATCATTTTTGTGTATGTTTTTAGATTTTCACGGCCAAAAGTATTTTCGTTATTTGTTTTTGGGGTATCATGCCGTGTTGCGCTACCTCCTTCTTTAGCCAAGATTTCGGACAGCGTTACAGTGTCCATCATCAGGGCAGATCTATCAGATTCGGCAAATGTGTCATATCACACTTCAGCCGGATCTGCCCTGATGATGGACACTGCAATGCTGTCCGAAACGTTGGCTAAAGAAGGAGGTAGCGCAACATGGCATAACACCCCAAAAACACGTAACGAAAATACTTTTGGCCGTGAAAATCATCATCATCAAAATGTCACATCACACTTCTGCCGGATCTGTCCTTATGATGGACACTGCAACGCTATCCGAAACGTTGGCTAAAGAAGGAGGTAGCGCAACATGGCATAACACCCCAAAAACAAACATCGAAAAAAATTAATTATTTTAATCACTAAAAAAGTCATTTAACCAGGCTGAGAGGACAGAGGTGAAAAGTAATTTAACCCCTCAGGCCTCGACCGTGTTATGTCAGAGGGTTAAAATATTTCCGTGCTTCAATAAAATTAAAATAAATTAAGCATTTCTAAACGTCGCGCGTCGCGCGTCGGCTCTTTTCGCCCGACGCGACGCGACGGCCAAAACCCTGCGCGGTATATTTGCTTCTATTCTCACTAAAATTGACAATGGATCTATTATAATCGATGACGAGTTATTTATTTTTAAAATATATTTCTTTGGGTGTATTTTAATAATAATAAAATAATTGTTTTATTATCAAAATATAAAGACTTATTACTTTGTTTTTTTTCCTTTCATAAAAATCAATTTTGAAGTGTAGCATATTTTTTTCTGTAATTGTTTATCAATATATCTCCAAATAAACCTGTAAGATATCTTTCATTTCTGAAATTTATTAATGGTTTTTGAAGTGAAAACTTCTTTAGCACCTTTGTGATTTAAAACTCGATGAAGCGGAAACGACAGATACTAAAAAGAGACAAACTCATAAATGTATGGGATTTAGCCTGCGAGAGAACGAGATAGCAATAAAATATTTGCTTAATTACGGGTACTCGGTTCCAATATAATACGATAAATCCACTGTTCCACGCAAGTCTTTGGTGTAGTTGTATAAAGCGCCCGATGAACCTCAGCGGCCAGACATTTAGGGAACCGAGGATCAAATCCTATGAAATAAAAAAAAAATGTACATATTTATCAAATCTTCAAATCAATCTTCATATCCAAAATGAACAGGCAAAAGATAACACAAAAGAAAGCGATATATATACTTTTTTACATGAGCTCCACACAGGAGGTCCTGAGGAAAATAATTTCCCTCAGGGCCTATGTCATCTTTGGGGATGCTGTGTGGAGGGTTTTTTAAGGAAAGGAAGGAGAGGATAGTTCTGGAAGGAAAAGGGTTTAAGGGGTGGGTAGGAATCTGGGGTTCAGTGTGTCCTGGTCATCCACCTCCAAGACCTAGACAAACCTCACCCCATGAACCCGGGCACCTCTGCTTAATCACCAAATGCAGCGAACCACTTGGGATGACCTATGGCAGAAATGTTGGTTATCCAATCAAGGCGGTACCCATTCCCGCCTCCCAAATTGATACCTAGCGACTCCGAAGAAGAAATCACAAATACTAATAGGATGACCAAATGTATGGGAAAAGATGCACTGGAATTCGACGACAAAAATATGGAAAAAATCATCCTTCACATTGATAAAAAAAGTGCTTCGTAGTCTCCCCACTCTTGTCTACTTTAGTTTTCTGAAATTTTCACTTCTACCGCGTGTGAATTGCACACTCTGTTTTTTTTTATGTCATATACCTATACACAAGCTTAATAATTGTTTATCGTGAAGTATTATAAACGTATATTATTGTCGGTCTTGAGAATTTATTTCATTAATTAAATAATTAAAAATACTTTGTTTTTAGCACGATAATCTTTATTTAAAAAGTCAACATGTTGCAAGAACGATGTTCTCTTCATCAGGACATTATATGTACTAAATCTAAATGATCAAATATAGAAAGAAAAGCGTGGGTAGAAATAGAAATTGCAATGGAATTCACTTAGATCTTTCAGAAATATTAGATATTAGGAAAAGTGTCAATGGAAATTTAAATATTATTAACAATCAAATTAATTTTGTGAATAACCCTATCTTAAACATTTTTCCATTGTAATTTTTTGTATTTGTTCTTCTAAGCACCCCCCTTTCCACCTCTCCCCCCTCCCCCTTCTTGGTCTTCTAAGCTCCTCCCCTTTCCACCTCTCTCCTCCCTCACTATTTCCATTTCTGCCCACGCTTGAGTTTCTAAATTTGATCATTTAATTGTAGTACATATGATGTCCTGGTGAAGAGAACATCGTTCTTGAAACATGTTGACTTTTTAAATAAAGATTATCGTGGTAAAAACCAAGTATTTTTAATTATTTCATTAATAAAATGGTGCCACAAAGTGAATTTGCAAGATTTGAAGAAATTTTATTTTAGTTTCATACAATACGGCCAAGAATTGACTCCCACGTCTTGTGTCAACAGCTCACATCATCTGCGCTAATTGGGAATCTGACAAAACTATATGCATGTCTCATTTCTCATTCTCTTCTCGTGTTTTCCTTTTTTTCTCTTACTTTCTACTTTTAAGTTTGCTTTGTCATACTAATCTTGACCGAGAAAAAGTTATATTTTCACGGATTTTACTAACTTTTTTTCTGGTATGGAAATGCTCGGTGGCAAATCCAAAACCGGCAACTTTCTTCCAGGATCTCTGGATGGTCAATCTCTTTCCTGTAACTTAAAACAGGTATGGTATTGAAATGCAACACCATCTGTTTGCCTTTCTTCGTGCCCAGCATAGTGCACTACCACTTTAATCTGCAGATGGGTTTTTTATTTTATCTACGTGGGGTAATTTAATCAAAATAATCGGTCTGACCTGGTCTGCGTACAGTACAAAATGCTTGGTTTTTTTCACATCCGTGAAAACCCGGTCATTTTCTTAGAGTAACTGTAGGTCTTTTTATTTTTTTTTTATTATCTAAGTTAAAAGAAATATAATATTTCGCTTTCTTAACTTAAGGTTAAACGTCACATACGTTATAATCTACGCATTCACAGATGGCGCCAATTAAATTATTTTACGTTTTTAATACTTTTGGTACGTTTCGCTTAAAATATTGAGGTGAATTAACTGTTTGCGCCTGTACATATTTAATATGAATATAAATAATTAGTTTGGTCCATAAACAAACCCAAATTTTTCAAGAAAGACTGAAAAACGCAATATTGGATTGAGTCACAGATACAAAATTGAATTTTTCAGCCTCTCTTGAAAAATTTGAGTTTGTTTATGGACAAAACTATTTATTTGTATTCATATTAAAATATGTACGGGCGCAAACAATTAATTTACCTTAATTTTTTAAAGCGAAACATGTAAAAAGTAGTAAAAACGTAAAATAATTTAATTGGCGCCATCTCTTAATGCGTAGATTATGACGTACGTGACGTTCAATATAAATATAAAGTAGTGTATAGTATAGTAGTAAAATCTTTAATTTTGTTCTAACAACTTAAGTTTAAATAGTTTTTTTATATTCTTCTCAATTTTTAGGTTATCTGGAAGGAGATTATATATGTGTATTTATTCTTATTCTTATTTTTAGAAGGTTCATTTCTTGGTATATTTTTTTTGTGACAGTGTCTGGGTTATAATTGAAGAGTTTTTCTAACATGGTCGATCGATAAAACCCTATGTCAATACGATATTAACTGAATTCGTCATCTTTTTTTTGTTTTATATCTGTGCATTTGTTTTACATATCATCTTTGGGGATGCTGTGTAGAGAATTTTAAAAATGAGATTGACAAAAATGACTTAAAAATAAAAGGTCTCAATTGTCGAGTTGGTTGAGGCGCTTATCCCGGTAAGATGAGAGATCCTGGGTTAGAGTCTCTGTTGCGACCGTTACATTTTTATTTTTCTGTTACTTGTTCTTTTTTATATTTTCATTCAGATTTATTAGCATTATCTTTTTGTTCAAAGACAAAAATATTGAAATATAATAGATGTGCTATTTGCAGTTTTTACTAGGTGGGACTGCGCTTCCGGGTGTCGCCGATATTGTTTACCGATTAACAAATAAACTAGATGAACGAATAATTAACGAATAAACCAAATGAACGATAACTAAATGAACGAATTCTTTCCGTATTCAAACTATATTGTTAACCTATACTAATGCACATCTTAAAAAAATCAACGAAATAAACAAATTCTTTTCTTATGCAAACTAATCTAATAAGGTCGTAGTCCGCCGACACCATAGCATATCTCTTTTGTATTTGAATATCTTTGTTCAATGATATAATATTATCATTGTTGGGAAAAACCTTCAAAAGTTATTACGAAATAGAGTTTTTCTAAGAAAAATTGAATTATTTATTACAAATAAGTATATTTTTCGACTTGAACCTTAGTTAAAAAAACATGGCAAGGGTGTGAATCTCACCAGCAGTTACTGATTCCTTAAGTGGAGAATGATTCACGATCCCGATTTAGTCTTTACTCTCGGATTTTAATATCAAAGATCCCACACACCTTTAATAATAATATATTTGGTAATTAACTTCACTCTTATAATGTGATTCACAGCAAACGTTTCCTACCCCGTAATAAAAAGGGTCATTAAAGAACCTACTAAAAGAAACCCATAAATTTAATGACGGGTCCACATTTAAGTTACGTTATTGAAAAATATTACCTACGATAATTATTAAGGTAATCCCCCTTTACATCCAAAATCCATATACATTTATTTATCGCTGTCAAAAATAAGGTAAACTAATTAATTTTGTCGGAAACCGATGCATGAAAGTAGTCTCCGTAGTCGAGATCTCTCTTGACTCGCAATCCGAAGGTCACGGGATCGAACTCCGGCGTGCGCAAATAAATTTTATTTGATTAATTTGTGTTATTTCACAATTCATTTATTTAAATAATATATAGTATATTTGCGGCACGTTTCAGAGTGGAAGATACGCTCAGTATCGTACTGGTGTAAGACCACCATCTTACACCAGTACGATAAAATCTTAAGTAGATATTGCACATATAAGTGTGTCGTATTTTGCTATTCGTCAGTATTCATTCAGAATTGAAACGTTACGTAAAATGGCTTTACCCGTGTTTGGTGACTAGATCTGAATAGCTAGGTACATTTTCCACATCTCCTTCCCCTCCCCACTACCTTCAGCATCACCACACCGTACTAAAATCGGGAATGCCATAGTCTCACTTGCTCTTGCTCTTGGGAGCTGTTGGGAGTCTGTGTTATATTCAGATAAATAAATTATTTTATATGCAAGTAGGAATCTTTAGCGATTTTTTGCTAAACCGACTGCACGTATAAGTATTTCGTATTTTGTTAGTGCCGCATGCTTTTTCAGAGAGTCGAAATTATCAGTAAAAATATTTTTACAGCGGATTTTCACTCAAGATGCCTTCAGATAGGTATAAGTGAATCGACTTTGGTTGTACGGTCGTATATCCTCTTTGCATGTTTACTTGAAGAAAACATCTTCTAAACTATCGGCCGGACCAACTGCCACCGGACCAACTGTCATGGAACCTCACAACATACCCCAATTGGGGATGCTATAGTCTCACTGGCTCCAGACGGAAGCAGCTTTTTTTTTTTTTTTTTTACATTAACTCCACACAGGAGGCCCTGAGGAAAATAATTTCCCTCAGGGCCTATGTCATCTGGGATGCTGTGTGGAGGGTCTTTTTGAGGAGAGGAAGGAATGAACATTGGTCTTGAAGAGACCCATGTTGTAGGAAGGAGGAAACACAGAGGCCGGCAAATCATTCCACAGCCGAGCTGTTGAACACAAGAACGAGTCAAAGAAACGACCCGTTCTCATGTGACAAATGTCAACCGTGTACAAATGTTGGGCACGCGTTTGGCGTGTTTCCCGACTATGCACCGGTGCCGAAGGGATCAATGATGCTAGTTCCTCGGAGCATCTTCCATTGTTATACCGGTAGAACAAGGATAGCATTCCCACCCGACGCCTGTGCTCTAAAGATTGCAATCCGTCTGTTAAGATGGGAGAATCTATCAAACGGACCGCCCGTTTCTGCACAGAGTCGAGGGTATTTTTCAGGTATTTTGGAGCTCCAGACCAGAGATGGCTGCCAAATTCAACCGTGGGGCGTACTTGTGATTTGTACAAGGTTAGCAGTTGTGTACTATTAAAGTATCTGCGGGCCTTGTACAGTACGCCCAGTTTTTGGGAGGCTAGCTTTACTCTGGCTTCAATGGAGCCCCCATACCTGAGCTGGTCACTTAGGGTTACACCAAGCATATCAATGGAGGGCCTGTTCGGAAGATTGCTTCCGTTGAAAGAGACTAGATTTTCATTTCGATCCCTTTTGGACGTAATCAGACAAGATTGGGTCTTTGAAACATTAAATTCAACGAGATTATTTTTACCCCAAGAGAAAACACTTTCAAGGTAGCCGTCCATTCTTTGCTTCAAAGCCCTACGAGCTGTTGGAGTTTGTGAGCCCTTTGGGGGCTTGTCAAACAAAAAGCTATCATGAACTGTACTGTCATCCGCATAACAGTGAATTGGTGCACATGACAAAAGGTCGTTGATGTGCAACAAAAACAAAGTTGGAGACAGAACCGATCCCTGCGGGACGCCAGCATTTATCGAGTGTGAGGAAGAGGTGAAACCATCGACTACCGTCTGAATCGACCTCCCCCTCAAGAAGTCGGCAATCCACGTACACAAGGATGCGGGAAGTCCGTAAGAAAGCAGTTTGTTGTCAAGTCCTCGGTGCCAAACCCGGTCAAAGGCCTTGGAGATGTCCAGTGCAACCGTTTGGGTCTCACCGAAACGTTCCAGGCATCGCCCCCAAACATGCGTCACATACGCGAGAAGATCACCGCACGAGCGGTTCCGCCGGAATCCGTATTGACGGTCGTTGATAATTTTGTTCTTCTCGAGGTATGTGAGCAGTTTGTCGTTGATCACACGTTCCATCACCTTAGACAGAACTGATGTGATCGCTATGGGGCGGTAGTTGGCCGGGTTGGAGCGGTCACCCTTCTTTGGAATAGGATGGATAACCGCAGCTGACGCATTCATATAAAAAAAGTTCAAAGTATTGTAACTCGGGCGAAGCAAGGCTCTAACCGCTGGTGTATGGGTAATTCTACGATAAGAGGTAACTTGTGCGGCAATCAGTTTAAAATAAATTTTTTATTACACATTTTTTGCAATGAATCACATCATCTTAATGTACTATACAAATAACATCACGATTAAATGCCCAATTAAAGCACATTTTTTCTGAAATTCCTTATAAAGTCTAAAAAAGTCTCTACCCTGTCCTGTCCCCTTGTCGGTTTCGGTTTAACTTGCAGTCTGGACATACTTTCTTTGTATCAATTGCTAAACCAAAGTAAATAAATATACTTAAGTATTATTAAGGAAAAATACAACAATATCGGTTTATTTTGAATAATTTTAAACTTATCTTTTGTCCCGTTTTTTTGTGTATCTACCCTGGCAAATTTCGTTTCGCTACTACAAACAAAAATAAAAGACGGCCGTATATTCCAAATAGCGCTCAAAATCATCTATCGACGTGAAGTTAGCAATACTAAACAGTACTAAACACACGAGCCGTTAGAGCGCTTGTAGAACTGCTTTGTTCTTTTTTTTTCTGAGACTGGAAACCCTTTTAAAAACGATTTCCGTTTCCTCTTTACTTTTGAATTCGCACCGTACGGGAAGCCGGTATGTATTTGACTTTAGTGATAGTTCTGGATTTAGTAATGGGATAATCCCTTCGTTACAAATTGTTTTAAACGATTTTAATCGCGAGCCGGGCGATGTTCAATTTTGCGAACGCTTTCGCATGGTTTCAAATGTGATCGATCGTCGCCATTGGGATCGTTATTTGACCGCGACATGACGGTATACTAAATTACCTACACAATCGCCGCTGGAATATTGGAGTGCTTCGCGAGAGAGAGTCCTTATGACCTGGTGCGGTCGTGGGCGCTCATATTTGTCCCGGATGGATACCCAACGTTCATCTCCAGATGAGGCGTGCTGAAGGAAATAGTATTTTTACCCGATGAGCTCAACCGGAGCACTGTTGCTGATCTTGGATCCTACACCCTGGCGAGGGGTCCTCATTCTCTGCAACCTTCCTTGGGGCCTTTCCCGGTTCCCACCCTGGAGATTGCGTGAGAATACGGTCCGCGGTTCCTCTACGCGTTATCTGGTAGTTAATCAAGTGTTCGCGTCAGTGTAGAAGTCAATTTGATCCATGGTCCGCAGGTAGATATTTCTTTCTGTTTTAATATTTTCTTTCTAAAGATTCAGTTTAGGTTATGTTTCTGGGGTTGTGTAACCCAGTCCCTCAAAAGGAAAACATTGTTATTTTCTTTATAAAAATATACTGGGAATTGGTTGTTTTAGAAATGAATTCTTTTATTAATCAAACCAATCTATCCTCACAAGTAGAAACCTGTATTCGTTTATTCCCACAATCCTAAATAGATTCTCCCACTCTAACTCTACCATTAAATAAAATAATTCGAAGGTACATTTGGATATTTACCGTTACAATATCTTATAAATCGGTCCAGTTTTGGAGAAGAAAATCGGGAAATACAAAACCTCGATGTTGATGATTTTATTTAGGTATTATAACCCTGAGGTGCATTGTTCCTTTCACTCAATAATCGGGGGAGTGAGAGCAAGAGTGACAGTAACAGTTTGGTATAATACTTGTTCAAATTTCTCTGTTACCTATTGTTCAAGATTCTCTGACTGATACCTATAAAGATCATAGTTTACAGTAAGCATCCAAAATTTCAGTCGGTTCGACAGGCAAACGGCATGTAATGTTCGACCCCAGCCTTACAATACGCCCATAAAAATGTTCGGGTTCTAACGCTTCCAAGTTGTTGCAACAGTGGAACAGTGCGGTGTGAAGGTTTCGCGAGGTGATTGTGTCTTTCCTCTGGTAAGTTATAAAAGTCGTAATATTCAATTAATTTATTTGCATTTACTGCCCTAATTAAATAATCCTGTAATAGTTAAAGTGTGGTATATAATTAACCCAAAATTTTTCAATGTCAATTAAAACAATCGAATTTCTCATGAAAATGTCTCTCCCTTGCCGTATTTCTACTGGCAAGTTTATTTATGTTAACTAAACTTGCGCAAGTAAGTTTAGTAAAAGCAACAAAATTTGTATAAAGTGACTTGCCCTTACGTAAAAGGTATATATGTATATACGGGAAAAAATCTAAATATAAGTATTTAATGAAAAAACTCCAACTTTTCTTCTTGGCCGTATCCTCCATGGACTTAAAACCTCTTATCGCAGAATTACCCTTATAATAAATGTAAGGAGTAATACGTTTAACATATTCATCACTATTAGCATATAATATGCTTTCAGAATTCTTTGTTTTAAATATTTACACTATTTCACAGAAACAGGCAAATGAGGTCAGACCTCTTCGTGTAAATAAAAGCAATTCAAAAATTCAAATCACATCTCGTGGAAACCTAAAAATAAAAAGGCTTCATTTATAACATAATATTTTCAAATGAAGTGTGAACCAAAGCAGGTAGAAGAATTTCCCGTAATATATGTAGAATATTCATTTTTGCGTGAAATCTAACATTAATCATGACAAATCTCTGCTGACACGAGGCGTCATGGCCTTAAACCTCAGTATGGGCTTTTCCTCATTTTATGGAGCTTTAAAAAATACCAAGTTAATTTTATATACGGGATAATTTAATAGTCATTGTGGAAGCTTCGTTCAAACGTTGTATATATTTTAATTCAAAGTTTTATTTTTGTGGAAAAGTGTAGCAATTTTGGAATATTATAAACTATGTGCCAGCCGACACCGCAATTATTTTAGTTTTTACAATAAAAATTCATTCATAGGCTTCAGATTACGCAACAAAATGGTTGTAAATAAATCATTAAATCATCAGCCTTCAAAAGTTTTAAAAAGAGAGTTGTTCTTATAAAAAAATGAATATTCATTCAGACTTTTATAAACAGGTCAATATATGTTGCATATAAATAAAAAATTTTGTTATTTGCTGACGATATTAAACTTTATACCAATATAATATCGAAAGCAGATTCTATTCGTTTACAAACCGATATCGACGGAATCGAATGAAGTAATCTGAATAAACTCTATTTTAACAGCGGAAAGTGTACAATTATGTGCTATACAAGGGCTAGGAGTACTCTATATTATAACTACAAAATGTCTGGTACCTCGTTAAAACATATTTCACAAATGAGGGATTTAGGAATCACTTTTGACACACGCCTGACATTCCGTTCTCATATCGATTCGGTGTGCAACTCTGCGATGCGAATGCTAGGCTTTGTAATCTGCAACGCAAAATCTTTTTCCAACACAGCAGTCATAAAAATGCTCTACTTCTCTCTGGTTCGCAGCATTCTCGAAAGTGGAACAGTAATATGGGGACCCGAAGATGCCCTATACGCAAATGATGTTGAAAAGGTGCAAAAAAAGTTCATGCGGTACCTGTACATGCGAGAGTTTGGGTACTACCCTTTGTTGTATCCCTCTGATTTTCTCGCGGGAATGCTGGGACTAAATCGTCTCGACGTTAGAAGAAAAATTGCAATGGTACTAGTAGCACACAAGCTGCTACACGGGCACATTTGTAATCCTGATGTCCTGGAAAGGATTTCACTTTATGTCCCCGATAACTTCACCAGAGCAAGGCAACACAGACTTTTTACTTTTCCTAGAGGCAGGACCAACCTACCAATGGTTATGCCTCTGGGGAGAATGACCTCACTATTAAACCTTTCTTCTGAAATTGACATTTTTCGATCGAACTTCAATCATTTCAAGAGCGAAATAAAGGTATTCTTTAGTTTACACTATTAACTAAAAATTGTGAAATGTAATTGGATATACATGTTAACTGTTTTTCACAATAAATAAATAAATAAATAAATAAATAAATAAATAAATAAATAAATAAATAAATAAATAAATAAATAAATAAATAAATAAATAAATAAATAAATAAATAAATAAATAAATAAATAAATAAATAAATAAATAAATAAATAAATAAATAAATAAATAAATAAATAAATAAATAAATAAATAAATAAATAAATAAATAAATAAATAAATAAATAAATAAATAAATAAATAAATAAATAAATAAATAAATAAATAAATAAAATCGGATATATTTATCCGAGACGCTAATACATCCGGTTACAAACTAGTTCTTAGAACGATTGTTTCCAATGAAAAAGGTAATTGCCTATAATGTGGAAAATTTTTGTCGAAAATAATATTGTTAATTCTAAAATTTGAAAATATGAGTTTGATCCCGGTTGCGTATTTCCAAAAACTACACCGGTTCAGTCGCGGTAGAGACAATTTACATTTTAAATACAACTCTATATTGATTATTTTTAATCACTACGCCAAAACAATTTTTTTTTCTAAAATCTAGATAAAATAATCTTTCCAAAGTGAATATTACAAATAAATAATTTTATTTTTAAATATTTAAATTTTGATATTACTCCCATATATATTAAATACACCTCTATATTGGATATTATTTTTATCACTTTGCAAATGAAAAAGTTTTTCTAAAATCTAGATAAAATAATCTTTCTAATGTGTACATTACAAAATAATGATTTTATTTTTAAATATTTAAATTTGATATTGAAAATGTAAATTGTCGCTGCCGCGACTGAACCGGTACAGGTTTTGGAAATACGCGTCCCGGTTAGGCGAGAGGTTCTAGGTTCGAGTCCCAGTTGTGACTATTATCTTTTCTATTTTTCTGTGTCTTGTTCTCTTTCACATTTTCGTTTAGATTATTAGTGTTATCTTCTTCTTCAATGTTTAATTATGAGCTCATATTTTTTTGTGTTTGTAAAAAGTAGTTATATTGTGAGAATGCCAAATTACTAAAGAGGAAATTTGGCCATCAGGTATCATAATTCTAAACTTAATTTAAAAAAAAAACCGTCTCCGCGCTGAACACAGAAGACAAAACTTCTAGAAATGGGTGGAATAATAAAAAAAACAATAATTACCTATTTTATAATAATTTTATTTGTTTTATATATTGGTTAATCACCGCTCATTGCAACGTTTTTGTCTATAAGTACTTATTTGTTTATGCTATATTTTTCTATTCTTATATTTGTTACTTTTCGTTATATGTTTAGGACGAAGAAACATTTTGATTTTGATTAAATAGTGTTGTATACAATGTTATTTATTTTCATTTTTGTGCTCGTATTAGTTTCTCGTATAGTAAATATATTTTTTAATAAGTATAATTTATCACTTTTTAGGTAATAAATAAATACTCACTCACCGTTGAAATTTTGGCTTTTTTAAACACATCGAAAGAGACCGTAATTCTTCAAAGAATCTAAAGTCAATCAATCAAATGATAAATAAATATTCAATTATTATTATTAGTTCAATCTCGAGCGCAGAATTTTCATATCTGATGCTACATAGTCAGTATTCAAATATCAATCTCCCAGTGCTTGGGGCATTTCTACACCCTATCTCCGGTCCATGGCAATCATCTGTTGAACATTCAATTAGAAGGAAGCCACAGCCATTAAATTACTTTGCCTTAAGTGAGATTCGCCTCCTGAGTTGCCTGTGCTCCTGGTTCTTCAATTTACGATTTCTAATGGATTTTAAGTCCTAAGACAATTAAAACCGCATCGTAAACTGTCCTTATCAAAATTAAGTTCGTCTTTTCGGATTCGTCGAGTGAGGTGTTTCATTAACCATTGATATATATATTTTACACCTGTACGAAATACGACATTATGCTTCATTTTGAAGTGAAACAACATGCACTCGAAAATGGTTTCTGAAATTCAACCGCGCGGACGCTGGGGTAATAATAACGTTCGATTGTTTTATCATCAAAATTTAAAGACTTGTTTTCTTTGTTTTTTACTTCCTTCAATAAAAATCAATTTCGATGTGTCACATATTTTTTTCTGTAATTGTTTAACAATATATCTACAAATAAACCTGTGAGATATCTTTAATTTCTGAAATTTTTTAATGGTTTTTGAAATGAAAACTTCTTTAGCATCGTTGTTATTTGAAACTCTATGGAACGGAAACGAGCGACACTAAAAAGAGACAAACACAAACATCTATAGGATTTAGCCTGCGAGAGAATGAGAAAGCAATAAAATATTAATTAAATGATGGGTACTCGGTTCCAAAATAAATCCACAGTCCCATGCAAGTATTCTTTGGTGTAGTTGTATAAAGCGCCCGACGAACCTCTGCAGACATTTAGCGGTCCCAGAATCGAATCCTACGAATCCCAAAAAAAAAAATTTGTAAAATCAATATCCAATCTTCAAATAACTCAAAATGAACGGGCAAAAGAAAACACAACAGAAAACGACTCCGAAGAAGAAAACACTAATATTAATAAGATGATCAAATTTATAGGAAAAGATGCATTGTAATCCGACGACAAAAATATGGAAAAAATCAACCTTCACATTGATAAAAGAATGCTCCGTAGTCTCCCCATTCTAGTCTACTTTATTTTTCTGACGGTTTCACTTTAACTGCGTGTTAATTGCACACTCTGATATTTTAATTTCTTAAAAAATCTTGACAAAAAATAAGCATTTTTTAATAATATTTTTAGTAACTTCGAACCGCTTTATAACTAATGAAACTTCAAAACTAATATAATATAATTCAGATCTGATGGATAATTAAAGATTGTGTAACAAAAAAATATTTTTAACACTTTTGGAGTTCTTTGGAAAATTTTATTTTTACTATTGACTTATAAAACATACTTTTTTTACAATCTGTAAAGCTATTTTCGTGCTTTCCATCGTGCTAAACAATCAATATCACAACACCCAGACCTGTCAGCACAAATATGATAAATGAAAAATCCGAGCGGGAATCAAAAATCAGATTAATGCTAGGAAGGTGTCATTTTGGAGGTTTTCCATGAGCTTCGTGAATAAGTCTTATCATTCTCGCGACGATATTGCACAACAAAAATACAATATCATCTCATAAGCCTATCATAGCTGTCTAGTTAATATTTATGAGAGTGTTTTGGATGATGAAATAATATGTTTTTCTTTTGCGATAGATGTTTTGTTTGTTGATCTCTTGTTATTTTTTCGTGAAGAGGGTATAAAGAATAATAGCATAATATACAGGAGCGCATTAAACGAAGAATCTTAAGCAAGCCCTAATATTTAGGTAGAATATCTTGCTTTAGTCGGTTCTCTTGCTGATAAAATCCTCGGAAAGGTGTTACCCTAGACGTGGGGTCCTCAGATAGCCCAGGGGTGCATTAAAGGTGGGTAAGGGCTAATATTGTTGGGGAGACCGTTGCAGGGGCGGATCAACCCTTAAAAAACTTTGAAAAGTTTCGCGATACCACATTTGTACGCCAAATGTGTGCGAAAATATTTAACAAAAAACTTATCTGTACTATTCACATGGAAAGTCACTAACATATTTTTTTACTAATAATAACTCGCAACGTTTCAGACACGACTTTACCAGTTTTCCATTGTACCTTTTGAACGGTTCTAGATGATATATCTTATTATTCATACATAAAGAGATCAACGGCCTGAAAATTCGCATAACTGAGTGTCTAGAAGCGATAAGTCTTTGGATGTCCTCAAATAAACGTAAGTTGAATCCCACAAAGACCGAGTTCCTCTGGGCAGCCACGAATAGACGCCAACATTTAATAGACTACTCTCCCATTTCTATTTCCGGCAATGACGTAATTGCAAAAACAACCGTCAAACTTCTAGGTGTTAGTAAATAGTCAGGTAAATAGGACCGTCAGTACTGGGTTCTTCTATCTAAGACAACTTAAGTCAGTTCGTAGGAACCTCTCAACAGAGGCAACTAAGCTTCTTGTGAACTCATACATAGTATCACGTCTTGATTACTGTGGCATTTATACAAGACTTCCTAAATGCCAAACTGATAAACTACAATCAGTGTTCAATGCCGCCGCACGGCTAATTACTGAGGGTACCCAAGTTTTCGCACATTTCTGAACACCTTCAAAATCTTCACTGGCTGAAATGTCCTGAAAGGATCCAGTACAAGTTATGCTGGATGGTGTTTAAAGCTATCAATGATATGGCTCCACCCTATATCTCTGAACTGTGCATTCCGGAAAATATTGGTCTAAGGCAGTCAACTCTTAGATCAGTGACATCATCTGCAATCGGAAGGTTGAAAGAACCTAAGCGAAATCCGAACACTAAGTTTGGTTATCGCGCATTCGGTGTATCCGGCCCTGAGGCTTGGAATAAACTTCCTACGGAATTAAGATGCATAACCAGCCCAACGGAATTTAGATCCAAACTCAAAACTCACCTATTCAAACACTCATTTCCATAAATTCGCTATTCCATTCAAACATTCTGATCCAATCCGTTGTTGAGTGCTAAATTATCTTATTGCGGTTGAGATCGACGATAATTTCATTCACACATTTAAGATATCTATGCTTTCCTTAAAAACAATTAACCCATTAAAATCATTTTCACAACCGTGTTATAAAATTGTAATATTATGTACGAACTTCCTTCTTCTTCTGGCGCTAACAATATTAATATTGAAAAAGGGTATAAAATAATTTGTTAAATGTGTAGAATAAAATGTGTAGAATAAAATATGTATATATATATATATATAATCCTCTAACTGCTTCGACTTGCAGCAATAACAGACTTCTTCGTTAGCTTATCTGTACCTACACCTGTAGAGTTTTGTTTGATCACTTGGTAATATTAGATATCTGGCAAAACTGAAAATATTTATTGTTATAGGTAAATACATATTTTAATCGTAAATCTCTAATTTTAATTTACTGTTGTAAATATACATGTATGTCACTAGTTTTAACTCAGTAGTAATAAGTCTTAGTCGTAAGTCACTAGCTACATGTAAGTCTTAGATGTAAGTCCCTAATTATAATTTTGAATCTTAGTTGAAAGCCTATCGTATTAATTTTATTTGATTATATGATTTTATGTACAGCGCCCCTGAGGTGATTTTTCACGAAAACGGCGCTTTATAAATCAGCCAAATATTATTATTATTATTATAATACATGATAATATCGTAAGAAGTTTTCCCAAATGAGCTAAGTAAAAAAAACGGGTGAGCTTTAGACTGAAATAAAACTTCACTAATTTATATCTCCCTCTCAACTTCCGTTCGCCTCGCCCAACCGTTCGCCTCGTCCGATCACACTTTTCATAACGCTCTCGTCACGTATTCACCAGTTTACTCCCCAAGTCAAGCGTGTGTAAAGGCCCGACCGTTGGCCTCGCCCGATCATACTTTCGTAACGCTCTCGTCACGCATTCACCAGCTTACAAGTCAAGGGTGCATAAAGAAGTTTTACTTAAAAAAAATAATTAAAAGAGTTTTCAAATAAATAATGACCTTTATACTATTTTGAAAACGTAAAATATCGATATTGACAGCTGCTGAAAGTGATCCACGAAGCCGTAGAAAATTCACTTAAAATCACTCCGAGAAGCTAGATTAATCAAATAAAGTGTTGCATCAAGAAAGATATTGGCGCAAGCGATTCTGACCTTGTCTTTCATATTGTTTCTTTATACACAAGGGTTAAAATCGCATTTAAAAAAAAAAAAAAAAAAATTTATGCCCACCAGCGGGCGCGCCTCGAGATGAATTAATGCTTTGGTATATTATATTGAACATATTATAATAGTTTTGTCATTTCGGGGTTTTGAAGTCTCTTTCACACAATGGGATATTTTATAAAGAATGCACAGGGCTTAATCTCGGTGGATTAATTAAGATAACTTATTAGATGATATTTTTTTTAACTAAAATCCCCCTCTGAACACTTCCGTAGAGAGACCCTACAAGGTCCCTCGTCATTGAAATAATTAGTTTTGTCCGAGACACAAATAGCCTCTCTATTATCTTTGCAAATGGCTATCTGCTGGTCGAAACGATTTCATCAAAGGATTCCACGAACGGACATTTTGCATAATAGAACCTTAACTAAAGGTGAAGCGAGCTATTGGAATTATTTTTGATTGAATACATAGGATGTTCTTTGAATTTTTATTTTTTATGTCAATATTTTAATGTTACATTTAATTACAGCAATGACGTTTATAATATTACCCATCTCACTAAGTGTGAAACGCTTGTATTGAGATGTCAATTTAAAGAGTAATTGTTAACTAGGTTTTTGTTTACATAATATTATGAAAATGGAAGATTAAAATTAAATCAGTACGTTTTTAAATTATGCAATACAATTAGGAATATAGAAGATAAAGACGAAACGAGAATAATTTTAAATCAATTAAATTTCAGTTTCATAAAAAGGCAAGTAAAACTTAGTCAAATGTATATACATGCAATACATAGTATACATGTTTACACGGTGACCGGACAATTAGAAAAGAAATCAACTCAGAACCATCTCAGATAAGTCATTTAGAGTGATAAAAAATTGGTTAAATAGGGTACGTTAGGTTAGGTTTATCGGCTAATTTAAAATTATTTTTTTCATAGCTTTTAATGTCCTTTCAAAGAGGTATTGAGTTGACTTTATTCTCAGTTGGCATGGAACCATATACAGATAGTAAGCATAAATTTATTTATTTATTTATTTATTCAACGCCCAGAGGGCTTTTACGTGTTTGGTAACAATTAATTCATGACAGATGATTTTTCAACAGATAAAGAAATAATAAAAATAAAATTAGATAAAAAATGCACACAAGTCACAAAAATATATATATATATAGGTAGGTACAGCGATTTGAAAAGTTTACAAAAATACAGATATGTTTAGGAATTTTTTTGGAATAAGTTTTTTACAAAATCCACAAAATTCGCCAAGTTGATGTTAAATATGTCGACATCACCTAAGTGCTGATTCCCCATAGTGTAAAATCGTTGTAGAGGAGAGTGGGCAATGTAGTTCCGCTTGTGAATGCTGCAGTAGGATAGTGTATTTTGTCGCTTGGTTACTGACGGTATTCGTAAGTTTATGAGTTGTAGGAGTTCGCAACAGTCGAATTTAGAGATAAGTATTTTGAATAAAAATGATAAGTCGTTTATTTTACGTCGGTCTTATAGTGTATGTATTTTTAGAATATTTAGTAATAGATCATATTTTAAGTCTTCTGGTGGGATACTTAATTTAAAATTTATAAAACGTAGAAATTTTTTTATTCGCTCAATATTATTAACGTGAATTTTATAAGATGGAGACCAAACTACCGAGTTATATTCAATTTGACTTCTAACTAGAGATACATATAATAGTTTAATGGCTTCTATGGAACTAATGTTTTTAGTTGTTCTTAATACGAAGCCTAGTGTTTTCATACCTTTGTTCATAATTTGGTGGATATGATTGGCGAAACTTAGTTTTTCATCCAAAATAATTCCAAGATCTCTCATTTCCGTGACTCTGTCTAAAGCTGTGTTATTGATGGATAAATGTAAATATGTTATGAAATGCTCCTGATGGATATATTTATTGGAGGTAATAAATTATTTTACTTTTAAAGAAACTTTTGGTTTGCGTGTTTCTAATGTCAGTATGTAGAGAATTGAATAGCTTAGTAGCATTGTATTTAAAACTTCTTTGCTCATAAGACAAACTATTAAATACTGTGTAACCATTACATTATACATTACTAGCAGACCCGGCCACACGTTGCTGTGGCTAATACAACGCCATTACCCAACCTTTATAACCAACGCCATCTGTTAATTTGCATACTTATCAAATCTACACTGCCGGCTTGCCAGTCCGCTCCCTTTATCATTATCATCATCATCATCATTACATAGTATAAAATGAAGTCGCTCAAAATGTATGTGCGCGTTAATCTTTTAAACTACGCAACGGATTTTCACACGGTTTTCACAAATAGATAGAGTGATTGAAGAGGAATGTTTATATGTTTAATACATGTAAATTATATTAGAGTAAAGCCGAGAAATTTAAAGAAAACATATTTTTGTGCGATTTAAAACGGCTGGCGGGCCGTAGGTACTATAGTCACATTTGAAATTCGTTCTACGGAAGAAATTGGAAAATAGATGTCCTAGAGAAAGTAGATATTTGATTTTCCCTTTTCAAATATTCAATGTTGCATTGCAAGCATTGTATAATTAGTGGCGATCGCTAACTATATTATTATATAAATAACAAATAATTATAATAATATAGTTGATTCAAGAAAAAGTTTTATATCTATAATACATGCTTATTATAGTAGAGAAAAGCCGAGAAATTGAAATATTCAATTCAGGCAGCGGGCAACGGGCAAGCGGGTGGTGTGGATTTTATAAAGGTTGGGTAATGGCGTTGTGTTTCGTTAGCCACACCAACGTGTGGCCGGGTATGTTAGTATATTATATATTTCAACCAATTTACACAAAAATTTGACAAATTATACACTTCTAAACCTTCCTTATGAAACACTCTATCTATTGGTGAAAAACGCATGCAAAACCGTTGCGTACTTTAAAAGATCTAAGCGTACAGACAGCGGGAGCGACTTTGCTTTATACGTTGTAAAGATACCAGAGTGGTAGATAAATCCACTCAAAGTCATCAAATCTGAATAGTGAGGTAGTCCCCAACAATTTTTTTCCACGTCTCTTCGTCAGATCAGGGCTTATTGGAGTTATATTAAATTAAGTTATAATTAAATAAAAATTAATTTACGGTAGGTAGGCAGAAAAAATACTGCAACAGTCCCCTGTCTATGGCGTTGAAAGTAATATAGATGGGATGTTATTAATTTTCTGAAAGAGCCCATCTTATTATTTACTTTTAACACGTCACTTTAAAATAAGAAAGTTTCATCTAACATCATCGTCCTGAGAAAATGGGCTCTAGATAGAGTTCTAGAGTAGTTGTTAGCGCATTTTATATGGGATTGATTGGGTATTGCATTAGCAGACTTGGTGGGTAGATATGTCAAAATCCTGAATTTATCCCACTTACCTAACCTTCCCTTCCTAAATGTCACCATAAAAATTGTTGCAAGAAAGTACTGGAGAGGTGACAGTGTGCTTTTCTGCTCAGAACAAAATAACATCTCAGACAGGGCGCATGTATCGTAACCTCTTACTGTAAGAATATTGTGAATTTTAAACAGTGAAAAGTGTACACCAAAACTGGAGATCAGCGAGACCCCATCTGCAACGGTGAGTCCTATTTTCCTTATTCCAATCTGGGCTTATCTAATTTTCCAAAAGCCCAGATCTGAACTATCGACTGACTATCCATCAGGTTTTGCGAGTGTATGCTATTTAATCGTCCCGTATAACTTAGCGTTTTCACGTAGTTTCGGTACTGGTCCTTCGAGGGCTGCATAGGCTTGCTCTGCAGCATTTACCGCCAATTAACAGTGGAGTCGCAGTTTCGCGACACCAGTAGTTTTGAGAGCTTATTCTCCCAGGACACCGCAGTGTCAGATAAAATCTTGCTGTTCCCAGGAAATAAAAAGTTTATTTTTAGATAGGTACCTACTCTACCTACCTAAAATGAAATTAAAAGTTTCAAAACTGGGCTCCCTTTCTTGGTACTTTTGGCGCTACTAAATATTGTTATTGCCAAATTAGCATAAAAATACCTTTGCCTTAATTTTGAGCAATTTAATTCGATAATATTAATCTTTGGCGTATTAAGGAACCTATCGCATTTCAAATTGCTCTCAATATTAACGTCCCAGAACAAAGTTATTCATGAGTCCAGAGGCAATCAAAAAGGGTAACTACAAAGTCATTTAATTGGTTTCTTCCTTTTTTTACATTATGTTTCGCGACTTTAAAAAAAAAAAGAATTGCCATTGGACTACCAATTATTATGATTTTATTTCAGTAGAAAATTTTCAGTAAAATTTCAGCAAACCAATAATTTATTTTTATGTATTTAGACTTCATTTAAAAAATAAAATTTTACTTTTAATATCGATGTAATTTAGTTCTAGAAATATGTATTCTTTAATATTGGGAAAAAATAAACACCTTATTTACATTTAAATCAATAATCTTCTGAAGCTAAAGGCTATATATACACCTATGGTACATTAATCTCAACATACAAATTGAAAGCTGCGATATATTTTTTTTTAAATGTATAAACGGTTATATAATTTTTAATAAATTAATGCAGTTACAATAATATCATTAAGGCTAATATGTTCCTAGTATTTTTTTTTTTACAGTGAATACCGCACAAGAATCTCAACTGCTCCCGTCTGGAGCCAGTGAGACTATGGCTTCCTCAATTGGGGTATGTTGTGAGGCGGAAGGTAGTGGGGTGGGGAAGGAGGTGGGGAAGAGGAAGGTTGGGAAGTACCTGGCTATTCAGATCTGGTCACTAAACACGGCTAAAGCCATTTTCAAGTAACGTTTCAATTCTGAATGGTGGTCTTACACCAGGGCGATACCGATAGTATCTTCCACTCTGGAACATGCCGCAAGTATATTTAAGAACTTACATTATTTTTAATGCAATAGAACACACAAACATACGAGCCCCATACAAATGGGGCTTCGAGTTGAAGTATTATTTAAAAACAGTTCTTTTATAGAAAATACGTGTTTATTATTAAACCGCGAAATCCCCACTCGCCCCACAAAATTGAGCTGTGGAAAAATCATTGGCCCGAAACTTAGATTGCGAATTGTTCATTTCCCTCAGTCCGCAGGGATCACGTTAAACATTTTTCTCCCGCAGAGCCTTCAAAGAAAGCTTCAACAGCCTCAGACTTAAAGCTTCAACATCTCGATATACTGAAATCTGCATATCAAATTTGGGACATGTTCGAGTTCAATGAATCCAGTACCCTGTGGGATTCTATAACCTGCTCCACAATAGAAATACTCCGGTTTAACCTGGCGGGTTAGTCGAATCAGGGAAATTCCGTATGAATATATATTCGCTAAAGTCTGTGGGAAACTTGAACGTAGAAAATAAACGAAACGAAAAATAAAAAAGGTGTGGTTATTACTTCATCTAGTGTAATAGTCAATACATTTTACCTGTCTCGGGTGGACGTGGGTTCTTTTCCTTACTTAATATTAATAGGTACCTTTCCTAGTCTAAATTAACTGAACAAAGTTGCGGGCGATTTACTATGATTTACTATAATAAAACGTGAGAATGCAATCTTAAAACTCTTCAGTAAGAAATAAATAATGCACTCTTATGTATTGGCCCGTCGAAATTTGAGTACGAAGGTTTCAAGTTCACGCTGCAGCACAAATTAATTTAAAATATTGGCATACGAAATGGCTTTTTTAATGTGTTTGTGATGTTCTAAGTTAGTTGATCTACGCACGGTCACTCACATTTTATTGCGTGTGCCGTTAGAAGCGTTTAAAATAAATTTATGAAATATTACCCAATAAAATAAAACAATACTTTATTTGTTATCACGATTTATTTATTAATTTTTTTTAACATCGACCGGTTTTGTTTAAATTAAATAAATAAATTGTGGTGACAAACAAAGTAATTGTTTTATTTCATTAAATATGTCAAACCATAAAGTGACTGCTTTCGTGAGCAGACATGGTTTTCGAATACAATTTTTCGAAATCAATTGTTTGATTTTTAGTTTTTCGAAAGACTAATTTTTCGAACAGCAATTGGCCGAAAGACATATTTTTCGAATTTGTTAATCAACTTTTAAAATGTATATTTCACTTGCTTATGACTAACGAGATACTGTTAGGTTAGGTTAAGTTAGGTTAAGTTAGGTTAGCTTAGGTTAGGTAAGGTTAGATTAGATTAGGTTAGTTGATATTGTCCATCCTATAATAAAATACTCTGGAACGTACTGTATATGAAATTATATCAATTCGAAAAACTAGTGCTTTGGTCAATTGAAGTTCGAAAAATTGCATTTCGAACAATGGAATTCGAAAAATTGCAATTCAGTCAAATTACCTAGACCCACTGCATTCTACCAAAATATTGCCCAATATTTTTATTTTATTTTGTTTTGATCGACTTCTAACAATGTACATTTTATTTAACAAATAAATTTAAAGTGTTAAAATTTATTGAATAGTTGACCTTCTCATAACTTTTATAAATATATTTGACCAAAAATGATACTGATGCTCAGGAAACATATTATTACAATCTGCCTCGTTAGAGTTTAGAGTCGTGTTTACGTAAAAGGTTTATTCATTTCACTCTCCGATGCGATACGTGTTCCAGTTAGTGTTCTTAGTTAGCCGTCCTAAAGTTTTGATGGTCACTTCGTCCTTAATAATAATTAATCAACCTTCCTTAAGTCTGGCCTTTACGGAACACGACATTTCATTAATCCGCGAGAGCTTTTAATCTAGTTTTCTTTCAAAGGAATGCCTGAAAACCAAATAATGTATCGGAAAAGAATTGGGGGAATGATATTGAAAATTCTCGGTGTGTTCAACGTTAGGGTAGAGTGGCGGTCATCTGTATGGATCAAACTAGATTGACCCTTGATTTCCAAGACTTCTACTTTTTTGACAATTTTTTTTTGGCTTCACAAAATACCTATAATCCCAAATTTTCACCCTCCTACCCCAACCCTCCCATTAGTATTTTTGTATGAACAAATTTAACCGTCGTTCGTTATTTATGTTGTTGAATGACAGATGGCGCTACGTCCACCTCAACGAACTATCATCCACACATGCGTAAGTCATTCATGTTTGCGGCTTAGATTTGGGCACACCATATTTTTCACACGGACAATTATATGTGTATCGAGCTTATTTGTGTTGGCTAAAGGCGGACTGACAAAAATATCGTACAGTCAATTGCTCTTTGAAATTGATATTGATTTTCTTTATTTCATTTTCCTACTAAAAATACATTACTTTTTTTTCACTTCACATTCAACTTTTAAGAGATAAAACATTGAATATGTCCGTTACCTTAATGAAATACGTTGAATTGAGAAAATAATTGGTTGGTGTTTTTTTTTGTTTTTATCGGCGGTCATCGTCCACAGCGCTCCATTCCTATTTCTGTAATAGATCCCATCCCCACACACTTACAATGCATTCGCTATTTTTTATTTAACAATCAAAATATTCACTAGAAATAATTTATACGATAGAACAACGTTTACCGGGTCGGCTAGTATATTATAATAAAACAAATATAAAACTTATTTCCACTTTAATTAACGGTTTCAGCAGAACGTAACTGGTTTTTCGGAGTGATTTTATTTCACAAATAGCAGAACTCCCCGGCGTTGCTCGGGCTTTACAGAGTTTTTTAAAATCAGACGTAGACGTTTACGTTTACGTATACGTTTCTCTTTTTTCCCTATTTTTACATTAGCTCCACACTGGAACCCCTGAAGAAAATAATTTCCCTCAAGGCCTATATCGTCTTTGGGGGGCTGTTGAAGTGTATTTTTAAGGAATGGAAGGAGACGAAGATCTTGGAAAGAAAACCTGGGAAGGAATCTAGGGTTCAGTGTGTCTAGGAGGGATGGACTTACGAATCCATCCCTCCTACTGCGGTGCAAGTCTATGGGTCGAGAGGGTCCGACTGGAGAGATTAAATGGCCACTCTAGCAGGACTCTCTCGGAACATCACCTTACACAGCAGTGGAAGAAAAGCATTGACCCTTCATATTACTACCTACTTCACCATACCTCTTTCTTTAAGAGAACTTCCTCTCCTTCCTTCCCTAAAAACCCTCAACACAGCAACCCCAAAGATAAAATGGGTCCTGAAGGGAAATATTTTCCTCAGGGTCTCCGTTTACGTGCATACATAAAGTATTCATAGCAGGTAAATAAACAAATACGTGGTTTGAGCAAATCTAAGTTTTTGGGGATAGTTGAATTTTAAATGCATTTTTGATGGTATTAACCAACAGTAACCGATGAGTTCATCGAAAACCAATTCATCGATTCGCCAATTCATCGAAAAAAAGGTTAGGTTAGGTTAGTCTCCTGGTCCAAAGTTTTATTATCAATTTTTTTATATATAAATTTATTGTCAACTTTTATTGACCAATGCTTTTTTAACTTGCCAGTCCGCTCGGCGTTTCTCTCAAATATCTTCAAAATATTTTTTTTCGCCGAATTGGCGATTCGCTAAATTGATCATTCGACGAATTGGTTTTCGATGAATTGGTTTTCGAACTCGTTTTCGATGAATTTGCTTTCGATGAATTGATTTTCAATGAACTCGGCGTGAACCATTACCAACATCGATTTTTTTAATACATAAATATGTGTCACTGAAACCTTTCGATTGGTAAAAACCAAATGATCGATTTCCTGTTACCTTTTTGTAGTTCATGAGATCGACCTTGTCTATTCTATTTCATTGATTAGAGTCCCTACTGTGTGGGCTGTCAGATATGTTATAGTATGTCACAGGGACCCAAACGTTAAACGTTTAAGATTAGGTTCTCATATTGCTAAACGCAGCCAATCGGTCAATGTCGATTGCAATTAACTGGAAATTGAATTTATATTGACAGATACAGTTATTTGATATGGTTCTGTATGCTTTTGGATAGAGATGGGATATGGTGGGACCGTTTTTGGGATTATCCTGAACAAGCCCTTTGAGGTTTGCACAATGTTTAGTAATATAAACGATACGATACACTTACTTCCTACCAGTTGGAAATAATATCATCATATAGGTAATATAAATAAAACAATAGTGTTATTATGATGGCATTAAATTTCGACGAAGATTGGTATTTTTGTAGCACGAATTGTTTTAAGCCACGGCATTCTGAATTTCTACCATACTTTTCAAACATTTAAGTTTCGAAATAGTATATTAAAATATAAGTGGATAAACAGGTCTTTAAAACACGCGCGATTTTTCGAGCACGACGGCGTAGCCGAGTGCTCGAAATAAAGCAAGTGTTTTAAAGACCAGTAATCCACGAATACTTTACGCTATTTTTTTTTTATTGGTACACTTTGAAAACATAAATATTGATATTATTATTAAAAATTTGGAAATAAGAACTATTAATGAATTCGTGATGTGACATCACAATATCTTGTTGTCATGGAAATGAAAAACACAAACATTAATTTGTAATCTGTCACATAAGATTAATAGTTGACATCACAGTTTTTACTAGTTATTGTGTGTTGTAAAATGAGTTCTAACATTGATAATTTAAATACGAGCAGAATCGCGGTTAATACCTGAAAAATCCAAAGACGTTTATAAAAAAGAATGTGAAAGGTTCATAACATGGATGAAGGAGCAAAACGTAGTAGATGTAGATGAGCGAGTTGTGCTTGCTTACCTTCAGAAAATGTCGTATAGTTTAAAGTTGACATTTAGACTTCACATTTTGTTGATTTGTTGATGTTGCCATGGTAACTTTAAAAAACGCGCGTTCCATAAAGTGCGATTTAAACACGCTAGAGCGTACTTTAAATGAGTAAAAAAGGGCACCAATAAAAAAAATATATATGTTATTGAAGTAAAATTTCTTTTACTCCGTTAGTGATTTGGACTTCGGATGAAACGGAAATGATGCATTACTGCACCTGCGAAGCATGAAACTGCACTCATTGCCCGTTTTGATTATGATGTCACTTTATTGGTTAAGATATGAACGGAAATGACGCTAGTCTGCGCTCATTGGCCGCTAGATTATGACGTAAAGTTTCGCTTCTACCGCGTGTAAACTGACTCGATTTTTATTTAATGATATAATATCTATGCATTTGCCACGCTGAAAGAAATTATGTGAAATTCCCTAGATAGGAAAAAGGCAAAGTAGCTTCCGAAAATTATTGTAAACACGTTTTTGAAGTGAAAACTTCTTTAGCAACGTTGTGATTTGAAACTCGATGAAACGAAAAATAGCGACACAAACACATGCATCTTTAGGATTTAGTGTGTGAGAGAATGAGATAATATAATCGGTTTTTTTCTTTGTGTGGGGCTTCGTAGTCTCCTCACTCCTTTCTACTAAAAGTGATGAAAAAATTAATTTAAAAAATTATAAAACCGGCTAAACCGGTCAGGGCAATTTTAAAAATATTTTTTTCATAGCTTTTGATAACTTTTCAAAGAGGTGTTAAGTTGCCTTGATTCTGAGTTGGCACGGGACCGAATTGCACACTCCGACTTTTTTCTGTTATTTTATAAGACATATATGTATTTAATAAAATTACAGTGGTTCTTTAAACACTGTTTAAGACATTCTCCGTAAGATTTTTGCTTTATTTTAAACGTGTCGTGTTTTATTAACCATTTTAACAATTGTCGCTTAAATATGATCGTTTTTAGTATTAGCGCGCTTCCTCTAATAGAGCCAGACATTGAGCGAACAGAGGTTCGAATCAAAATAAACCGGCAAAAGAAAAGAAAGCGACATCTAGCGACTTTCTAGTTTAACTTCTACCGCGTGTGAATTACGCACCCCGATTTTTTTTTAAATATATTTAAGAGAGTTAGTTTTCCCTGTTTTCAAAGCTATACGGAGAATCATAACAGCGTACGGTTTGTTTTCGCTGTTTTACGTCACTAACCAAACACTTCAGTTTCTGGCATGTCGCATCATGTAAACTACAGTAAACAATAAACGTCTACTCAACTATGCTCTTATACACCGTGGACAGAAAGGCTGCAACCGTATTGTGCCGTAGCGATGTGTCAGTTCAGCTGGAATGGGCTCATGTGATCCGCTCCTTTGCGGGAAGCGGTTCCTACTCCCACTCCTTTTTCAAATCGACTACTCCCAGAGAACCCGGCCCAGTCCCAGTACTCTCCGCATCCAAATAAATCCGGCGGTAATCCTACGGTCCGAGCAACTCAACGCCGAAGCGCGAAAACCGCACTCGAATACAAGTCCCGGGTTCCTTTAAACCCAAGCGCCTTGTTCCTTGTTCCAAGCTACGTGAATCGCGACACAATCCATTCATTCCGCCCACTCCCGGACTCGCGCGAACTACGACACATTCCTGACTCACCCCGTGGCCGCCGGCTTGCTCCGCGATCCACCGTCCGGCGTCACTCACCATTCCACTCATGAGTCGCGGGTTCATTCGATCGCTGTTCGTTGATCGACACACACGTGCGTGACCGCTTCGGCTAGACACGGAGTAGTTTTTAATTAGAGCGTCTTATCTGGTATCGTTAATCAACGGGTGACGTGCATTATAAAATAATAGTTTATAGTAAAGCATTACAGCTTATTAATTTTACTTATTTAAATTCTCAATAAAAGACCGTGCAATGTAGATACATTGAATGTACCTACATTGCACGGGTGACGGGTCCTTGTGCTCGTACGGGTCTTGTCCGACTCCGGGGTTCTGAGTTCTCGTGTGGGTTCTACGAGTAGGTCCTGGTTCCGAGTTCTTTGAACCCGTGCGTCCTGTTTCGGTGCGCCGCAACAATACCCAGTGCCCAGTCCGCACCTAAGAACTCGGACCCGGGACCTGCTCCTAGAACCCGTGTACTTTTAAAAGGAAGCAAGTCTCGGAGGCTTCCGGAAAAATGCAGAACTTACCCACCTCTATTGTGCCGTAATTTAAACGCAAACTGGCTTACACATTTACACATTTCCCCAAACCACCGAGTTCTTTTTGGAATGCTGTTATAAAGCGTATTTTCTGTTCACCGAAAGATAATCATTTTGAAAAAAAATTAAATGTGATGTGCAATATTATCGGAGATTATTCCAAAAAGTGTGATCAGTACATAGGTATTAGGTATGTACTGTCGCCAAAGACTCAATTTCTAAGCCCCAGTCATCTAAGAAAATATTTGTTTGCTCA
Source organism: Limnephilus marmoratus (assembly GCA_917880885.1). Classification (NCBI taxonomy): domain Eukaryota; kingdom Metazoa; phylum Arthropoda; class Insecta; order Trichoptera; family Limnephilidae; genus Limnephilus; species Limnephilus marmoratus. The sequence goes on along the minus strand of OU862922.1, from coordinate 8,955,153 downwards.
AAATTTTTTTTGAAGTGAAATTTCTGTAGCACGGCTGTAATTTGGAAATCGGATGAAACGAAAATGACGATTACCTCACCTGTGACGCATCAACTGCGCTCATTGATTATGATGTCCATTTTAAAGGCTCCTATTGGTTGGGATATGAAATGGAAATTACGCGAGATCTGCGCTCATTGGTCGCTTTGATTATGACCTCATTTTTCAAGTATTGGTTGAGATTGTTTTGGTAAAGTTTCGCTTCTACCGCGTGTAAACGGCACTCTAATTTTTTTTTACATTAGCTCCTCACAGGAGGCCCTTAAGAAAAAATGTCGCAGGTTTTTTTTCGCTGTTTGTTTTTCGCGGGATGCTTATGGAGAGAAAGTTCTGGGAAGGAAAAAGTATAGAGTAGGAATCTAGGGGTTAATGTGTCCAGGAGTGACAGACGAATGAATCCATCCCTTCCACTGCGGCGCAAGGCGGTGAGAGAGTCCAGCCGGAGAGTCTAGGTTAGGTCTCCCTAGACCTAGCCTTCAGACCAGTCTCTCCCTATCCAGCTTGCCATGCAGTAGATGGGCAAAGGCATTCGCCACCAAGACCTAGACAATCCTCACTCTTGAATCCGGGCACGCCTGCCAAGACTCCAAACGCAGCCAAACACTTACTGCAACTGGGATGTTGGTTATCCAATAAATGGTTCCTGGACGCGGTACACATACTCGCCTCCCCAATTGATCGCACCCAGTTATTCCAGTTAGAGTTATACCCAAATATAAGGTTATATCCTTAAGTTATTAAAAATAAATTAAATTCTTAAAATGAAAATGTATTTTTGCACATATTATATTAATTATTTATTTGATGCAATATATTTATATTTTATACACAATTCAATGATGTTTGCCTCACTGGGTGTTTTACCCGTGCTGAGGCCTCCATTTCATATACAAAATTATACACAATACATATAAATATATATAATGTTGGTGAAAAAACGGAAAAAAGGTAAATAAAGAACATACGATTAAGATAAATTAAACTTAAAAAGTAGAGATTTAAATTTAACGTAAATTTAAAAATAAATAATATTATATGAGGTTAAAAACGATATTTTTAATAAGTGTTGTGTGTTTGTGTTTTATATTGGTTTTGTGTGTTACTTGTATGTTTTTTTTTTATTTTATGCTATGATATTTTGGTAGTATTGTCTATTTTGGTCTTTAATCCATTTTGTAATTTTGTGTCGGAATTTATTTTTGATTTCCTCAATTTTATTTTCAAGTGTTAGACCGTTGAATGCTTATATAGCGTGATATTGGTAGTGTCTTTGTCCAAAGCTTGTATTTACCGTCGGAGTTTTTAAGTTTTCTTTGTATGCTTGTCTAACTGGTCTGTTTGTGATATTTTGTGTTTGTTGAAGGTTGTTTTTTTGGTCAAAAATGTAATTTAGTAGCGATTTAACGTATAATTGTCGTATGTCTAGTACGTTACAACGGTTGAATATTTGGTCTGTATCAGTAAGTCTATGTTTTTTAAGTATTACCTTTTATTATCTTGGTTAATAATTATTAAATTTTTTTAAAATAAGCTGATCTTTTTCTCTTGTATGATAATAATTGGTAAATAAACTACTAAACTCGCTATTCTAATCGAATCGAGCTGAATTTAGTTAATCCACTAAATAAGTTAAATAAGATAAGCTCTAAAAGATTAGAATTTCCATATTTAATATTAAATTTATCAGTTAGGGGTTGATGATAGTACGCCAATAAGGGGATAATTGAATAACAAACAGTAATGAAAACCATTTTAAAATTATGCAATAATTCCGGCTACCTTATTCCAAATATCTCCATTAAATTTCCTTAAGTTGTATTTTATACAAAATGAAGGTAATTTCTCCCACAATGCTGTTTTGTACTATCTTGATTAGCTTGCCGAATTGTACTTTTAAAGTGAAAATCACAAAATCAGAAACACGAATTTACCCATGGAGAAGTTATTAAAATTATTTAAACGTGAAATAATAAAGATTTCCTTACTAAATCTCCGAATAAAATTATTGAAATTACTCAAATGTTAATTATCGTGTAAATAGTAAAGTAATTACGATTAATTATTTCCATTTGTTATTTCGGCAACTGGCATTATACCTAGCTCTCTCATTCAAAATTTAGGCATATTAGATTTGTCAAAGAATTTATATATAAAAATGCAAAAATCAATCATTTTAAATACATGTAGGATTACAAAAGATTTTTTAAATATTTATATTTAGGGATCAGTGGGATTTATAGGTCCAATTAGGAGTTCTACCGAGCCGAACCCTCTGATATGAAAATATCTCGAGTCTGTGAATTATTTTCCCATTTGGTCTCTGGTAGGTTTACATGTTGTCCTTGTATTGTTTTGTATTTATTATACTTATATAGTGCAATTGCATAGCGTGATTTGACTAGGTGATCATTTGTGGAAAAGTGTGTGAAAGGGTTTAGTTTTTCCTGGTGAGAAGATTTAACCCGGACAGAAAGTCGTAAGAAAGACTTACAATTAATTATTTGTAATTACAATTAAACTTATTATTATTATTACCCACAGATGAGAAACTTCCGGGTGAATAAAAAAAAAGTTATTAAAACTGTTATCAAAAATCTGAAAACTTCAATATCTTGGAAATGCGATTAGACATCCAGAGAAGTACAAGGTCTTGTATCTCATAATGCAGGGAAAGATTGCCAGAAGACGGGGTCCTGGAAGAAGGAGAACCTCATGGCTGAAAAACCTGAGACAGTGGTTTGGCCGGTCTACTGTAGAGTTGTTCCGGGCCGCCGTAAACAAAGTCCGCATAGCCAACATGACAGCCAAAGTCCGTTGAACGGACAGGGCACAAGAAGAATAAGAAGAGAAACTACAGATGCAAAGCTTAAAATAATTGCAATGAAACATAGAAAGGAAAAAAGTAAACTAACACCTCAAAACTAAAGAGACAGAAGATACTAGAATGATGACATCACGTACGGCCTCTCGTTAGTATAATTAGTAGTTGAGAGTCCAGTATGTACGCCGATCGGTTGGTAGTTGGACTGTTTGAGTTCATTGAAGATGAAACTCACAGCAAACAATAACTTAATTCCTCGCAGAACAAGTTATACCTACGAAAGAGTCCGGTTCTTGTACATAATATTTTAATTAGTTTAATTTAGTTATTTTATTGATATAAAAAAGCTGTTTAAAACTACGTGAAAGAAGTTTAAAAAAGATTTAATAGATACACTTAGAACTAGAATTCGGCGATAACTTAGGAAGACATTGACGGCCTCCGTGGTCAAAGGGTAAGGCTCTTGACTCGCAATCCGAAGGTCGCGGGATCGAATCCCGAAATGTGCAAATAAATTTTATTTTACCAGATGACCGTGGTCGAGGGGTAAAGCTCTTGACTCGCAATCCGAAGGTAGCAGGATCGAATCTCGGCGTGCGCAAATAAATTTTATTTGATTAATTTGTGTTATTTCACGATTAATTAATTTTAAAAATGTAAAGTATATTTGCGGCACGTTCCAGACCCGCCCGGTGTAAGAACTAAGACCACCATTCAGAATTGAAATATTGCTTGAAATGCCTTTGGCTGTGTTTGGTGACTAGATCTGAAGAGCCAGGTATTTCCCCACTTTCCTCTTCCCCATCTCCTTCCCCTCCCCACTACCTTCAGCCTCACAACATACCCTGATTGAGGATGCCATAGTCTCGCTGGTTCCATACAGGAGCAGTTGGGACTGTTGTAAGGTTTTCACATAAAAAAATAATGTTTGAAATGACTTTATATTCGGGACTTGGCAAAAGCAGAAGTACGAATTTGAATGACAAGTAGGATTAAGAATATGAGCGAAGAAAGAGCTGTTTATTGGGAAATGTACCGCGCCGTTATGATTAGTGTCAGTAACAGTTATTTTTTTTTTTTTTTTTTTTTTAATAAAACTACATAATTTAATTTGATTTATTTATGTACTGTCGTAAAGATAATGAATATTTAATAAAAAATCTTCTTGATACAATAATAACAGACATTTCCAATTTTACACAATTCCACGAAATGGGAAATTATAAAAATTTCCCTAAAATATATATTTTTGTCAACATGATTGATAACACCGACTTGCTATCTAATTTCCTATTATGTTTCACTTTTTCTTCTCGGAAAAGCTTTTGTTTGAAGTAAAATGAGAATATAATTTTGATACAAGTCCCCCATTAGTGTTTCATATTTACATAAATAAAAGTTATAACCTTATTTACCGTGGCACTTGGGAGGGGTCTCCATTTTATCAAGGTAATTAATCAGAATCATTAAGGATTTTGCTTTATTTCAAGTTCATTTTATAAACTAAATATAGCCATTCATCTGTTAACGATCAATGAATTTATTAAATATGAGTAACAAAACAATTATGTTTGTTGTAGTGTTTTTACTGAAAGTCTAAAATAATAAAATTGACATCCCTGATTTACTCCAGCTTATAAAATCTCAAGTACCTGCAAGAAATCCAAATTCATCATCATCTTAAAATTGTAACAATACTGCAACGGCCGCACAATTTAATACTTCATTAGACAGAATCCAAAACTTGGGTAAAATGTGTGCACACATTACGCTGTATATAAGTAGGAGAAAAAAGCGTGAGGGGATACACATATTATGGTAAAGGAACGAGCAACCGCAAGCGGCGTTTCGCACCATTCAACTCATACATCTACGGTGGATGTAGTCACAGTGGAAGTTCTAAACGAATTATTTACTACATCGACAAATATGTCGTACAAATTACAAATCTCTTCCTATTGTTTAGAAATTACAGGTATGACTTATGGAAATATTATGAACTCTTACGACGTGAAATACTATTAATTTTATTTTAATGACGTTTTTGAAATGAAAACTTTTTTAGCACCGTTGTAATTTGAAACTCGATGAAACGAAAAATAGCGACACTGAAAAGAGACAAACACAAACATCTATAGGATTTTAGCCTGCGAGAGAATGAAATAGTATAATCGGCCTCCTCTTAGTGCGGTGCTTCGTAGCCTCCTCACTCTTGTCTACTTTAGTTTTCTGAAGGTTTCACTTCTACCGCGTGTGAATTGCACTCTGTTTTTGAAGTGAAACTTCTTAAGCACAAGTTGTGATTTTAAAATCGGTGAAACGGAAACGAGTGACATTAAAAAGAGACAAACACATACTTGTAAAGGATTTAGCCTGCGAGAGAATGAGATAGAATGCCTTACCTAAGTACAGTACCTACGAAGCGTCGCGCTATGGCAAGCTTAGGAGCTCACTTTTCAAGGATCCTACTGGTTGAGATTGTGTGGGTGAAGGGTTCACATCTACCGCGTGTGAACTGCACTCGATTTTTTTGTATTGCATTTTGTATTTTGATTCAAAATTTTAATTTTTTTTTTTTACCTGAGCTCCACACAGGAGGCCCTGAGGAAAATAATTTCCCTCAGGGCCTATGTCATCTTTGGGGATGCTGTGTGGAGGGTTTTTTTAAGGAAAGGAAGGAGGAGAGTTCTGGGAAGGAAAAGAGTTTAAGGGATGGGTAGGAATCTGGGGTTCAGTATGTCCTGATCATCCGCCTCCAAGACCTAGACAAACCTCACCCCATGAACACGGGCACCCCTGCTAAATCACCAAACGTAACGAACCACTTGGGGTGACCTAAAGCAGAGGTGTTGGTTATCCAATAAAGGTTCCCGGGGCGGCGGTACCCATTCCCGCCTCCCAAATTGTTAGGTTAGGTTAGGTTCCAACAAAAAGCTCTATTCTAGGTTTGTTATTTACATATATTCATGGTATTTTTCACCCTCCTAAAAGCTTTTCATTGAAAATTTTAAACAAATCTACTGTTATATTTGGAGATTGATGACATTTTGCACACTTAAATTTCAAAAGAACAGGAAGGTCACTTGTACACATGAAAGTTCGAAAAACCACCTCCCTTCTATTAAAACAGGATTTTGATTATTCTTAATAAAATTATGCGCACATGATGTTCAAAATAAAAGAAAAATTAATTATATTTACCGTCTACATCTATGTAATTCGAAAAACTCTGCGTAAAGCCCGGGCAACGCCGGTGATAGCTAGTCAAGAATTAAATTTCGATGGGTTTACAAGAGATAGTATTGTTCCCACGTGCCCTATAAGAAAAAGTGTCGGTATTTTTATTTCATTTTTGTACAATGTAATATTTTAGGATTTCTTAAATCTTTGCAAAAATATGGACATAGAACCAAGGAACACCTATTTGAGAATAATGGGTAGAAATGGGAGATTAATGCTTTGGGGGAAATTTATCGTGGGGAAAAAAGCGGGGCAGGTTTGCGGAAAGAGTGAGGAACGAGTGTATAAACAATGTGCGATTTCAGTAGTTATTAATATTACAATTTGAGGTTTTACTCATAAAATTTAAAATTAAAATATTCATCCTAGACTTGCAGACAAGTCAATAGACGTCGCATATTATATAAAATGGATAAAGATTTATCCAGACACTTTATAGAGAGCATTTAGTTCAGGTTTGAATATTGCAATCATACATAAAGGTGCCAATAATATATGCGTTAAGAAAATTAAGATATTGTAAGTAGTTCTTAGTCTAAGTATGATACAGTTAAAAATTATTGAATTTGATATCGACACCTTGGCGCGGTGGTTAGCGCGTTTGCCCGGAAGGCGAGAGGTCCTTGGTTCAAGTCCCAGAAGTGCCGATATCTTTTTCTGATTTTTCTGTTTCCAGATTTTCGATAGAGTTTCGCATACATTGTCTTCATTTAATTAAATATTAAAATTTTGTTATTTAAGAAAACGCTGAAAACATTACTTATATATCTGCAGTAATTTTAATCTCAGTATACATTTTAGATTCAATTTGGGGGGCGGGAATGGGTACCGCCGCCCCGCGAACCTTTATTGGATAACAAACACCTCTGCCATAGGTCACCCCAAGTGGTTCGCCACGTTTGGTGATTTAGCAGGGGTGCCCGGGTTCATGGGGTGAGGTTTGTCTAGGTCTTGGAGGCGGATGACCAAGACATACTGAACCCCAGATTCCTACCCACCCCTTAAACCCTTTTCCTTCCCAGAACTCTCCTCCCCTTCCTTTCCTTTAAAAAAAACCTCCACACAGCATCCCTTAAGATGAAATAGGCCCTGAGGGAAATTATTTTCCTCAGGGTCTCCTGTGAGGAGCTCATGTAAAAAAAAAAAAGATTCCAGTTCAACCATCAAATGCAAGCCATTATGAGTAAACATTTGCGTAACAACCTAATAACCGTTATTTGTATTTTATATTGCAAATTATTGTAACTGTTCCCAGAATTTTAATATTATGTAATGGTTATTCCCTGCGTGCTTTTTACTATTATTTCGTAATTTGGTAAACAGGTTTATTTTGAGCGGTCTTCTCAGAAAATACTTAAAAATACAATAAATCAAAATGATATTTCATTCCACAAATCTGTCTACGTTATTTCGAATTTTGAATAAAATTTTTGCTGTTGATTCAGGTATTCATTAAAAAGACCTTCTTTATCATTTAAAGCGTTCAATCCCGACGGTCTATCGTCTATCCCACTAAAATCCAATAAATCTTCACTTCACAGCTTGCGACATCTGTAAATAAGTTTATTTTATTGCGCCGCATTTAATCGGTAAAGCGCCCTTGAGGTAATATTTCACGAAAACCAGCGCGATTAAATTTAGGGGAGTATTATTCATGTTATTATGTAAGGGTTGTTCATAAGGTTAAGTCACATTTGACAAGAGGAAGGGAAGGAAGAAATATTTTACCAAGGAGACCGGAATAAAGAGTCAAGTAGGTACAATAATTTATCGGTCTGTCGGATTTAGTCTAGGTATTATATGACGTTTAAGATCGAAATAAATGTTATACTGTTGAAACTTGTATGCGTTCCATACGATTGATAGATTTCAGGAATCTTGGTGCCCTTGATGAACCCCTTTTCGGTGGTTTTTGAAAAACAAATATTTTTCTTCAATATTTTCAATTATCAAATTACAGATCAATTAATTTCAAGCGTATTTTAGGTATGGTCATGTATGCGTATTTTAGGTATAGTCATGTATGCGTATTTTAGGTATGGTCATGTATGCGTATTTTAGGTATAGTCATGTACGCGTATTTTAGGTATAGTCATGTATGCGTATTTTGGGTATAGTCATGTATGCGTATTTTAGGTATGGTCATGTATGCGTACTTTAGGTATAGTCATTTATGCGTATTTTAGGTATGGTCGTGTAAGCGTATTTTAGGTATAGTCAGTCTATCCTCCATATTGGGTTTCCTTTAATCCGGATAGATGGGGGTGGAAAGTGGTTCAAGCGTATTTTAGGTATGGCCATGTATGCGTATTTTGGGTATAGTCATGTATGCGTATTTTAAGTTTGGTCATGTATGCGTATTTTAGGTATAGTCATGTATGCGTATTTTAGGTATGATCATGTATGCGTATTTTTGGTATAGTCATGGTATATCCTCCATATTGGGTTTCCTTTAACCTGGATAGATGGGGGTGGAAAATTGTTACATGGAGATGGGGGCCGGGTAATTGTTACCGGAATAGACAATGTCACACATTTTTAGTATCTATTTAAGGAAATTAATATCATTCGTTACGAGCATTATGTTAAGGTTATCAATGTAATAAAACACCAAAAAAATCTTAGAAATAAACTTTTAAGTATAGGAACAAGGCTTTGAAACTTAATGTCTAAAAAAATCAAAAAATTTTGGCTTCTTCTAGCAAAATCAAAGTTAAATAAAACAAATATCAGTCTTCAATTGTTTAAATGTTCCTTTTATGAATCTACTAACATAAACAATTACGGAAACAGTCGAATACACTAATTAACATCATCATTATTGATACAATCCTCAAAGAAAGAAAAGTTACACCGAATACGGGCGTGGGTAATAATTACCTTTTTCAAGTTTTGGCACGTGAAGCTCACAACGCGGCTAATGCCCGACTGATTTCGCGCCAGAAACTTGTCGAAGCACTCAATAGCTCCAGCTACTGAGAAAAGCGGCAACGTCGCATAAATAGTTTTAAAATTAAAGGCAAACTTAAAAGGCGCTGGTAATCTTGACCCATCTCGCCGGGTTGAGGTTATAGGTACACAGTAAGAATTTTAAAAAAATCGATATTTTTTTCCGTAATGTTTATTTCAAGACAATCCTATTCCAATTTATTTCAAGACAATCCGGCTATTTTTTTCGAAGTTACACGCATATTTGTAAATGCGTATGACAGCGTTTGAAAGTAGGAGGCCAAACTTTAAACGCTTTTTCTCAAAACTGTGTTTTTAAAGTCGGTGACCAAGATTTCTCGGAAACGGCTGAACCGATCAGTCTCAAATTTTAACACAAGCTTTTCAAGTATGTTTTCAGTAATAAATCGAATATGGTTTCTAACCGATAAATATACCAATATTTTTTATAAACAATTTATATGCATAAATTTTGTCAACTATCGTTTTTTTTTTGGGAAGCCGCCATTTTATCATAAAAAAAATATTTTGCTTATTCCTTCGATTAATTACAAGATTATACTTTACTTCGACGAAATCCGTTTGATTTTTTTCATTTTAAAAATGATCCAGTCCAGAGACATCGTAGTAACTGCAAGATGCCTTTTTTGAGAGGAGATCCTGGAGTTCCTAGCAGCTTTCAAAGTTGTTATTTTTACAAATTCAAAATTGTTGAAATACAGATAAAAGGTAACATAATACATGTACAATTTTTAGATTAATAATTTTAAAGGTCTTTTTAGGAAAAATTCTTGAAAAATCGCTTTTTGGACCTCCTGACAGTAAATAACCCCTTACTATTTCGATAAATATTTCAATTGTTAAAATATAGAATACCTCCTGAACACTGATATTCAATTTTTTTTAGTATCTCTGAATCCATAAAGTATTGTAAATTTTTTGTTTTTGTACATTTTCAAGAAGAGATATATTTGGGAACAATTATGGATATTTCATTATAAGATTTTATTAATTTATTTTTATATATACCTAAACGTATTACATGTGTAAATAAATGAATCACCATGTAACCTCTATTTCTATTACACCGTCCCGTATCGGATTCGTAAACTAGTAAGACTGAATTGGTAATGGAAGTTCACGGTGAGCTTGTTACAAAGTTAGTAGGGACGCTGAAAAGTGCCTACATTTGAAACTAGGATTTGACGTCTGAATAGAAAAACTCTAAAAATATTGAATTATTACAACGCCAGCGTAGATCGTATCTTTCAACTTTACACCGACTATAATTAAAATACAATAACTTGAATTAATTAAAAAGAAATTCATATTTATAACATTCCATCATTATTTTCTAACAATGACTTTTGAACACCTCGGTAAAGGTTCTCCTAGTGAAGAATAAAGTATTTAAGAATCAGAATAAAAGCATGATTTTATCCACATGATAACCGTGTACTCCACAATAATATTTCAGATTATAGCTGTGAATGTTATTATGTTTAAGAAATAAACAACATTGAAAATAAAAATGAAATACGCATTCTTTTTGATTTTTACGACATTGCTTGCAAAACGTATTTTTCAATGACATTAAAATAATTTCATTTCATTTTTCATCACGCAATCATATTTGTAAACACAAAATAACGCATTTTCTTTTTTAAATCTTTCAACATTAAATATAGAAGCTTTTGTTAACGCGTCAACCTTAGGCAGACTTAGGGCAGACGAGAGACTGTGCGAAGTATTTGGGTAGCTCTAGACAAAGAGCTTTAAGCTCGCAACGAAAGAGAAGCCTCCGTGGGATATCCTTTTGTCGTTTATAACCCGGGACAGTCAAAGTTGGGTCCCACAACTTTTCATAGGTATACCGTGTGAAAATTCAAATGTTTTGATATTATTTACGAGTTTATGTGGAGTAAGTTAAGAATATTAATAGACAATGTTTACTCATTTTAAACCTATCATTGGAAATAAATAATAGTTGCGTCGTTTTGTGGGAAGCGTAATTTAAAACCTTATTTATAAAATTTTGTTGGTATTTTAATATCACATTGACAATTCTTATCTTTCTTTCGGCTTTAAACTGTGTGAAGCTTCTAGTTATTGAGAATTGCTCATGAGAATGGTAAATAATTTTTTTTAAAGTTTTGTAACTAAAGTCGGAAGCACCTATAAATTTATGTTTAATTTGTCGTGGAAATAACATTGTGTAGGAATATATTGTGTACTAATTTAACCTATACGAACCCAAGGAAAGTCACTAGGGACCCCCATATACCGCCGAGCGATAGTGTCTCATTAAAATTCCTTTAGCCCTTTCCAGTTACACTCCGATATTAGTTTACTACCTACCAATTTTATCGAATATCCCAAAATACATAATATAATCATATAACCATTGGAGCGCTTTTTGCCACAATATGAGACTATTTAAAATACCTCGGATTACTTTGCTGCCAATTTTGGCAAATTTTCCCTTATTTGTAAGTAATTAAGTAGAAGTTTATAATTTTATAATATATTTTTTTATAAATCCTACGAATATGTGATAATCGAACAAGATACACGAATTTATTGGCTATATAGAACTATAATCAGTTTGTATGCCCCCGAATTAAAATTCGGAGGTCTGATTTTTTTTAATGTGGGCGGAAAATATTCAAAATGAACTCCAAAAAATCGCAAGCAATCCGAGAAAAAATATTTTTATTTGGTCTGTTGCTCGACTAGATAACCATTTCTAGTAAACCGCATCTTTTACGAATGCGGTTTGTTTGCGGCGTGGATTTTTTTAATTAAGGAGGTAGAGGAGGTTTAAAATTTAAATCGATAGCCGAAGTGTTTTTCTAGGATTACCTAAATTATAGAGTACGTGATGTAAATAATAACTTTTGAATCGAATAAAACTCTCGATTGGGGGAACTGTATTACCCCCCTCCGGCGCAGGAAGAAAAAATAAACAAATGTTTCGATAACCCTTTCCAGTAAACCGCATCTTTTACGAACGCGGTTTGTTTGCGGCGTGGATTTTTTAAAATTAAGATGGTAGAGGAGGTTTAAAATTTAAATCGATAGCCGAAGTGTTTTTCTAGGATTACCTAAATTATAGAGTACGTGATGTAAATAATAACTTTTGTATTGAACAAAACTCTCGATTGGGGGATCTGTATTACCCCCCTCCGGAGCAGGAAGAAAAAGAAATAAATGTTTCATCAATCGCTTTTATTTTGTAACAATTTCATTTGTTTTGGGAACAACATTGATTTTACTCTTTAAAATTGAATATTTCTTACAATAAAATATCTACCACCAAAAAGGTCATTTGGTTTAAAAATACAAACCATTCGCTTAAGGTTATCAGGTGTCAATTTATTTCTCATTTTTTAAGCGAAGTATTTTACTTGTGAATATTATTCTTGGTGCAATCACTTCATTCTGATAAAACTCCCCGTAATAACCCCCAAGCTATCTGAGACTTCAACGTTAGTTGTTAGTTCACTAACGAGAAAATAAATTGAAAATTACCCTAATTTAATCGATCGAAGAACTTGGTATTATATATTCCACCCACTGGTATATCAATTATTACTTACGAATGAGTTCCCAAAATACTATTGAAGTGTTAATTACTTCTTAATTAATATTTTGGCTCCTCCGTTTAAGATCATTGTCTCTTTGATCTGCCCTCATTTAAGTAATAGAATCTAATCAATTGGAAGGAGTGAATATAAAAAATTTAACCGCGGCAGTGTGACTTAGGACGGGTTTTAACAGAGTTTGAAAAATTCGTCAAATTTCATACTTAAAATTCAAGTTCTGTAAAGGTTTATCCAAGTTATTTCACTACTAGTGAAACCATTATTATTTCACCATTAGGTAATAACATAACTTTAATGGGACTTTCATCCTGAAAAGACCCTCTACACAGCATCCCCAAGGATGACATAGGCCCTGGGGGGAATTATTTTCCTTAAGGCCTATCGTAAAAAAATGTGTGGAGCTATCGTAAAAAAATAGAAGAATAGAAGATGAGTGATCGCTAAACCAGGTAGTCGCTTATATATGACGCGGAAAAAATTCAAAGTTTTGAGTTTTACTGCAAACAAACTAGTGCAAAGGCCGATTTTATGAAGGAAAGAGTTTATCCAGATACTTTATATCAGTTGATGTCCCCCCTCCCACCGGGTGACTAAAAACCTAAGCCAACCAAGCGTGGTATTTTCAAGCCCCCCCCTCTCCTGAACAGGTCACGTAGTATGGGTACGTTCCCTTAGCAGTTTAACGGACATCCGATTTATCTATCGCAAAATCAAAATTGCTCTTTAACTTATTTTATTTAAGTGCGAATTTAAGATTTAGACCATTCTTATTTTATTTCCACTTTGATCGATTTTAGATTCTTACCACCAATAATATTAACTTTATTATTGGGTTATTATGCCATGTTGCGCTTCCTCCTTCATTGGCCAACGTTTCGGACAGTTATGTGACTTATTATTTATTTTTGATACAACTCGTTTCACCTTGCAACCTTCAAAATGAGTAGGTTTCCAGTAATATAAATATTCAAATAAAGCATTGATTAAGGACGGAAGTTATCCATGACTTACCCGCTAACAGATGGTTACTCCTTCAAGGCTCTCGTAAGATTCAAATTTTTTTGTTACACGAAGCCACATTTATTTATTTCGAACGAATCTACACCTGCAGTGTCCCTGCATACGTTGTTAGAAAGCAGTATGCAAGTGCTTAACATGAAAAAAACATCATATAACAAATCAAAAGGTTAATAATACAAGCAAAAACTAATAGTTAAAGCAAAATCAAACGCGTTCAAGAATTGATTAAGGACGGTTGTTTCACAGAATTTGAACCATTACTAGTTAATTTTCAAATTATATAAAGCTTCTATTCAAGTTCTGTAATTGTGTCATTATTGGCCAGATGCTCCACATAACTGAAATGATAACAGAACTTTCACAGTGTCTTTTTATAAATGCACTCATTTATACAAAATTTATGAATTGGAAAACTATCAATACCAACGGACAGAATAAAATAATAAAAACAGTTCAAACAACTCGTCTATCTTGGGTTTATTATTTGTTCTGTTGGGATTGAAAAAATATTCACGGAAGAGGAATCAATCGGGATGTATAAAACTCCATCATATTTGTTTTATTTGCCAAGTAGGTAAGCCTTCCACGAAGCGGTCGTATTTCTCTTAACTGATTTTTTCTGAACTGATGAAACTAGCTGCAGGTGGATCATGGACTGGACATAGATTGAATAACGTGCTCGTTTAATAGAATCTCAATAACATTTCCGATCAATTCTTGTTTTTGCACTTTAGAAACCATTTTCTATCTTGTTCAAATCGAATATATGTTTAAATGGTTTCGGTTGTGTGTCTACGAGTATAGTGTCCGGTTCAATAAACTTTAGAACTCGGATTGGCTTTGAATTCGACTGTCATTTTAAAAACTGGAATAGGTTTTTAAATTTAGATTAAACATTACAGGGAAAAATTAATCTTCAATCGCTGAACTTGAATGGGGGTCAGTACCATTATTGCTTGCTGTTCAGTTCGTAGTCTAGATCAGAGTTTCCCATTTGCCGGGTCGCGACCCGGTACCGGGTTATCAAAATAAAATACCGGGTCGCAACATTCCCGCCTTGTTTTAAGACAAGGTGGAAGCTGCAAGAAAAAAAGCCAACGCGCGGAAACAGGGAACTTCAAAGCATTTAGTAATTTAAGTGAAATACAAAAAGAGTATCTACAACACCATTGCATTGCCACAAGACATCTTAACTCAAATTAAAGAACATTTATCAGGACTGGAGAGGAATTTTCAAGAATATTTTCCTCCAATCGAGGGCAACAAAGCTTGGATAAGAAACCCATTTACATTCAAGTTAGATTCTGAAACTAATTTGCCACGAATTGCCAGATTCAGATGACGGCTCGTTAATTGAACTGTCAACTGACACATCACTCAAGGATATATTTGACACAAGACTAAGACCATTGATAGATTTTTGGTTATCGTCTCGTCAAGAATACACAAAATTAGCTCATCAAGCAATAACCTTTTTAATGCCTTTTGTCACAACTTATAAATGTGAAGTTGGGTTTTCACCAAATAAATATAGAAACCGGCTTGAAGTGGAACCAGACCTTAGGATACAACTTTCGTCATTTTCCGCGAACTTGGATTCTTTAGTAACAATTAAGCTGCAGCTCCATACTTCGCACTAAAATTTAGTGACTAAATAGGCGATACCAAAATATGTAGTATTAATAAAACATTTTTACTATTAATAATTGTGTATTATTTTACCTAATGGAACCAGCTTGGGCTTAAAAGTATTAAGTGGGTCACGAAAGGGCAGTGTGAAAATTCCGGGCCACGGCAGAACAATGTTTGGGAAACACTGGTCTAGATGATTTACATAAGTAATGAAGTTTTGTTTGAACAAATTCAGACAAGCGGTAGAGTACCACCAATCTATTATTAAAATTAGGCGGGTATAGGTACCGCCGCCCCAGAAACCGTTTATTGGATAACCAACAACCCTTCCATAGGTCACCTCAAGTAGTTCCTTTGGTGAATTTGGAGGGGTGCCCGGGTTCTTGGTGGAGGATGCCCACCTCCTGCGTGACGGGCCGGATGGGGAGAGACTGATTGAAGGAGACCTTTTAAACTCTCCAGTCGTACTCTCTACCTAATGCCTTGCACCGCAGTGGTAGAGATGGATTCGTGCCTATCCCTTAAACCTTTTTCCTTCCAAAACTTCCACTCCTTACTTTCGATACCATAACACGGGTATGAGCCTAGCATAGTGGTCGAAAAATCCACAAATTATGTAATCATCAAAGCAACGAATAAAGAATTCCTAAATCCTGAAAAGATCCTCCAAGCAGCATCCCAATGATGACGTAGGCCCTGAGAGATTTGTTTTCCATTTCAATTTGGGAAGCGCCGCCCCGGGAACTAATTATTGAATTACCGACACCTCTGCCGTTGGTCACCCCAAGTGGTTCGCTACGTGCCTGGTTTCATGGAGTGAGGTTTGTCCGGGTCTTGGCGGCGGATGCACCTGCCCACCAACTGCGGATCGGATCACCAGACCGGATCGGGAGAGACTGATTAAGACGGAAAAGACTGGTTGACCTCTCCAGCAGGACTCTCGGGGCATCGCCTTATCCGCAGTGGGAGGAGAATTGATTCATACGTCCATCACTCCTGGACGCACTGACCCCCCAGATTCCTATCCATCCCTCGTACACTTTTCCTTCCCACCACTTCCTCTCCTTCCTTTCCCTAAAAAGACTCTTCCACCCAAAATACATCCCCAAAGAAGACATAGGCCCTGAAGGGAATTATTTTCCTGAGGGACTCCTGAGTGGAGGTAATGTTAAAAAAAAGTCAAAAAATCACAGAACAAGGACACCATTAAATTTATATATTTTTTTAAATTTATTTATTTAGTTTTTTTAAATTTTAGTACCTACTGAATAAATAAAAAGTTTTTTTTTTAAATTCTATTAATACCTACAAAACGTCTTAAGGTTTGCACAATTTTTTTTTATGCCAATTTATTTTAAAGAATTTGTTTTTTTCAAAATACGCGATATGAGTTTCAGACGTTAAAAGCCGTTGTGGAGGTGTATTATAATACGGTGGAGAAAAAAGGTTTAAGCCAGAAAGCTCTAAAAAATCCATGGATTTTAATGTCAAAAGAATCGTACAGAATATTGCTTTATCGCAAGACAGGAGACAATCCGCATTTATCAAGGAGCTGTCAAGTCATCACAAAGAAAAAGCGAAAGTATGATTTCTGACGTAGATTATATTTATTTTAGTAGTGTTGCAAATCCGTGAAAAATCATGGAATGTTATGTTTGCAGGATTTTTGAAGTTGAAAGTTTACGAAAAAACACACTGTAGAATGTTCAATAAAACATATTTATGAAAATTAGCTTGTGTCGCTCTCCATAGAGAGAAAAAATGGCCTTATTTTTAAACGCCCGGGGTCTCAAAAGTTTGATATGATCTGTTGCTATTTGAATACGTAAATATAAATGTAATTATTGTTCACTATTAGTTTAAAAAAAAAAAGATTTCGTGATTTGGAAAAAAAATAAAACAAAAGGTCCATATTTTATATTTTGTACCAAACTTAATTTTTATTCTATAACTGCAGTATAAAGAACTAAAAAAAAATATTTTTTTTAAACGTGTTTGTTAAAAATATAAAAGGGGAAAATAACACTTTTTTTTGATAAAATCAGTATTCTTGTTGACTTACTTGTACTCATAAACTTGATTTTTTTTCAGCTATACGTTTAAAACACGCGCGATTTTTCGAGCATGACGGCGTAGCCGAGTGCTCGAAATAAAGCAAGTGTTTTAAAGACCAGTTAACCACGAATACTTTACGCTATTTTTTTTTATTGGTACACTTTGAAAACATAAATATTGATATTATTATTAAGAATTTGGAAATAAGAACTATTAATGAATTCGTGATGTGACATCACAATATCTTGTTGTCATGGAAATGAAAAACACCAACATTAATTTGCAATCTGTCACATAATATTAATAGTTGACATCACAGTTTTTACTAGTTATTGTGTGTTGTAAAATGAGTTCTAACATTGATAATTTAAATACCAAAGCAGAATCGCGGTTAATACCTGAAAAATCCAAAGACGTTTATAAAAAAGAATATGAAAGGTTCATAACATGGATGGAGGAGCAAAACGTAGTAGATGTAGATGAACGAGTTGTGCTTTGTTGATGTTGCCATGGTAACTTTAAAAAACGCGCGTTCCATAAAGTGCGATTTAAACACGCTAGAGCGTACTTTAAATGAGTAAAAAAGGGCACCAATAAAAAAAAAAATTTTTTTTTTTAATGTTTTAGGTTTGTTTTATGATTTTCAATGCATTTTAAGACAACTAATGCAAATGTACTAACTGAATTCTTGACATATCATTCCAAATTTAAAAATGGAAATTAAAATACTTTTCTGGTGAAAATATTATATTAAGTCATGGTTCGTAGAAAATGCGTTTAACAAGGTTAGCTCATCTCATTTTTTGTCTAGCCATTATTTAATGTGTTAGAGAGAGCTGTAACATTATTGTGACAAGGAACGCATGTTTATTGTTGTTCCGTAAACGTGGGAATATTATAAACACCTATATTGTCATTCGAAAAAAAGAAAAATCAGATGTTACGAGGTCGCAGCGAAACGAACATTGTGCAAATTTTTATTATTGTTTTGTAATTCAGTTTCTTTGTAAGGCTCCGCAGATAGAGTTTCCAGAAAATTTTTAATATATTTATGCAGCCCCAAGCTCCATGATGAAAGAGGAAGTCGTTGGGGTCTCGGGCCAGGTGGAAGGAAGTGGAAGCAGTGGGGGGAAGTGAGAGGAAGTACGGAGGGAGACAGTGCGCTCTTAAAAATAGCTCTTTTATCTTTTTCAGTGTCAATTTGAATTAAAATTCTCCTCTGCGCAGTAAAATGACAATGGCGTATTATAAATTATTCACAAAAACAATACAAATTTTGACACTTCTTGTGTGCAGTTTTGAAAAATGTTCAGCAGTACGGAAATAGTGACTCGTCGCAACTCTAAATCTTCGAAATATTTAGTTGAAGAAAGCTTCATTGTTTTGTGGTAGGATGTTGGGAGAGGCGAACAAAACTCACAAAACTCCCGTCCATTTAGCTGTGTTATAATTTACGTAATTTCCAATATATCTTAGATATTTCAACTTCAAATGACAAACAAACTACAGATTACAGTGGTTTGCCATTTTTGGTAACTAAGCAGGTGTGCCCGGGTTCATGGGGTGAGGTTTGTCCAGGCCTTGTTGGTGGATGCGTCTGCCCTCGAGAGAGTCCGTTTGAGGGAGTTAAAATCCTTAAACCTCTTCAGCAGGACTCTCTCAAATCATTGCCTAGCACCGCAGCGGGAGAGATGGATTCATACGCCCCCCCCCCCCAGAATTCTATAGATGGAATAAGATATATGTGGCTGGTCACATTATTCCATCTCAGAACTTCCCCTTGGGAATATATTTTTTCTTCACAGCCTCTTGTGTAGAAGAAACGTATCAAAAACTACTCGCCACACCGCTTCCCGATGTAGTAGGTAGAAAGGATGGACCGACACACATTTCTTACTCGGCACACATTCCATGCTTCGGTCAAATTTATATGTGGTCTCATACAAACTTTTCTGTTATTCTGACTCTCGAAATGACCCGACTCAACTCACAATTGTGCCAAGTCAACCTCTATCATGTCTTGCCTTAATTATGAAATTATCGTGTGAATGATGGCGAATTAACGTCCACGAAGTTACTGTAAAATTTTATCTCACTGCGACTGTTTTCGAGCGAACGCCTGCTATAAGGACGAATTGTTGACTGATGGTCCAGAATCTAACCAGTTTCCTAAATTTATAAAAATAAATCTTGGAATTAATAATTCAATTGAACTATTATTTCGACCAAAAATTCGACGAAGTTTATTGAAACTGTTTCATCAAAATTTTCTTAATTTTTAATTTATTTTAACAATAATAACGCGTTGTTCTTCTACGCAGCGTTCCTTGTTTTCTAATCGCAAGTTTGACAGAAGACACATGCATTTTTTAGACCTAGCAACTTTATAATAAAAAAATCGAGTGCAGTTCGCACGTGAGAGAAGTGAAATATTCACCCACACGATCTCAACCAATAGGAGCCTTGAAAAGTGAGCTCATAATCAAAGCGGCCAATGCGCGCAGCGTGACAGAGCGCGACGCTTCGTAGGTACTGTATGTAGGTAAGGTTTCATTCTCATTTTCTCGCGGTGTCATATAGATGTATGTGTTTGTCTCTTTTTAGTGTCGCTCGTTTCCTTTTCATGGAGTTTCAAATCACAACGGTTCTAAAGAAGTTTCACTTCAATAAAATGGCGCGAAATTTCAATCCAGCACCATTTTTGGCATACCCTATATTACTTTTACTATTTGACAAAGATGGCAGTGTTCAAAAAACTGTGTACCACCAGATATGGATGCTAAATGAAAGAACACGCTCTAGAGTCCAAGCTACCAAAATGAGGTACTTGAGAGGAGTGGCAGGGGTTACGAAATGGGGTCATAGAAGAAACTCGACGATCCGAGATGATCTAAACATGGAACCACTGCCACTCTTCATAGAAAAATCGCATCTGAGGTGGCTTGGGCATGTACTGATAATGTCTGATGATCGAACTCCGAGGAAAATACTGAGTGCGATTCCAAAGGGTAGACGTCCAGTGGGCCGCCCCAGACACAGTTGGGCGAGGGAACTCCAGAAACTGTGTGAGGAGAGGATGGGACTGCCATGGACGGAGGCCGAACAAGCAGCACGAGACAGGGACGCACGGAGGAGCCTGTCGATGCAGTGGGTCTCCGACTCGAATAGGATAAGGGGAAGAAGATAATGATGATGACTTTAACTATTTACTTTATATTCTCTGCCCTAGAAAATCGCTATAACTTCATATACCTAACAAACACAAAAAATCATCCATATCATTAAATAGAGTCAGAGTAAAAGATATCCAAGATAATTGAAGAAAAATCTATAAATTCGTGCGGTTTTCTTTGGATCCTTCGATTCCCCTTTGAAATCGCGATGGTGGAATAATTGGTGGTTGTTTTAAGATTAACTTGTAGATTTTCTTATTCGAAAATACGTCATATTTAATTTTAAGGCAGTTACTTATCAAGAAATTTCCGGACCACCGGGCTGTAACTCTGTTACCACCGCCACAGATTTCGTGCGAAACAAAATAATTATTAAATTTAATATTTCATTCTGTCTCTTAACTCATAGTTATAAATATTAAGATTATCATAAACTTCATTTCAATATTCAGATGTCTTAGTAATTTTATAGTAATAATCATAAAACTGCTTTAATTTCGCAAAGTAAATAGGTTTATTTTGTTTCAGTTTGTTATTTTACAAACGCATTAAAATTTAGTTTAAATATAAGCAATATCATGTTGTTCATTTGAATAAAATATTTATATATAAATCAGACTATCTTAGAAGTTAATTGGCATGAATTAATAAATTGTAAAACATTTAAAATATATTATAATAAAACAAATATACAACTTTATTCCACTTAATTTTATTGACCGTAATCGGTTTCAGAGTGGTACAAATAATTCTTAGTCTACGCTTTATATACATAACATATGGGGGACGGGGAGAGGTGTGGTCTACGAGGATTTTAATTAATTATATTTGTTACTAAGTCGTTTTAGACTGTCGAATTTCTAAATATTTTGGTAATTCCAGTAGGCTAATTACCTTGGGTTTCTAGCTCACTTCAATGTTGTTTAGGGAAAAACTTTATAAGTAAAATGAATTATTAATGATATAATTTTATTGTCAAATCATTATTATATTTATGATGTATGGGAGTTTTTTTTTTGCTTTTTGAAGGGATACATGTTTACATTGGAGTGGGAATGGTCTGAACTAAATACATATTTTAATTTCGAAATTATTATGAAAATTACGCTGGGGACTTAGCAAATGATTCTAATTGTTTGTTCATAAAATGCATGGACTGTGGGATGAATCAAATTTCATCACAAGTTAATTGGAATAAATAATATAAAATTATGAGAGAGTCTTGGTTGTGCATTCAAAGACAAAGATGATGGGTGCAAGGACAAGAAGGGAAAAAGCAAGAAGGGAGAGATAGAGCCGAGGGTCCTACGAGTTGATAGAGTAGACCAGTGCAACCTTTTCTCACCTACGACACACCAAAATTCTTCCTAGAATTCCGCGGCACACCAAAAGCTAAAATACATAGGTGTTAAATTGATACAAAAATTTTACAATTATTTTTTGGTTTTTTATTTGAAAAGTATACATACTCGTACATCAAATTATAATATATTTATTTTTACGCAATCTTAATAATTATTTTAAAATAATAATAAATTAATGTGATACCTGCGCTTGTTTCAATGAACACAAAAGTTTTATATTCGGCTCGATTTTTGACAGCGCAACCCGAAGTTCTTGATCAAGACCTTTTAAGCATAACCGCTTATTATTTTTAATTAATACAAGCGTTGAAAAACTTTGCTCACATAAACATGTCGTTGAAAATGGAAATAGTAAGTTGCTCTGTCGGAAATGCGAGGATATTCTTTTTTAGTGTAAATCCAGAAAACATCTAATGGAACTTCGGAGAAGTGAAGTTTTAAAGTCATGTCATTATTTAAATCTGTAAATTCCTCTCGAATTTGCAGAGACAGTGCTTCCGTAGAATTTATTGCATTGGTTGCAAAAAGATTCCGAATCCACTCGTAATGTTACCGTATTTATGGAATAAAAATACTCATCAAATTTCTGCTGAAGGTTACTTAAATGTTGTTGTGTGTGTTTTTCATTGTGTATTAAATGCGTAATGAAATATTGTAAAATGTCAAATAGTGGAGTGGAGATCGAGGTATGGTGGTGGAAGTTACAATTTGAGTTACATGGAAGAATAATTAACAATTACGATATTAATAATGGAGAAGCAACCCCGAACCATATTATGACAACTAGTTAAGCTTAAGATAGAAGTTGATCAAAGTTTGATTGAGATTATGTATTAAAACATGGCCGAACCTCATTAAAATCCATACATTTAAAAATATCTTTGTAATTAAAATCTTGCCCTTATCCCAACTCAAATGACCCAAATTAGTGAGAAGGCAGAAAGGAGAAAGTACACGTGTAATGAGCGCATTTATTATAATCGTGACGATCCACGTTTACAGTACCGTGACGGCAAAAAAGGCAATAAACATACGTTTCTTATCGCTATAATGCTGCAGCTTTTTTTACCCACAAATAATGGTGAGACAAAAGATGAGGCACACAAAATACGTGTGACTATTTCCTCTAAAGTACTTTTTTCCTCTGATCTGCGTAAATTGTGTACCTCATCTTTTGAAGTTGCAGCATTATTGTGATAAGAAACGTATGTTTATTGGCTTCTTTTATGCTGTCACTGTACTGTAATTGTGAAACATCGCGGTAGTAACAAAATCACTCATACATACAAGCTCTGCTTATTTATGGGGATACATCAAATACATGTATTAATTATTATGTAAAATTTATTTTAATTTATGTATCTTTTTGTAAACAAAAATAATAATAAAAAACTGCATTTATTTAAATACTAATTATAAAGTTCAGAGCTAGTTACCGCAGACAATAAGGACTGTTACAACTGCTTTAATTTTCCTATTTTCAAAATCACGCGCACGATCGCAGGCACCTAGGCTTATTTATTAGTAAGCCCCGAAGACACCTGAGTGGATAACCGTGTACATTACCGCACATTCATAATTCTTCTATTACAGATGTGCCTCAAAAGGTGAGAAACTTTACTTATTTGTCAAGTATTTAGCCAACTTTGTGTGATTTATTGAATGAAGTTGGCTCCGCAGAGACCCCAGAGTTAGCTTGACAGTAGCAGTGACAGTTCGGGAACAAGTTGATCGTGGAGGTACTCTGATGATATCACTTCATTGAAGAATTAAAATCTAGCCATATATTTTGATTTCTTTAAGACTTGTCACTACGTAGACGCACATAGAAATGACAGGCATTGCATAGTGCAAGCATTCATAAATATAAAAAAACTCAGCAAATAAAACCCCATGCATTTTTTATGATATTAACATGTTGCCAAGTAATATAAAAAAAAATCGATTCGCCATAGATTCAGACATACGCTGAAACCATGGCTTCTAAGTAGAGATGCGTTATACTAAATCATGTATGTCAATAGTGACAGTCTGTATAATTAATAATAATATAATGATTGTATGTTAAAATTGTAATTGAAAAACATTGTAATTGAATGAATTGAATTGAATTTAGACCCTCCACACAGCATCTTCAAAGATGACATAGGCCCTGAGGGAAGTTATTTTCCTCAGGGCCTCCTGTGTGGAGTTAATGTAAAAAAAAGAATAAACATTGAAATTGAACAAACATTGTAATTGAACAAACATTTTAATTAAACAAACATTGTAATTGAACAAACATTGTAATTGAATGAACTTAATCATAATCACGTAAACACCTCAGCACAGGTTCTCCTAGTGAGGTGTTCACGAAACATACAAAATTACCCATCCACAGTTTCACCTTCTCAAACCTACCTTACACCCAACATAATTAAATTGCAAAATATATCATGTAAAAATGTTTTCAAAATGTATTATGCAAAAATGTCAACAAATAGGTAAATACTGTAATATATAGAAATAAATAAATAATAATAAGTAATAATAATAATGAATAAACATTGAAACTGAACATTAACTTTCATAATTGTAAACATTGTAATTGAACATTAACATCCTGTTAACGAACTGCTTAAATGCGGTTTAACAAGATTGTACTTGGAAAAAAAAAAGAATAAATCAAATCAAAAAACATTAAATGAATGTAAACCAGCTATTATTACAGACTTGTTACATTTAAAGGGAAGAGTTAGAAAAATATTTTGTCCTAATGAAACTTCCTAAACAAAATTTACCGTGTAAAATGTTTACCTATTTTTTAAATTATTACGAGTAACTTCACCCAGGGAAATCTCTGGACCTGTGTCATGTTTAGGGATGATGTACGGGGGTAAATTTTAGTACTGGAAGGAGTGAACCTAAATGTATTTAATTAAATGAACTATGAAAACCAACGCGTAGATTATTATTTCGTTATTTTTCCCTTGCAGTCAAGTCTTTGAAATGAAGCTTGGAAAACGGTCTTTCCGCATTGAAGAAAATTTAATATCAGACAATTTGAAACAAAAACATTGGTTTTTGATTGTTATTTTCATCAAAGAATTACAAAACACTGTGTTGATTAAATTGTTAAAATACAATGATAACTATAAATGAGCAGCGCTTAAACCATAAAAGTATTCTTAGTAATGATTTAGTCGTTATTTACTGTAAAAGGTATACAGGGGTAGGTTAATACAAAACTTTACAATAATAACACCTAAAACAATTAGCAATACATAAAAAAATTATATGGAAGAAGATTTAATTGACACAAAACATAAAATAATTAAATAAATACCCTTGTTGTGATATGAAGAAAAGATTTCATGCGAATCTTTTTTACTACATTATGAAGTGCTCTTAAACGGCATATTTAATGGTGAGTATTGATTACCTTTTGCATGTCAATCGTCCAGTTGATTAGTCAGATATCTCTGAAAAATCTAAACTTAAATTTAGTATGCAGTTATTTGTAAAAGTGTACTCTCTATCTGGTATAATACTTTGTAACTCATAAACAGCACACCAAATCCATTATGATGCAGAAAAACTTTTTTTGAATTCAAGAAAATTTTGATGTATCATTATGCCTCCCGGTGTTATTTTATGAGCAAATTTTATTTAAAACACAGACACGGGTAAATAATATTTGATTTATTTATTAGAATTTTAATTTTAGTTCAAATAAAATCATAAAAAAAAGATCGACGCCCTTGTTTTTTTTTTAACGAAAATACTTCAATTAAATGAAGACAATATTAGCGAAACTCAATCGAAATCTGGAGACAGAAAAATCAGAAAAGATATTGGCTCCGCTGGGACTCGAACCCAGAACATTTCTTACATGTTTCCATGTAAGAAAAGGGTTCTGGGTTCGAGTCCCAGCGGAGCCAATATCTTTTCTGATTTTTCTGTCTCCAGATTTCGATTGAGTTTCGCTAATATTGTCTTCATTTAATTAAAATATTATAATTTGAGATTTTACTCATAAAGTTTAAAAAAAATAATAATGAAAATACTTCAGTTTGTCTATTTATTTACGGTATTACAAACTAATATAATTAAAAAAAAAAATACATCCTTATTTTGCTTAGACATTATTAAAAAATTACAAATACGTATGACGAAAAAATAATTACAAAAAGTTAATAATTTTTTAAGTTTTATCATCACGAGTTTGAGCATTTTTAAATGTAGGTATTTATCAAAGCAAATTTTGAAAGAAATAAAATCTATATTGAGTTATTATGTTAAAATGCTGGTATGGAGAATAATTTATCTTTATCATCGGAACCATCCTGTACAGTTGCAAGCGTACGATCGCAAGATCATCGTACGACGAAATTTAAATTCTCGGCCGCTGGTTAAAACCCCTAGAAGACGAGTAGCATTTTGTAAATATCTGAAAACCAAATATAATACTGACAATTATATTTGAAATAATTGACAGGCTTCTACAATATCAACCTTTTTTGTTTTCGAATTTTCATGGACAAGAAGAAAATGCATTAAAACTTCTAAAACCTAGCTCTACACCCACACATTGCAGTTCATTTTTAGATGTAGTCATGATTTCACTGCACTGCTATTGTAGTGCGTCGTACCCTAGGGAATGGCTCTTAAGGTTAAGAGGGCATTACCAGAGAAGGCCGGAAATACGTCATTTTCAAAAAAGTTTTTAGACGTATTGACTCTTTTCCACAAAAAATTATAAATGGATTTCGAAAGATTGTTCTTTTATCTAGCATAGTTATGTTATAAATTTTTAGAATTTTTTTTAATTTTTAGTATAATAAGGTTATTCCATAGGTCGTTGGCAGATTTGTTAAATTTTCAAAAAAGTTTTTGTATTATACCACACCCATTTCAAATAATGTAATCATGCAGTAAAATAAATCAATACATTATCTAGCAAAGTTATGTATTAGAATTTTAATTTTAGTTTCAATAAAATCATTAAAAAATATGTACGTACATGTGTTTCTTGACGAAAATTGGTCCATTTGTGTATTTATTTGCGCACTTACAAACTAATATATTTCAGATTTTTTTAACATTCTTATTAAATTTAGACATTATTGAAAAATGATAAATACTTATAATCAAAAAATAACTACAAAAAGTACACTATTTTAATAGTTTTATCATCACGCCTTTCAGCATTTTTGGATGAAGGTATAAATTAAAGCTAATTTGGATTGAAATAAATTCGATATTGAGTTAGAATTTAAAAAAGCTGGTACGGAGAATAATCAATCTTTCTCATTGTAACCGCCCTGCACGATCGGAAGAACAACTTTCGACGAAATGTGGATTTTCGTCCGCTGGCTGGTTAAACGCTCTTAAACAAAACCAAAGCCATTTCTAACACCGTATTTAACTTCCACAAAATAATGTGCGCACAACAGGTTTCAAACCCGAGCCATCAGACTTCTAGACAAAGAGACCCGGAGTTCCAGATCTTATCTATTGGTTGTTTATAATATTATGTTAAAACTACTCGGGCCAAGTTATATTGTGTATCTGTCACCAAATGACACTTCCTCATAAAACTCGTTTTCTCTCCTTTTCTATTATAGACATATATAATTACAATAAACAGATTTAGGGGATATTTCAACATCCTCCTCATAGATTCCATACGATAACGTACATAGATTCCATACGATAACGTACATAGATTCCATACGATAACGTACATAGATTCCATACGATAACGTACATAGATTCCATACGATAACGTACATTTTCGATTAATTAAACACGATTTATTTATTTCAAAAGTCTGAGTTTACTATTCGGTACTTGAACCTATTTAGGAATAGTAAGACGAGTTTTTTTATCTGTTGCTAGTATTTATTTGTTTATTTATTGATATTCGTTGTCGTATGGATAAGCTATCAGGATTATGGTGAAATACCCACTTAGAAAGGGAGAATACCAAACTTTCTCTTTGCATTTGAAAAAATTACCCTGGAAGCTCCCGTAAGAAAACCGCCACTCAGTTCGCCCGTCAAGGTTTGCCAATTTTTAAAAATAATTATATTATAAAGAGAGAATGCTGTAGGAATGAGATCCCTGAGGCTTATGTGTGGTAAAACCATGCACGATCATGTGAGAAACGTGGAGATCCGCAAATAATGCAAGACCTATGTAAGCGTAATGAGTAAGATTAAGAAAAGGGACGGCTCAGACGGTTTGGGCATGCAGAGCGAATGAACGAGGAAAGGAGTGCAAGGAGATATGACGCAAATGTGAATGGTTGAAGAAGTCCGGGACGCCCGAGAAAGACATGGCACGACTAAGTGAATCAGATACTTGAGTAGGGCCACGTCAAGAATAGAAGAGCATGTATGAGACGATGTATGAATGTGAACGAGGCAAGGAGTGTGTACTAAGACCGAGTTGTTTGGCGGTCCGTTCTCCCTGCCTACCATTTAATTAGAAAGAGAAAAAAAAACATTTAATTATAAACCAGGAAAGGAGTGCAAGGAGATATGACGCAAATGTGAATGGTTGAAGAAGTCCGGGACGCCCGAGAAAGACATGGCACGATTAAGTGAATCAGATACTTGAGTCGGGCCACGTCAAGAATAAAAGAGCATGTATGAGACGATGTATGGATGTGAACGAGGCAAGGAGTGTGTACTAAGACCGAGTTGTTTGGCGGTCCGCTCTCCCTGCCTACCATTTAATTAGAAAGAGAAAATAAACATTTAATTATAAAACCATTTTAAACCATTTTTTTCCCTGCGGGAAAAAGGCGTGATGGTTAGTTAAAAAGAGAAAAAAAGTGAACTGACAATAACCATTGAAATTCGTCTATTTAATTAATTGGGGTTTTTTTGTTTGGTATAAAGGGGTAAATATACTTTACAAAAAAACCACTGATAAGCGGTTTAAAAAACTTTTGCTGTGTTTGCGTCAATATTTTATGATAATTGCATAATAATAATATATGTCAAAATGTATTCTTGAAACTTGACATTCATCTGCTTTCAAAAACAAGTATTTAGTTTTAGGTTAGGTACGGTTAAAAATAGCGAATTTATTCAAAATTAAATGTCAAGCGAGAATATTGGATGACATTCAGATTTCTTTGTCTAGACACGAGGGATGAATTAAAAACAACGTAGTAAAATATTAAATACAAATCGAATCATTAAAAATAAACTACTAAAAGAAAATATAATAAAGAAGAAGACACAGAAAAATAGATTACGGTCGCCACTGTCCAACCAGGATAAACGCCTGACTCGATCTTGTCTAACCAGGATAAACGCCTTAACCAACTCGGCCATTAGAACCTCTTATTTTTTAGTACTCTTTTTAATCTCGTATGTTAAATTCAGAATTAATAATATTGTCTTCGACTAATTTTTACCCTTACCTTTTTACTTTTGTGTGTCTTGTCCTTTTTTGTATTTTCGTTTAGATTTATAAGTATTATCTTCTTCAATGACATATTATGCTCTTGAGTACAGGGTTGGTGGGCTTCGGTGGGCGAGAGGTAAGGCTCTCGACTAAAAAAGAAGTAAATTTTATTTGATTGATTTGTGTTTTCACAATTTAATCGTTTAAAATAATATATGGCAAATTTGCGGCATGTTCCAGAGTGGAAGATACTCTCAGAATCACCCTGGTGTAAGATCAGCATTCTGTATTAAAACGTGGCTTGAAATGGGTTTGGCCGTGTTTGGTGACTGGATCTAAATAGGTAGGTACTTCCCTACCTTCCTCTTCTCCATCTTCTTCTCCTCCCCTTAGCTTTAGCCTAACAATGAATACCAATTGAGGATGCTATTGTGTCACTGGCTTCAGGCGGTCAGGAGAATTCGGGACTCTTGTGCAGAGAGGTTAAATTCTATTCCATGGTATGGTCAGTCGTAATGGCAGGATTTATTCTCACATGTGACCAGCCAAGCGAACTGGTAATTGGTATTTGGTCAATTTGCTATAGCTTGTTGTGGTTCTTTGAATCCACCCAAATATCTTTGTGTTTGCAAATCAGAATCGTTGAAACTACCTAAAATCAGTACAAACTTCTACGGTTAAATTACTAGTTCAAAAACATATTTTTTCACAGAGACGAAACATATCATTGTTGTATCGGAATTTAAGTATTTTACCGATGCAGGCCTTATTATGGTACAAAATATTGATTCAGCATATATCTGAGTCGGAATATAAGTGGAAAGTGGAACATGAACATTTTACTAGGTTCACAAAGAATGAAGGAATGCTTGTTCCAAAATATAACAATAACTACGAATGGCGAACCCTGGAATACAACGTGCCCAAAATATTTAACATGTTGCCAAGTAACATAAAAAAAATTGTTGTTCTACAAATAGATTGAGATATATGCTGAAACAATGGTTACTAAATAGAGATAGTTTATATTAAGTC
This sequence comes from Limnephilus marmoratus, assembly GCA_917880885.1. Taxonomy (NCBI): domain Eukaryota; kingdom Metazoa; phylum Arthropoda; class Insecta; order Trichoptera; family Limnephilidae; genus Limnephilus; species Limnephilus marmoratus. The sequence continues at coordinate 8,924,819 of OU862922.1, read as the reverse complement.
CATGTGTTAATTGTGACAATCTGTATAGTTATAGTAAAAATATTACGTATATAGTTTAAATTGAAATTGAAGATTAACATCCTGTTCTCAAACTGCTTAATTGTCAATTAACGGGATTGTACCTTGAAAAAATGAAACGAAATTACATTTAAAAAATGCTCACCCTGTATGTTTACTCCAATAGTATGTATTAGTTTCCTCCAACTTTAAAGTTTTTTCCAATATTAAGTATTAGTTTCCTTCAACTTTTAAAGATTTTTCCAATATTAAGTATTAGTTTCCTCCAACTTTAAAGGTTTTTCCAATATTAAGTATTAGTTTCCAAAAAATGGGATACACAAAGGCCAAAAGTTGTTATATAGAAAAAGTGGTATACACATAAGTACTGAACATACAATACCTAGAAGTTTAATCTATGAATACAGTTGATAGAAAACTGAGGTCGTTAGTTAACATAAGAACTATCGACTTGTTGGTACCACACTGGCCAATGAATCTGTTTCCATAGCCGAAAATGTTTGATCCATTTCTCATGAGCAAATTAAAAAAATTAGCTCACTTCGAACACACAAACACGCCCATAATACACTTCAACAGTTTACCTCTTCAGTGTTTGGAACCTTAACCTGAAAAAATCCATTAAACTAAATACAGATACACGACTGCCAGAATCGTGACTTGAATTTCGGATTCTCCGTTTTCCTTCAAAGTGTTTTATTTTATTAGTCAATTTTCTTAACAACTTCAAAACCTTTTTTGAAAGGTCCATCCAAGTTAATAATCAGCACACCTTCTTACAGTGTCTCTGTAAGCTTTTAAAAATTCATATCAATTTATCTTCCAACCCACTATCTAATCAAAAGCGCGCTTAGTTATGTTTTAAAAAAATGTGTTGCCAATCTAAAATCTGCATAAAATATTACGATTATTTTTTTAATGTATCTTATTGCATAATGTTATCATTAATTATTCGATAACATTGAAAACATAAATTTCTATTGTTGATTATTTGGTAGAAGTTTCAGTTTGTTAGTTGACGTTGAGTTGATGTTTAGTAATAATTATAAGTTTTCAATTGTTAACAGTATATAATTAATTGCTTGTATTTTAACAGCTGTGTTGGCACCCTCCCCTGGCCACCCACATTCTACTGACCCGTTATAGTAATGAATTGAATGCAATTGACTTGAAAACGTTTCACCCTTACACTTTCGCGAAGTTTCAATCCTTCGCGAATCATACCCCTCCCTTCCACAACCCTCCCTGTTCAACTTCTTAGGTACTGCGCAAAATAGATTTATTGAAAAATTTTGATACAATGATTTTTTTTTTACTTGAGCTCCACACAGGAGGCCCTGAGGAAAATAATTTCCCTCAGGGCCTAATCCATCTTTGAGGATGCTGTGTGGAGGTTTTTTTTTAGGAAAGGAAAAAGAGGAGAGTTCTGGGAAGGAAAAGGGTTTAAGGGGTGGGTAGGAATCTGGGGTTCAGTGTGTCCTGGTCAGCCGACTCCAAGACCTAGACAAACCTCACCCCATGGATCCGGGCACCCCTGCTAAATCACAAACGTAGCGAACCACTTGGGGTGACCTATGGCAGAGGTGTTGGTTATGCAATAAAGGTTCCCGGGGCGGCGGTACCCATTCCCGCCTCCCAAATTGAATATAATAGATACGTAAAAATAATGAAAAGCTGTTATATTATAACACTTCATTCAATAAATGTATTAACAAAAAATTCCCACAAAGTGAAGATTTTAAGTATGTATGAATTAATAAATTCAAATATATATAAATAAAGAGCGTTTAACCAGCCAGCGGACGAAAATCCACATTTCGTCGAAAGTTGTTCTTCCGATCGTGCAGGGCGGTTACAATGAGAAAGATTGATTATTCTCCGTACCAGCTTTTTTAAATTATAACTCAATATCCAATTTATTTCAATCCAAATTAGCTTTAATTTATACCTTCATCCATAAATGCTGAAAGGCGTGATGATAAAACTATCAAAATAGTGTACTTTTTGTAGTTATTTTTTGATTATAAGTATTTATCATTTTTCAATAATGTCTAAATTTAATAAGAATGTTAAAAAAATCTGAAATATATTAGTTTGTAAGTGCGCAAATAAATACACAAATGGACCAATTTACGTCAAGAAACACATGTACGTACATATTTTTTAATGATTTTATTGAAACTAAAATTAAAATTCTAATACATAACTTTGCTAGATAATGTATTGATTTATTTTACTGCATGATTTCATTATTTGAAATGGGTGTGGTATAATACAAAAACTTTTTTGAAAATTTAACAAATCTGCCAACGACCTATGGAATAACCTTATTATACTAAAAATTAAAAAAAAATTTAAAAATTTATTACATAACTATGCTAGATAAAAGAACAATCTTTCGAAATCCATTTATAATTTTTTGCGGAAAAGTGTCAATACGTCTAAAAACTTTTTTGAAAATGACGTATTTCCGGCTTTCTCTGGTAATGCCCTCTTAAGTATAACGAATAGTAACTGAATAATTGCAATTAAAAACTACGACATCATAACAACCTGCACGTTATTACCGCATTTGTGAAAGTTTTATAAGAATGAATGTTACAAGTGTAATTAAAATACATAAAAGCAAAAAATTAATATATCTATTCTAAAGACTGTCTTTTGATAGATATAATTAATGGCTTTGTTAAAACTTAAAAGAAAAAATATCTGTTTCAGACTTTTTTAGCTAAGTTTTGGTTTTTTTTTTATATGATCGAAGATTTTGACATGTGGTCTCTTTAAAGGTTGTGCATAGTAAATTATACATTTTTGGAGCTATAAAACTTATATGCCTTTGGGACAACTTGGTTTAGCAGTGGGGTACAGCATACTCACAGGCGCTACGTCTTTAACTGGTACGATTTGATTTTTTTAGATATTTGTTTGGACGAATATAAATAAATTTAAGACATTGAAAACTATTGGTCTGTCTAAGGTCCAAAATATCGGTTTCCCTAATTAATTGATTGGCGGGATAAGATTTAGTTTTCTACGATTAACAATAAGGATTATTAACAAGGATGTTTCTAATAAATTCTAAAAAAACGGTATATTCAGACTGTGACGCACAGTATGTAGGTATGACTACTAGAAATTTTAAAACTTGAATCAGGGAACATGAACTCTGTTTACAAAATAAAAAAATTTCCGAGTTTGCTAATCATTATTTAATAGAGACAGGCCATAGCTTCAACAAAGAAAAATCCTTGTTTAAACATTCAAATATAAATACGTGTTTTAATTTGTGCGCTTTAAATTTTTTTCAAATAAACAAAAAAATTAATTTAGTTAATAAAATAATAGCATCCTGTAAATCACCCTTATTAACAATGTTTCCATGTTATATTGACTCCTCCCACCGTTCTCCCTCTCCCCCAAAATCACCCCTTCCATTAACCCCACGTAATAAAATCAAATCATTTCTGTATACTTGTATAAATTTTTAAGTTAGTTTTAAGTTTGCTAGTGAATGACACGGATGTGTCGAAACCGGTAACAGAAAAAATAATTTTTAAGTAACAAATGCACATGGAAAGTAAAACTCTTCAAAACAAAATGTCTAGAAATTGTTACATAGTGAAAGTCTAATAAATACAAAAAAAAAATTACATAAAAAAAACTCAAATTCTATCATCCTAAAAAACAACATTTAGAGAAGTTTGTAATATTATTTTGACTACAACTTTATTTTTTTTAATTCCAAAAATCAGTTACTTTGCGTATAAGTGGAGAATATTCTATCCTATCACTACCGAAAAACATAATTGCAACAACGAACAATAACCCGGCTTTTCATTGCTTTGCAATCGTTCTTAGGTTTAATGAAAATGTATTGCACCGATTTAACTAACTGAGAATTTGCATAACTGGGTGAAAATGTATGCAGCGACGAGAGCGTGAGGCAGAGTTGAAGCGCCCAACACGTCACTTAAGGTGTAACTCAGTTATCATAAATTCCACATTCTACAAATGGTAATTCATTTTCCTTTCCCCTTTAACTGCTTTCATCTTTTGAGATACAATTCACAGGATTGGAGTTTGCACAGCAAAATATAGCGTTATATAATATTAGATTAGTGACAACACTTTACCACTTCATTGATCATCTGTTACGTGAATTATAAAGGGAAGGTCAAAAAGGTTCTTGCTATTTCTGTTCAAATACGTTGTCAGAACCATAAAGTGAGACAGTTAATTTAATTAATTTTAATGTTGAAAATTGACACTTCATTTCAATGTGTTAGTATACCCACTCCACATCTGTCTACAAAGAAAGCATTTACTGCTATCATATTGATAATTATTAATGTAAATAAATTGTATATAATGTAAATAAAATATTTTACGACTTAAAATTAATTAAATTTTATGATTTTTTTTTTAACATTCCCTACGGAAGTAGCGTAAGGCGGGTTTTGCCTATATTTTAATTTCCACTTTGCCGAAAATCCTTACGCGATGGGTCAAAATGGACGGCATTCTCGAATTCAGCATACCGAAATTCATATAATTCACCCATTACCATTAAAAAAAAATAAAAATGCCAATTTGCAGACCTGCGTAATTTGAAATTGTTCAGTACAAACTCCTCTCACAAATTTGGTGAGAAACAGAAAGACCGCATATTATAGAATTTCGTGCCTATCGCAATGTAAAAATTCTCCATTTTGTGTCATTTAACAGCCTGTTTGTAACCGACACACCAATGAAATAATTCTATTATCCAGTGGATTTTCAGTCTAGTGTAATTAAATGATACCTCCTTTATAAACGTTCAATGTACAACTTGGATACGATATTGATATGACCATCTTTTAAAAGAAAATCTTATCAAATTTAACGAAGACTTCTGTTACTCCTACGAAACTTGAAATTGATTTAAAAACTGTACTTAACGGAAAAGTGAACAAATGAAAGAAGTTTTAAATGCAAAGGGCTACGTAAACAATGCTTTTTAATTTGACAAATAAAATTACCTATAAATTATCTGCAATTCCTCAATGGCAAATATGACGAATTGCAGTGTTTTATCAGCAACAAACAGTGTTAACACTGATGAAGGAGATATTTGAGCTGAAAGTACGCCTAGTTCAGTCCATTTCCACGGATCTGAACGGCAACCTACGGTAAAATGGCCATTAACATGCAAATATTCCCAAGCAACATTCTCCAAGGCGGAGAAATAATATGAATAATGAAGTTAATTTGCGTCGTTTCTTGACTGAATGTGCTCACAATCTGATTTCACCGTGTCAATATGCTTGATTCTATCTTCTGTCGCTACACTTCATTATTCCTGATTTCAACAAACAAACTTTGTTTAAGAAATTCCTTCATAAAATTTATAAGCCTATTTACAACACCAAGAAGAGACTCGTCCTGGCCTGATCGCTGAATTTGACCACCTATCTATGGCACGGAGATATGGATATTTAGAGCAAGATAAAATCTGGTGCTGGAGAATAATTCTCCAGATTCTATTAAAGTATGGCTTAAGTATCATAGACGTTTGCTTACTTTAACGAATACGATGCCATATGTAGATCTGGTTCTAAATAATAATAACTCCGAATGATTTGGAGAAAGCTTTAAGTTTATTTTTAAAACACAAATAATTATACACATGATCAACGTAAAATAATCAACAAGGTTTACGAGAATAAGTTTTATACGACCAACAATGAGAATAGCAGAAACCGGAATGAGTTGATAGACGGCATTGCCGTGACAACCAGTGATGCAATCCGCTTTGGGATGCCCGTGATAAAAACCCGCGTAACTTATTTCTGTCAGTTCTTATTCCCACAAAAGAATCGCACCTATCCTGGGCGTTCTGTCAACGAATCCTAAGATTTTTACAAATACTTTTGATACATCGCTGGTCGGACTGAGAATTTGAACCCGGAAAAGCTCATGGTCACTGGCAAAGTGGAAGACACGAGGAAAAATAATTACCCATGATTTCAATGACTAACGCATGTTTATTCTGGGACTAAGTTTGCAGGTTGTAAATCTCCCCCGAAAGATGGTCCAAGAAAAACTCTGCCAAAACTAATGTGAGATTTTATTCAAAGCTTACCTGTTCCAGTCAGCTTACGAAAAATTGTAGTAATAGTTGATGACACTCACCTGAAACAAACAAAAATATACTTTAGACTTTTTAGAATGATAACATTGCATTTTGTCCTTACATAATAGAAACAAATGAATGGTATGGACACATAAGACGGAGACCATCGGACCACACAGTGAGGCAGGCAATATCTATGGAGCTTCATCGACAGTCATCCAGAGGAAGACCGAAGAACTCCTGGATGACTCATTGCGCCAAAATTCTTCAGAAAAACGGCCTGGATGAAGACGGTACCTAGAACAGGAGAAATTACAACCTGAGAACGAGAAGAGCCGACCCCAACAGCCTACCTAGGCAATGAGTTGAGACAGCGCAAGGAAGAAGATAATAGAAACAAATGAAGATTTGGGGTGGAAGCGTGCCGGTTGTCGCAGAGCTACAAATAACTGCACGAACTATCAAAGTCAATGAAAGTTATTCTGTTATATTAAGTGTAGGAAGCAACAAAGGCAGGGTGCTGCGCTGCTCTGCGTGGATGCGATTTGCAGTAGTATGGGTGAACGAATAAATACCTTGCTTCCTAGACCCAAAATAAGCGGGTTATTAAGCTATGAAGGCATTGTATAAAATTCCTTATTCTTTCATTAATGATTTCCATCAAACGTGAAAAACATTTCGGCTCATTAAAAACTTTGTCGAAAAGTAAATAATTTTCTGGTTTCATTAAAAATTCACCATTTTTAGAAGTAAAGGGTATTGTTATTTTCTCAGTAATTGCCCACTGATAACATAGCAAAAAAATAAGGTAATAAAGTTCAACTCATCATTCAAAAATATTTATACATATTATTCTTCTGTTCACTTGCATAGTGTGTAAAAAAGTTATTTTTTTAATTCTCGTTTGTTTATAGGTACTTAAAAATCGCATAAAAAAACAATTATTACGTACATAAAATTAAATATAAAAATAATTTTAGGATGTATAAAAATTGCATTTAAATAAAAAAATTAAAACAAACAATAAAAACAGGAAGTTTAAACAACAAAATAAATTTAAAAAAACATCCATTTTTTTTAATAAATTTGCCGGTAAACCCGGGCGTTTATTAACATCAATAGTTATTTACAGATATGTGTGCTACCCGACTCACTAGACAATATCTATTATCAGCCGGGTAGCAGTATCTATTATTACATATATCAATAAAGATTAAAGTAAATAAAAATACAAAAGATAATAAATAAAAAATACAAAGTAAAAAAGAAATACTTAAATAAAAATCCAAAAGATTACCTACATAAAATAATCTAAATATAAAATATTACAAACATACATAAAATAATTGAACATTTTTTAGTGTGAAAGTTCTTTTTTTAAATTTTAATACATGTTTAAATATCAATATACAACGTGTAAAAAATTAAAGTAGTTATACATTGTAAGTATTAATAAAAAAATAAATTTTAGAGATGGCTATTTTAAAAAATGTTTGGTTATTTATAATATTTAATTGACGTTTAACGCATTTCCTAATTTCAAAATTTTCTTAAATTAATTTAACTAATGTTAAATTTTCTAGAAGTAAATTTTATAATATATAAAATAAAATCGGGTTAGTTACACCATTTATAACTCAAGAACGGCTGGACGGATTTTTGTGATCTTTGATTTGTTGGATTTGTCTCCATCCCAAATAGCAGATTAGCTATTAAAACACTAGAAAAATTAACGAAAAAAAATGATGATGAAAATTATTTTCCTCGTACATTTTGTATGGAACGAATTCTCATCTTTTGAAAGAGCTGCAGGAATATTGTGATAAATATAATATTGAATGGTGAGTGAATGCCAAAAATTCAAAAACGTCAAATGTCATTGCACAGATTGTTTTGCTTTTGTTCTTAAATATATATGCCTCATTCTTACACACTAAATGTCAATAGTCGAAAATGAGACAAACGGTGAACGTATGTCTGCACCCCTCCAAAGTAAAAAATACGATAATTATAATAAATGACCCTCACACGTATAAAGAAAATGAAACGCGATTCCCGTAAGTAAGTGGAAAAGTAATAAAATCACGAAAAATATAAATTCGTACACAACGCCATCTCTGATACTGACAAAAACAAAACACGGACAGTTGCGCATCAATCATTGCTTCATAGTGTAATTTAACTTATTAAAAAAACTGAATTTAATTCAGCTAATAACTGAACAGTTATTGATTCTGATCAAGTTTAAAATAAAATTTAAAGAATACATGTTTTCATTTATTAAAAAAGTTGTTCCTTCCAATTCTGAAATTTTTGTTATTTTCATTGTAAATTGTGTATCAATAATGAAATGATGTGAAATTGCTAAACAATGAAAACTAGTTGCATTAACCAGGAGAAAACAGGATCAAAGGGGTTCAGTCGATCGGAAAATGATAAAATAGCTCAAAGACCCGCCGGTCACTGGGCTTGCTGGACACTAGATACTGGACACTGGATAATGGTCACGAGTAGATGAACCGATGTTGGTTTATCTTTTAACTTTGTTTGTTCCAGTGGGAAGTACAGATTAGTTTCAAACGATGTACCGATAAGATGCTGGTCTGTGGAGAATTCCGAGTAAGCTAATACACGTAATAGTAGATAAATACCCATTCAACTGTAGCTTAGATTTGTTCACGACGAAACAATCTGTCGGTACTTAAACTGAGTGAATTTGATTTATTCAGCTCATGTTTACGTCCTTGGGGATTAAGTGCAGTTTATTTGCGTTGGATTAATGCGTATATTTAGACGTTATATTACATTTTGTTTTAAACCGTAAATTAAACTATTCATTTAATGCATTTCAGGGCACTTAAAACTAGTTTTAAGTAGGTATATCGGTTTGAAAGGTCGCGGTCGGTTCAAAGTGGAAAAGCGTGTTACGCAAGTAATATTGTGTTTTTTATTATTATTTTGTAATGTGTATATAACCACTGGAGCGACAACGCAATTTAAAACTATTTCTCCGATTACTCGAGATTTTTTGCTGATCATTTTGAACATTTTCCGCCCACATTAAAAAAAATTACACCTCCGAATTTTAATATAGATACATACAAACTGATTATAGTTCTATATAGCCAACGAATTCACCTAACTTTTGTCAGTTATCAAATATTCGTAGAATTTATAAAAAAAAAATATTATACAATCGTAAACTTCTACTTAATTACTTACAAATAAGGGAAAATTTGCCAAAATTGGCAGCAGAGCAATCCCACGTATTTTAAATAGTGCTTTTTTGTGGCAAAAAGCGCTCCAGTGGTTAACAACATTTCAATGATTTTCTTTAACCGGAGCAGTGTTATATTGAAATTCAGGAACTGAAACGTGAGGACGGAAGGGTTTCAGGAACCAGAACAGCGTTCCGGGGGGAATTTCTTGGTAGAAATTAAGCGCATAGAGTTTTTTTAAGTGACACACCTACACGTCCCACATTATATCATTAATGGTAACCGGCCAACGCAGAATGAAACCATCTCAGAAAGGTCATTAAGAGTGATGATAAAAAAAATTGGTTAAATAGGTTAAGTTTGGTTAGGGTTATCGGCTATTCTAAAATTATTTTTTCATATTTTGGTGATTCTGAGTTGGTTTCATTCTGAGTTGGCATGGAACCATCAATAATATATAAACAAACCATGAAAAGACTCATGACTAAGACTCACGACTCCTTCTAAGTTCTAAGACCCCTCAAGCTAATTTTTTCGCTTTTGGGAACGGATCATATTGGGCTCATATAAATCGTTGTGTCTTTCTTACTATCATGGTGAGAAATATAATCTAAACGGTGGTGTTAGAAAGAGAAAACATCACGGTTATATTCAAATCTGAAAGTTAATTTATTTAGAAAATTAAAATTTATTCTCCTGTGAAAGATTCCAACCGCAATTTGAAAAAAGAAATGAAACTTGTGAATATTTTATAATAATTATCACATGAAAATGCAAAAACGAGAGGTGAAAATAAGGTTTAGAATATATTTGTTTAATAAAAAATGTGTGCGTTTTTTTTCATAATCAGTAATTGTGGTTAGAAAAAACGTAAGGTGAGCCATCTTTAGAACTTTTTTATATTTGCGTTCCAAATTTTTAAGATTCGTAAATTGCGTATTTATTTGTAATAATAAAATTAGAAAGCGTTTTTTATCACCTTTCAAAAAAGGTTTTTAGTTTTTGGATACGTAACGAAATATTCAATCTATTTGGATTTTATTGCAAATCGGAAATACACCAATCTTCTGACAAATTCTGTCAGAAGAGCTCTGGGAGGTAAATACCTTTTTTTCACTCCTTTTCATTTATTATTGGAAAACACCAAACCATTTTTTCATTATCTTCATTGTTTTAAAATATCAATAAAAACAACTTAGGTAAATAGCTTTCTTTTCCTTATAGTAAAGTAGAATTCAAAATATTTATAAATATAAAGCGCTTAAAACGTTGCGGAATAAAGTTTTCACATTTCACACCTTACTAAAGCTATCTTCAAAATATATCTTCATACTTTATGCTAGCCGAAATGATCAAAATTCAGTGTGTTTTTCATGTATTTAGGTCTTATGACATGTTTTTATTATATCAGTGTTTTTCACTCAGATTCTACAACTATTAGATTCGGTAAAGTAGTCCTTAACGTTTAAGTTACGAGTAAGCGTGGTTCGTAAAAATACCTTTCAAAGTTTAACTGTCCTTTCGTGTCGCAGTAACTTGAAGGCATTAATAATGTAGGTGTGGGGTGTATAATTTAGGCCGGACGACCCGTGTGAGCCTTATGGTATTGTGAAACGTGATCCTAGGTCGTACAGTCTTGTCAACATATCTAGAATGTTGCCAAGCTACGGATACGATATCCGCGGAAGGGAAAAATACATGCTTTGCTTTAATTAAAATACAAATTACAAAATACTTTTTCGCACGTATTTAAAATACGAAATCCAAAATATTTTCAAGACGTGTGTTTGAAATGTAAACTAATAAATATAGCATTCAAAACATTTTTGTTTAAGACTAGCTTTTTCCCGCGGCTTCGCTCGCATGGTATTAGGGGGGTTCCCACTCCGCCTCCTCCGCCTTCCCTCCTCCGCCCTACAATAAGGAACTCCAGTGAAAAATATTATGGCTTCAAAAAAATATGTTCATGTAGACTAAACGCTGATTCTGAATATATAAGTTTTATTTAATAATGTTAAACGCAGAGTTTTTCAAAAATTATTAAAAGGTTTATTTTTAATCGTCTCATTGAAACACGCCGTCAAGTTGGCGTTATTGAAATTAATAGTGGTGACGTCACTGAACACCGTAAAGTCATTGTATGGGAATGTAGGTATGACACAAGCCATCGTATTAACAACATTTCATCTTATTCGTTTATTTACATACCGTTTATAGAGATTTAGTTGTTGTGTTTATTGAAACATTATTTAGGCATAAATAATTTAGTTTCAAAAATAAAGGTATCTCTTATTAGTTTATCTCTATTATTGAAAATATTCAAAAACTACTGCACAAACAAAATAGTAATGCTACTCTAGGGAGAATACTTCGAACTCTGAATTTCAAAATGGCGCTAGTTGAACAGCTGATTGCCCAATCTTATAGTAACTTTTCGGGAGTGATGACGTCACACGATTCACTCCACATACGGTGGTTTTCGGGGGATCTTGAAAAATTAAAACTTTGACAATTATTTTTTTTACTATTAAAACCAACTCTCAAAATAATAATAAATATGCAGTTATTTAATTTAGAAGGAAAAAAATTAAAAAATGGACTGGAGTTCCTTATGATACAAGTTGAATTTTGGTTGACCATTTATTATTATTTTAATGTTGAAATTGTAAAATCTCTTTTCTACTTGTGGTGCTTCAACATCAGTGCACAGCAAAAATATTAAAAGAAAGCAAATAAAATATGTACACTGTTACTGCAAGCTTTGAAACATTCATGAAACTGCATCATTTACAGTGCCAGATGTGTTCACACTACTGTATGTGTATAATAGCGAATCAACCTAACTACTTTGTACAAGAATGATAAATGAACCAGTTGATTTCCCCAGAGTGGGGAAAACGAAACTCCATACATGAAATCCAACGGCTCCGATTCACCTGTTCCATTCTCCCTATAACGCTTGTTCCGCGTCGAAACCAAAATTGTTATTTCGGTAATCATTTAATATAACACATTTACTTTTATTTCCGGTGAATAATGACACCTGTGATCATTTACAGCTTGGTGCATTAGCAATTAGCACTATCCATGGAATGGATGGTCAATTTAACTGGCAGCTTTTACAGCAGATATTTTAATTCATCGGTAGTATCATTAATTACATGGCAACGAAATTGGGATTTTTCACATTTTCGATTAGTTCCCAAAACTGTTACTCGGTTCTCGTGTCTGTTTTAAATGATGTTTAATATTATCAAATCTTGGGGTAATTACTACAACTAGGTAACTCTGAAGTCAGCTTTGTTGGTAAAATGAATTATAATATGGTAATCAATCTGATAAATCGGTTATTGTAAAAATTCAACGAAACTAACTTAAGCAATTCCAAAAATTTGAGTGGTACAACTAGCTAAGTCTAGTTGTTGCCTAATTGAAACATGGAAAAACACTTGTATCTAGAGTTACATATTTATAGAATTAAACGATACCATTTTTGGACCCACAAAAAACATATTCAAATTATTTGATGATTCCAATGCATTACAACTTATCTGTTTGTAGCGTTTATAGACTAGGAAATAGAGTTATGCTTTTAGTGTGTTGTCATTACACCGCGAAGTATCACTATATCAATTTATCTCAATTACAAAAAGGACTGACGTATATTGCGAACACATTCTTTGGAACATGTACAAAATTTCATTATTTTTCTTTCTCTATCTTTCGTATTTTGTTTAGTACACTCGTGCCATGTTCCAAAAAGTACGAGAGGATGGAAAAACTAGTAAGAATGAAATAAATTGTTACATCCATGGTAATGAATTTTGGAGTGATTTTTAAAAAGGAATGCGACGTAGGTACGCATTGGCGAATTGACGACGCACATTTCATATATCGCCGATTTTTTTTTATCACACATTTCATATATCGCCGATAATTTCGGAGGTAAAATAACACTGAAATGAAAGTGAAGTAATTAAGGGGTATTCTAGTCTAGAAGCATGAATTGTAGGTATTTTTCAGGTGCAATAAAAAAAACCAATAATATTTTTAATGGCATTTATTTTTCTAAATATTTATTAAACATAGAATACATTAAAAAAAATAAAAATTCGTAAAGTTACAGGGTGTTGAAATGGGGGGTCTCAAAAAAACAGCGCTCACTGGTTGACTCGATTGCAACCCTCCTAGTGCTAGTGATTTGCAAAAAATTTACCAAATTAATTCTTAATCCAAACAAACGCTGCTATAGCCCGAACTATGGAAAAGTAAAAATAGAGGCGGTTTTAAATAAAAATATTTTTTTTTACAACCTTTTTGACTTTTCACAATTTTTTTAAAATAGTAAAAATTTGAATTTTGTTATAGTTTTAGTTTGCGCGTTAGAGTAATGTATAGAGAAGGCTCACACCAAATTTCAAGTAAATTGGTTCAGTAGAACTTGAGATATCGTGTCAACCGACTCGAAAAAAGTAGTTTGAAGAAACGCGCGTTTAAAGTTTTGCTGCATTTAGATTGTAGTTAGATTCCGTGTAAACCGGTCGAACTAAAATTGCTATAACTTTTTAAAATAATTCGAATTTTGAAAAATCCTTTCAAGGAGATATTCGTGAATATCTAAACTATCGAAATATGAAGTAATTTTTTTTTCTAGGCTAGAATACCCCCTTAAAGTACTTAGCTATCATTTCCACCCCTATCCGTACAAATAATTTGTTAGCAATTTGGTGTACATCCTGTCATTAACAAGTTGCATTGCATTCAATTAGCTAATTGCATAGTTTATCTGTTGGTGGTTGGAGAATTGAATTCAATCTCTATTACTGGGATAATGGTAATTGTGAATAACACACGAATTGTGCGGATTTTGGCAATTTATAAGGGCATGTCAATACATACACGTGGAAGGAATAATAGGAACTCAATTCGAAACTATTCTGTATTTTGTAAACGTGCAAGGAATGCCCACATTAAAATTAACAAATTTGTTTATTTTTATTTTTAACATAATGAGCAAAACTTGAAATTATAATATTAAGGGGGTTTCTCACCATCCTCCCAATAGCTTATCCATACACATAACGAATATTAATAAAAAACAAATAAATACTAGCAACAGGTAAGAACTTCGGCTAATTTATCCTATGTGTAGCCATTGTTCATAGGTTCAAGTACCGAATAGTAAACTCACACTTTTTAAATAAATAAATCCTGTAGAATTAATCCAAAATATTCATTATGTGTATGGATAAGCTATTGGGAGGATGGTGAAAAACCCCCTAAATTAAATGAAGACAACATTAGTGGAGCTCAATAAAAAATCCGAAAACAAAAAATGTAAAGGTAAAAGATAGCGCCCCGGCAAAGCGAAGGTCCTTGGTTCGAATCCCAGATGTGACCATATCTTTTTCAGATTTTTCTGTTTTCAGATTGAGTTTCGCTAATATTGTCTTCATTTAATTAACAAATTTTTGTTTTCTCACAATTAAGAGGAGTTTGATAACTTCATATCCTAGCATACCTATAAACTATCCTAACATAACGGTAGTTGGTCTTTTTGTAATAGGTTTTCGTGTAAGACAAAAAATATTATTATTTTAGAGAAAAGCTGACGGTATACTTTTAATATTGATGATTTTCAAAAAAATAATGTTGATATTATTACTATTTTTAATTCCCATAGTTATTACATCAACGTGGTGAAAGTACGAGTATAATTGGTTTTTTTTTAAATTTTCTGACTATTATTTTTGCAAAAATCAATTTATACTTTCGTTATTTGTTTTTGAGGTGTTATGCCGTGTAGCGCTACACATCTGCCCTGATGACGGACACTGCAACGCTGTCCGAAACGTTGACTACAGAAGGAGGTAGCGTAACACGGCATTACCTCCCCAAAGCAAATAACGACAATACTTTTGGCCGTAAAAATCTAAAAACGTATCTCAATCCATAATATTTATTATTAACATTGTCCATAATGTTACAATAATAAATAATGACGGTCTCTGGAATCCAAATAAATCTTAACAGTTTTGTTTTATTTAACTGTATTTAGAGTAATGTCTCTTCCGTGTAGTGGCAATTCAATTAGTTCCTTTGTGAACGTGAAAACCGTGGTTTGTAGACACGAACCCTTTGAGGAATCCGTGCGAAAACACAGCCTTAAAAGTCGAAAGACTTCAATAAAACGTAAGCTTTCACACTGATAGAAACCATGAAAAAACTTTAATTTAATTTCTGTTAATTGCTGGTTTTTTAAAACAAAAATAGTTCTTTCAAAGAAATTTTTATTATATATTGAAAATCAAATCACTTTATTTAAACCACTATATAATTAAAATTTTACATACTAACACTACGGGCATACAATTAGATAACTTAGAAATTTTAGAAATTCGAAAAAGCGTTAATAGTAAATTAAATATTATAAATACCAATTTTTTTTTTTAAATAGCCATCTTTTAAATTTATTTTCTTTTTAATACTAACTATAATTATAATTTTTTATTTTGTTATTTAAACTACCTGTTTTTACTGTTTATTTTTAAAAATATTTTATAAATTAACAATTAAAACACATTCTAAATGCAATTTTATATATCCTTAATTAATTTTTATATTTAATTTTATAGAACTATTTTTATGAGATTTTTTAAGCAAATAATCACCTCTACTTTTTAATTTTTTGT
Organism: Limnephilus marmoratus; assembly: GCA_917880885.1. NCBI lineage: Eukaryota > Metazoa > Arthropoda > Insecta > Trichoptera > Limnephilidae > Limnephilus > Limnephilus marmoratus. The sequence continues at coordinate 8,908,779 of OU862922.1, read as the reverse complement.
CTTTGTTATAATTTGTTCTAATTTGTCTATACTTGTTTTACATTTATTTTTTAAAAATTAACATTCGTCCTGATGAAGATAACGTTGTTATTGAAACATGTTGGCATTTTCGTTATTTGTTTTTGGGGTGTTGGGTGTGGTAATAATAACACCCCAAAAACAAATAACGAAAATGCTTTTGGCCGTGAAAATTTTAAAACTTATCCATGTTGGCATTGATTATAAGTGGTTTAAACAAAGTGATTAGTTGATTTTCATTATATAGAAATGATGCCACCAAGTATGTTTGCTAAGTTTGAAGAAAAAAAATATTTGTTTTAATTTTGATGGATGGAAAACATAACTTTTTGAAAATATTATGCACATATTTTTTGCCCCAAAGGGCCTGTATCAACTTTTGGGATGCTGTGCGGAGGGCCTTTTTAGGAAAGGAAGGACAGGAAGTTCTGGAAAGAAAAAAAACATGACAGTTGGAAGTATGGATCCATCCCTTACACTGCGGTGCAAGGCGATGTTCGGAGAGAGGCCTGCAGGAGAGGTTAAAAGGTCTCCCTCAACCAATCTCTCCCTATCTGGCCTGTGATGCAGTATGTGGGCAGGCGCAACTGCCGCTAATGTCCAGTCAAATCTTGCCCTATAAACCCGGCCTAAGTCACCAAACGTAATGAATTACTTGGGGTGACCTATGGCGGAGGTGTCGGTTATTCTATAAAACTATAAATGGTTCCTGGGGCGACGGTACCCATAAGCGCCAGTCAATTTTTAATAGATTTTGGTTTAATAAGATTTACAAAGTAACTGCTACATCGGTATTATAGCAGTGATTCCCAAACTGGTGATTGCGGAGGATAAAGGTAACAATAAAGGTGAATGCACGCAACGGATTCTTCGGAGGCGTCTACTAATATCTACAGGAATTCCAAAAACTGAAAAAATCGAACTAATATCTATGGGAATCAAAGTGTTGACGAATATCTACAGCTCAAACTGTTGATTAATATCTATGAGAACCAAAGTGTTGACGAATATCTACAGTACTGTCAGAGGTTGGATTTGCAATTATGTATAGCATATTGGAATAACGTAATATTGCGTATGCAGTTTAAAAAACTTAATTTATGTAAGTATGTATGTAAAAATCCCTAATATCGGACTATTGGACACATTTAGCTGATTAGTCCAACCTACGCTCTGTAGATATTAGTTCAACCTACGCTCTGTAGATATTAATCAACACTCTGAAGTTCGTAGATATTAGTTCAACATATGAGCTGTAGATATTCGTCAAACATACGGGCTGTAGATATTAGTATCTGGAGTCGATTCTTCTATATCTTTATAATATGAATTAGTACAGCACTGCGTCCACTATCGGCAAATACCGGCGCGGTCGGTACGCCGTGTATAACGTAGTACCGGTACGGTAATATATAAAGTTATAGAAAAATCCGTTGCGTGCCGTGCGTGCGTTGCGGCCGGCGCGGACAGAAGGACGTTCACCTTAAAGGGTTTCCCAAAGTTTTTTAAGGAGCAATCCCGTGGAGGGTTGACAAGTCCTTTATCTTTAAATTTTTTTTAAATAAATATGAATGTAATGCAATTTAATTATTAAACCAACAGATTTTCAAGACTGCAGATCGCCTAATATATGTTCGACCGTAAAAAATTATGTATTTAAGAAAAATTACAAGTGTGCAGGTCACACGCGGTAGAAGTGATCAGAAAACTATAGTAGAAAAGAGTGGAGAGGCTACGGAGTACCGCACATGGAGAAGACCAATTATTCTATCTTATTCTCTCGTAGGCTAAATCCTATAGAGTGTCTCTTTTTAGTGTTGCTTTTTCATTTCATCGAATTTCAAATCACAATGGTGCTAAAGACGTTTTTACTTGAAAATTTAAAAAAAATATTATTTGTCAGCCAAGTACACGTAGATATAATTTTTTTTTGTGATGTTGGTATTTTTTTTTACATTAGCTCCACACAGTAGGCCTTGGGAAAATAATTTCCCTCTGGGCCTATGTCATCTTAGGGGATGCTGTGTGGAGGATCTTTTTAAGGAAGGGAAGGATAGGAAGTTCTGGGAAGGAAAAAGGTATGAGGTAGGAAACGGTGGGTGCAGGAGTGACGGACGTTTGAATCCATCCCTCCAACTGCGTTGCAAGGAGATGTTTGAGAGAGTCGGGCTGGAAAGGTCAAAATGCCTCCCTCAACCAGCATCTCTCGATCCGGCCCGCCACGCAGCAGGTGCAGGACAGACGCATACGTCGCCAAGACCTGGACAAACCTCACCCCATGAACCCTGGCACTCCTGCTAAGTCACCAAGGGTAGCGAACCACTTGGGGTGACCTATGGCAGTACCTCACTGGGCTAAGTTCAATCCGAGTGGGCATTTAGCCATAAAACGGTACAATATTCAACAATTGCAATATTATTAATAGTCCAAAAAGTCAGTTTTCCTACAGAAAGGACCAATTTTTTTTTAAGGGAACGGAGTGAAAAAAAGTTTCGGAATTAGTATCTAATGGAAACTACCCACTTACTTTCTTGTTTCACGGAAGAAGTTCAAAAGTCCATAGAATTAAGTTTCCTGTTGCCTCATCATACATGTACATTACATTTACTAACAAAGAAAAATGTTTTTTTATAAAACGTTTTTCACGGTGTAACGGAAAAACTGTGTCTCAGATTTCACCAGCATTTCTTTTGTTTGTTACGTTCTTCCACTATTTTGAAGTAGATTTTCCACTTGGGAAACATTACATGTATTGTTCGCGCTTAGTAGATCCTTTTGTGTCATTTGTACAATTTGCTCTCCTGATCTTTCGTTCCCCATTCCTTGGCCAGTGTAAGAAGAAGAAGTTGGTTGTAAGACGCAGTACTAATTCAGACATAGGTGACTTTTGGAAGTAAGCTTGTGAATAATTTGCAATTCGCTTACGAAAGTTCCAACACGTCTTAAATTATTTATTATATTATGTCATCTGAGAGAATTATTATAAATTAACTTAGAAAATGGAAGGGTGAAGGTGATTTTTTTTATGAATTCCACCAAAAGGTTACAAAGCTAGAAAATTAATCAAAGTTTAGTTAAAAATAGTTCTAATTCAAGACGTTCTTCTCATATTTAACGAGACTTTATTACGAAGTATTATCGAATTACTTATAATCCATGCCAAATTTTAACTTCAGCCCGAAGTTGATACGATCCATTCTCGCGCAGTTACTGATTTTACTATGTACGTGATCAAAAGAAAAAAGATATACGAGTATGACTAACATATGTGTTAGAGAAAGTCGTGGGCTGGGAGGCATGCCACATTGAGACGATTTCTGTATCAACATCAGGCCGGTATTAAATTTTTGTGTGTTTTATACTATTTACATACATTGCGGAATGAGAAAAGGTTTGAACTTGTAATTGCATAACATAATCTATATATATAAAAATTAAAATATGTTTGTTTCTGGGTTTGTATGTTTGTATGTCCGCTATGCGTTGCTAAACCATTCATCCGATTGCGATGAAACTTTGGGGATTTGACGTGCGCATGCCCGCGATGGTTTCTGTATACAATAGTGAGCTCTGGCATCATGAAATCATGCATTGCTAAACTGCACGAGTTGTCAGCACGTTAACGAAGGTTTCTATATATATATACTGGTGAGCTCTGGCATTATGAAATTTGTATTAAAAATTTCAATAGGTGGCACGCGAGCTGTTGAAAACTGAATGTACAGGGACTGAATGTGTGGAATGCGGTAGGGGGTAGGAGAAATCGGGAGGGGGCTTCGTGGGACGAGAGTAGCGGGAGAGGGGAGTGGGAAGAGGGAAAGCGGAGAAGGCAGAGTAGGAACGCGTGAGGGGAAGGGGATGTGGAAGAGGAATAGGAGGCGGAAAAAGAACGGGACGAAGGGAAAGGACACGCAGGGGGAAACAATATCTTTATTAAGTGGCATAGCAATGCATGCCGGGAACTACAAACCCATAAGCTGGCATATTTTGATTTTTATATATATAGATTTCCCCCTAAAACCATGCGAGCGAAGCCGCGGGTAAAAGCTATGTCTAAATAAATTAAATACAGGATATCCAATTATTTTGTTGATTAGTGAAAAACTTAAACATTGTGTCATTCAATTTTGGTAATACGGGCACAGAAAATAAGGTTTTCAATACTACACCGATAGATACCTATTTCGCGAAATTTGACTTGTGCACAGGAATCTACATAATTTCTTACGCAAAAAACAGTATAATAATATCTTCCTTCCCTTTATTTTGTCTTCCTTTATAATAATTTTAGATATAGCTGAGTAGAATTAGTTTGACAAGTTTATCTGTGAATGTCGTCTACTGATAAAGGATGGCGTGTGGAGAAATATTTGGGGTATGGAAATAACAATTATTATAACTAGAGCGAGAAAAGTTGAAACTAAGTCTTCACCGCTGTCTAAAATTTTACGAACTACTGGATTTTACCCCACAGTGGGTGTAAAGTTCAGTTTCCTTCGTAATTATTATACGGGTATATTTCATTTCCCATTATTAGATGGAATAAAAGAATTTGTAAAAAAGTTGGAACCCGTCAGCAACGTAAGCAGATATATGCGCTAAAATGATAATAGCAGTCAAGTACAATAAGCGTGTTTTCACGTCAACGCGTGTCTCCGCAGAAATTGATGTAACTCCGTTATTGTTTTAGTTACATCCCTAAAACAAAAAGTAAAAGGTCGATAGTGAATCATGCTGCACATTCCTATTCAAGTTGTCCATAGAAATACGTAAAAGACCTATCCTGTCAGACATACGGTTTACCTTTATTTTACCTTTATTTTGTCTATAAAAAAATTCTATAAGCAAGAGCTTTGAAGAAGTTCTTTGAATAACGAAAGTGTAAGTCTGGACGTGGGATCAGTCGATTAAAGAATCATTCAAAAAAAATAAATAAAGTGTATTACGTAATTAGGTGGATCTGATTGTAAATCGATGGGTATTTTTTTGAAGAAGGCCAATAATTTTTTTTAAATTTGAAAAAATTTTTATTGAATAAAAAATAGACACGATTGTTAATTAGTTAGTCCAAAAGTAAATAAAAATAAACCTATCACTATATACTTCAAATTGTCAAGATTTAGGTGTTAAGCTATTGCCTAGTAAATTGTATAGTACAGAAATCTAGAGTGATTTACATGTAAAGCTAGATACGAAAGCTCAACCAAGATAATAACACTAACAGTGAGCGGCGTGGTTGATGTTATCAGGGTGGATTTAATATCTCAGTGAGCAATTAGGGTGGTTGATGACTCGGGGACGTGTGCTCAGTACTCAGTACCCACGCAGGCTTATGTTTAACTAACGAGTCCAGCCACACTGATTGCCAGACACCATTGCATCTGCTGCAATCTGGGAGGATCAGAGAGCTTTTTGTTGAAAATGTAAGAAAAAGCTTAACGTCTGTACAATTTTCATTATTGTTTCATAGTGTTTTCATTCAAACGAGGAATGAATTTCGTAAGTCTACAAAAACTTAACGAAGCATTTAGTTTAAATGGTGTATTTTTTTTTAAAGAAAGAAAAGCATTCCCGGGTTACGAATAGCCTGGCAATGTTTGAAAATCTCCTACTACCACCACGGCAAGCGGAAAGTGTTGCTTGTGTTGTGATGGAGGACTAAGCCACGCGAGGAATTGAACACGCTACGCCTGGATGAGATTCAAACGCGATGACAACTCAATCACTGACCGGACATTTATTGACTGAGAGCAGCGAAGTCCTGTTTTAACTTGACCATTTGGAATTTCATCTCTCTGTTAATTTGTTTGTTTCATTCGGGCTCCGGTTCAAGATGGTGTCCTTCTTGGATACTATGTTTTTAATACCGCCAGAGTTCACATGACCATGGTTCCTACTCTCTTTCTCCGATGGCGCTACATATTGAGCCTTTGCCTCCCGCAACATTCGCCTCCAACTCCTCCTGTCCTCAGTGGCTGACTTTCAGTTTGTTACTTGGAGAAGCTGTGCTGCATCCCCTCTGACCTCGTCTTTCCACCTCAGTCTGGGTCTTCCCACTTTTCTCGTCCACCTGGGTATCCAGTCATGATGATTTTTGGAATGCATCTTTCCGGCATTTTCTGTACATGCCCAGCCCATCTCTGATACATACTTATGTTATTGTGCGTACTTATATCTTTCGTGCTCTGTTTATTATTTTATGTACAATGTATTTATGATGCTACATACTTGTTATAATGCTCCTGTACAATCTACCTTACATGTAAAAGCCATCAAGGCGTGAACAAAAAAATAAATAAAACTCATTTCGGGAAGGACGACATTATTTAATTAAAAGAAAATTATTTTCACACAAGAACACGAATTTAAAGGGGAGTTCAATGAAAAGTATTTTTTTTTTTTAAGTTTTTATATACATATACATGTAATATAATCATGAGTAATTATTGCATTTTCAGGTTACAATCGGATTAAACTCAAAATCATTAAATACTAACATGCAACATTGATTAGAAATAGTATAAACAATAGATTTTAAAATAGATTAGACACACTTGATACAGTTACCCATCCAGTTATCCAATCCATTTAGAAAGACATACGAGAGTTACACAGAAACATTGCTAAATATGTCAGTGGTTAATAAAGCTGCTGAGAAAATATCCTTTTGGAGCTTTTGCTATTTTTTTTATTATAAACTAAAAAAATGAAGGGACGTGAAGAAAATGTTATGGTAGTCAACACAAAATTCCTGATACTTATGATGTAGGTTAGGTACATTTGTATAATTTATTTTTACGTACGAACGAACATTCAACAGTTAACCCGGCTTTAGGTACAAGACACTGGTTCTATCCCGATGGGACACCTTCTAAAATCCAGTACCAGAGCTTAAAGTAGCCCTTAACCCTTCATTATAGTCGATCCTTGAGGACATTGCGTAAGATGGTACTATTCTTTACTGTAATGCGTGGAGAATGGTTTTATTGCGATAAGAGGGTCTGTCGCGTAAAAGAAATGAGTATTTTTATTACAGTTTATTGAATTACATGGTTGTGCAGATAATTTAGGTTTAAAATGGGTTCTTCTTTGCCAACGCGGAAATGTAATCGATTGTTTAAGCGTATACTAAAAGGTTTTTAAAAGGCTTTTCCCTTTAAAAAATCAATATCAAACATTGAGAACATTCAACCATTTGTTCGCTATTGAAACCCAACACAATTGAAGTAGATGCGTGAAGTAGACAAAAAAACATATGACGTCTAACATTTTATACAAAACGTAACCGTTTAAGAGTTGATAATACCAAAATCGGAATGCAAAAAATAGCATTTCTTTTTTTTATAAAACACACAATTAAGTTATGGTTATTATACAAAAGCTTCAAAAAAAGGATTAAATTTAGAAAAAAATATATAATCACAGTGCGTAAATCACACACGGTGGAAGTGAAACTAGAAAGTCGCTGGAATTCGCTTTTTGTTATTTTGCCTAGTGGTTTGAAGATTGAATTTTCAATAACGAAAATAAAAATGTTTTTTTTTTATACTTTTTGGTTATCCATTATATTTGTATACATTTGCCCTGAAGAAGGAACGGTCGTTCTGAAACCGGTCGGATTTACTCAAATATAAAAGTAGTTCAAACAAAGTTAAATTGTTTCATTTAGGCTTTTTTTGGATATCGTAGGATTCCAACCACCGTTCACTGGAGTTCTCTTGCCGCTGAGATTTGCGTCGGGCCGTTGCGCCACCGGTAGCTCGCGTGGAGTTGTGAATTTACCGCATTATATAAGAACCGAGGACCCGTCATAAAATAAAATTTTGTGACGCATTTCCGTTTCATCCAAATTTCAAATCACTATCGGGGCTAAAGAAGTTTCACTTCAAAAATTATTTCTTTTGTATTTATGTCTTCAGACTTTATGTCCGGGTTATATCTTCCCCACGGGAAAAACTAAACCCTTTCACACACTTTTCCACAAATGATCATCTAGTCAATTCACGCTATGCAATTGCACTATATTAGTATATATATATATAAGTATATGTATTATTCGAAAACAGAATGTAAAGATCTTGGTGATTACCTTGATAGCAAACCTATATTTAATAAGCACATCGACTCAATCATTCACAGGTCATATAAAATGCTTGGTTTTGTTCTTCGAATAAGTAAAGTGTTCAATAACCCGCGTACACTAATGTTATATTTTGCATTAGTCAGTACACTGGAATATGCTTCGCCAATTTGGAACCCGCAATACAAAGTATACATAGATAGCTTAGAACATGTTCAAAACAAATTAAAACAATATATTACCTTCAAATTCAAAAATAACTTTGAATGCACATTTCAAACTTTGCAACAAAGGCGAGCAATAGCTGATTTGACATTTGTACACACAATTTTAAATAATAACATTGACTGTACCGAACTTCTTTTACTAGTTAATTTTAACATATCATTAAGACGTACACGCCATACAGAACTATTACACACGCTTAATTACAAGACAGAAAGCAGCATCTAATTCTCCAATCGAAGTGCTCTTTATATGTTCAATATTATTGGTCTAAAAAATGTTCAATTTTATAATATGTTCAATATTATTGGTCTAATAAATTCTAACATCGACATTTTCTCCGATTCACTGCCCAAATTTAAAAAGAGCATAATTTCAATAACATAATATTTCAATGCGCATACATACATACATACATACACAGATACTCACACTCACACACACATACACATACCCTCTCCCTACGTACGTCACCCGGTAATTACTAAATACGCATACCATAAATAATACACTACAATGAAACACATAATAGATACCCACCATGTGATATACTTATTAATTGTAATTTTTTTAAACCAAAGTATCTAATGGACTGTTTGTTTCTGTTAGTAAATAATAAAAAAATAAAAATATTAAATACAAAACAATACAAGATTAACATATCAACCTACCAGAGACCAAATAAGAAAATAATTCACCGACTCAAGATATTTTCATATCAGAGGGTTCGGCTCGGTAGAACTCCTAATTGGACCTATGAATCCTACTGATCCCTCAATATAAATATTTTAAAAATCTTTTGCTATCCTACATGTATTTAAAATGACTGATTTTTGCAATTTAATATATATATATTTTTTTTTTTTTTTTGACAAATCTAATTTGCCTATATTTTGAATGAGAGCTATGTGGGTATAACGCAAGTGGCCGAAATAACAAATGGTAATATGTTTATAGTCTGAGAATGCCAAATTCCTTTAATCTCATTTCTTAAACCTGTATTTTCTTATTTTTTTCAGAAACAGATTTTTGAATATTACAGGAATTTGGAATAGCGACATCAATGACATAAGCTATTTTTTTTTAATTTTGTCATGTGATACTATATCAGGTCTATTACGACTAATTGTTCTGTCTGTTAGTATAGTTTTGTCATAATATATTTTATAAAATTCATATTCTAAAAATGAATATGGTTCATTTTCAAAACATAGTACTATATTACAGCAGTCAATCAAGTTATGTTTAATTACCAAACTTTGGTGAATAAATTTTAAAACCTGATTGTGCCTAATCGTATACTCGGACGACGCTAATACAGAACATCCAGATATAATATGTTCTATGGTTTCCGGAAAAGCCAAACATTTTCTACATAAATCATCAAATTTCTTTGTATCTTTGAGTATATTATATTTTTAGTATATTATTATATATTTTTAGTATTAATGACTCTATCATAAATCCTTCTATTTCTACGCTCAACTCTCCAATACTACGAAAGTTTGTCAACACACTTTGGTTGAGATAATTGAAGTGTTTTGCGTGAATAATTTTATTTGACCAGGAATCTAATAATTTCTGGTTAGTATTTATTTACATGTTTACCGACAATATACAAAATTTTAACCTCTTGCTTGGCAGATTTAATATGTACTCATTTAGATGAAAAAAATATTTTATCTGAACAACAAAAAGGTTGTCGCATAAAACATATGGGTTGTTAAGAACAATTACTTATTGATTCTGTAATTTTAATACATATTCAAACTAAAAAGCATAATTTACATACTTGCTATACAGACTACCAAAAGGCTTTTGATAGTGCACTCTTGGCTAAACAAAATATTAAATGTATATAAAATTAACCCCATTATTATTAGCTTTTCGAAAAATATATGTCCTTTTGGAATACCGATTTACTTGTCAATTTAAAGGGTAAGAAAATAGTAGTACCGGACATTTTAATAAAAACTGGAATTTTTCAAGGAGACTCATTGAGTCCTCTTTGGTTTTGCTTAGCATTGAATCCTCTATCTAAAATGTTAATTAAACGCAAGCTTGGAATAAAAATTAGGGGAAATACAAGAGAGAGTAGTATAATTTCGTATTCATTATTTATGGACGATATAAAATTATTTTCGAATTCTGAACCAAATTTAGTGAAAATGTCTAAGGTAGTTAAAAAATTTTCAGATGATATTAAAATGACTTTTGGTTTAGATAAATGTAGAACGATCCATATAGAGAGAAAGGCAAAATTGTAGATGGAGACGAGGGTATATTTAGAAATTTCAAAATTAAAAGGATGAAAGGGATGAGGTTTATAAATAATTAGGATAACCGCAATCGAATATATTATATCATACCAGTATTAAAAATGATATTAATTTCAAACTAGGATCAGAAAAATTTTAAAATGCAATCTATCTGCTAAAAATTTAGTAAAGGCAATAAATACTTGGGCAATACCTCCATGAACGTACTCATTTGGCATAATTTTGGTTCAATACAGATTTAGATAGCTTAGACCCATTTATTAGAACTAAGTTAACAAAGTTTAATTGGCATCATCCGAATTCACCTATAGAACAAATTAATTTACCTAGAAATTTAGGAGGTAGAGGTGTAGTCAAAATAACATCTTTGAAATACAATCGGGTAGAAATGTTAGAAATTTTTTTCCATGCGAAAGCTAATAGCTCAGAATTGCTGAAAATAATTTGCAAGGCAGATAGAAACATTACACCTTTAAATTTATATGACGAGAATACCAACATTCTTATAAATACTAAACTCGTGTGTCAGCTTTTTCTAAAGGCATTATAAAACTGTGATACACAGTTTTGTAATGCTTTCAGAGGATGAAACAGCTGTCACGCGTAATATAATTACATAGAGAACTTTTTATATGAATTAAATAATAATATTATTGAATACAAAAAAGAAATAAAAATTAAAACGAAGTTCTACAAATTAAACTTGTTAACAGTAAAAAAAAGTAACATCAAAATTTAAAGACTGGTTCGATAGCGTCAAAAAAATCTCTCATTTTCACGTTATTTTATTTTCATGTTCTATAACAGAGCAGTTTCCTTGGAGTATGATATTGAGATAGGTACTGCCTATCCGAAAAAAATATCTTATGACGCTGTAACTGTTATTTAGAAATTTAGATATTTCTATAGCTAAATAAATTTGATTAATTTGTGTTATTTCACGATTAATTCATTTAAAAATAATATATTAGCGGCACTTTCGGGAGTGGAAGATACTCTCAGTATGGCCCTGGTGTAAGACCACCATTCAGAATTGAAACGATGCTTGAAATGGCTTTAGCCCTGTGTAGTGACCAGATATGAACAGTCAGTTACTTCCTTACCTTCCTCTTCCCCATCTCCTTCCCCTCCCCAACATACCCCAACCTTCAACCTCACAACATACCCCAATTGGGGATGCCATAAACTCACTGGCTCCAGATGGGAGCAGCTGGGATTCTTGTGAGGTATTCAAATAAAAAAGGATTTCTAACTAACCAACATCCCTACCATATGTCACCACAAACGGTTCACTGCGTTTGATGACTTAACAGGGGTGTCCGAGTTCTTGGAACGTGCTTAATAATTATGTTCAAAGAACATCTTTGATGAACGGTTGCGCGGCCTTTTCGTAAACGTAATTCTGGACTTGAATCAAAAATACTCAACCAAACTGAATAATTATTTATATTGCCAAAGTTGCCTTTAAAAACATGAAAAATTGCCTTCTATAATGGTCTACATTTTATATATAAAACACAAACAAATCTCTCTCTCTGGTTTCAATCCTGGGATTGGTTTGCAGCAATTTCCTCTATTCTTCTCTTCCATTCTTCCCTGCCTTAGAACCTCCTCATTTGTAATGTGGTCTCTCCAGGAAATTCCTAATAGTCTTCTACAGGACAAACAAATATAAAAGCCCATATCAATACTGGATATTTTCCATACCTTTTGTTTTTAAAAAAATCAGTTTGGTTGAGTATTTCGTTCTCAAATCCAAAATTGAGTTTTGTATGAAAAATGCCAAGCAAACGTTCCTCTAAACTAATTTCTTTATACACCGCTTGTTCGTAAAACTCGCAATTACTTAAGAGTTTCCAATTAATTCGATAAGTTTCTTGTGCATCCGTGGTGAACTTTCCTCTTTTAGAAAAATAGTTGTTGGAAATATCTTAAGCGTTTATTTATACCTTTTTAATCCATCTCGAGTGAAAATTGTTAACTAGTAAAGTAATTGAGAAATAAAGAGGATAAGAAATAGAAAAACGGAATTTATTTTTTATTTAGTTCACTGAACGTTCGGTAATGCGCTCATTAACTTAGATGATCCGAACCGAACCTCAAGGATTTGTATTTTATCTAACGTGGGTGTTTTATATCGCGATTTTCATTTATTGCTTAAAACCGTTTCGTGATATCCTACGTGTTACGTCGTTTTAAGGATTTGGAGGTAAATTTGTGTTTAAATGACACGTCGTGTGGTATGATTTTAAATATTTGTGTTTATTTATTGATTTATTGATACAATATTTTACATTTCATAGTACAATCTACACAGGGTGGCTTATCCGTGCTGAGGCCTCCCATTTTAGCTAATATATTGGTAGCTAAATATATGTACAAGGGAATCCAGCAAAATAAAAAATTCAGAGTTATGCTTTAAAAGAATATTTTTTAAGTATGTTTAAGGATGAAACTTTGTAATTTTCTTATCATGTTCAATTGTCTTGTTTCTTTTCGCTTTTTTCTTTTCCATTTAGTTGTAATCATCCATATCTGTATAACCTTTTTCCTTTTTTCTTTAATTGTTTTCTATTGTTGTTTGTTCTACTCAACCTGTCTTTTATTTTTTTGTCTTATTGTATGTGAAACTTATATTTTTAATATCTAAATTCATATGTAAGTTTTAACTATTTCCTCCCACCCATGATTTGTATGTTCCTCCTGTCCTAAAATGAGTTCTTTAACTCATTGGGATTGCCATAGCAAGAAATTAAAAAAATAAATAAAAATTTTGGTAATATTGTCTTTTTGTTCTTTTATCATTTTATTTTTATTTTGTGTCTGAATTTATTTTTGTTTTCCTCAATTTTTGTTTTAAGAGAAAGACTGTTGAATGCTTTTATAGTATGGTATTTATGGTGTCTTTGGCCAAAGGCAGTGTTTTCCGTCTGAGCTTTTGAGATTTCTTTGTACGCTTGTCTGTTTGCGATATTTTGTGTTTGTTAGAGTTTGTATTTTTGATCAAAAATGTAGTTTAGTGGTATTTTAATATATAATTGCCGTATATCTAGAACGTCACAACTTTTGAATATTTGGTCTGTATTATAAAAGGTATAATTTTTATCGACAAGTTCTCTGAGAAAATTCGGTTTGGCAATTTATCAAAGTATTCCATTTACCTATTTAGTTCAAGGGATACGATAAAATGTAATTTCAAAACGCTTGCCTAACGGTGCTAATAAATTTGGTTTTAATCAATGTGAGAGATGTCTGATTTGTGAAAATCAATTATATTGGGAATTGTCAATCAATTCATTACTTCCATCAAAGATTTCCAGGAAGATTCCAACGTTAGGACATTGAAAATAAATCTTCCTACGCTTTACCCATTTATTAATGATTTATAGGTGATATCTAGTGTTTCGTATTTTCCAAATAAATCGTTAATAATGGATTTAGGTTGTGACATTTTTCTAGAAGAGTATTTCTCGACTTCGTAAAGCAACGACTTTCAGTAGTTAAAATCAAATTCTTCGTTATTCTTTGCCACGTTCTTTTCAGCGTAGTCAAAGGTGGAAATATCTACCAAGTTTAAAGAACTTTTTGCGATAACCCTTATATTGTCTAGTAACCGGAAATATTCGAAACCTCCACTCCTGGGGGTTGTATCGATTGTTCATACAATTTATTTTAATTTTTATTTTAGTTTATTAGGGAAGCAAACAGGTTTACATAATTTATAAAAAAATTCATGGTTATTGTGTTACATAAACCAGTAAATTTTCCGCAAAAGATTCACAATTAAATACAAAAAATATATAAATGATTAAAGAAAAACGTATTGTTGAATTGACAAGAAAGAGAACTTCTTTAAAACAACACAGAATAAAAGTTTATAAAAGATAAGACAACATTAACCTCTCGGTATATGCTTCGACGTTATTTGTCAGAGGGTCAAAATGTTTCCGCTTTACAATGAAATCCAAATGAATGGAAAATTTCTAAACGGATCTGAAAATTGTAAACTGTTTTTGAAAGGTGTTAAAACACGCCTTCAAGATTTATAAATCAAAATAAACATGTAATTTTTGAAATATAAAAAATTTGCAAGTAAAAAAGTTCTAAATGGTTCACCTTACGTTTTTCTAACTAAAATTACTAATAATGAAATAAAAATAAAAACGTATACATGTTTTGTTAGACAAATGTATAACAAACGTTATTGTTCCCTAACTTTTGGTCGTTCCATGTAAAAATAATCCAATGGTCGTTCAATGTATCAAAAATTTATTTCAAACTGCGTTCCGAAACTTTGGTTTCATAAAGGTCTACGGTTCACTTATTTCATGGTAAACTTTTATATTTGATTATAAAGTGCGATGTTTTCTCTTTCTAACACCGTTCATACCACATTTCTTACTATGATAGTAAGGGAGTCACAACGATTTCTATGAGACCTGTATGTTACGAAAACCGAACAAATAAACTTGACGGGTTTAATATATTTGAAAATAATATGTTTATAAAAATAATTTATTTAAAAATAATGATAAACATACGTTTTTAAATAATGTTAAAAAAAATAGTCAAAGAAAAACAAAATAAATAAAAAAGAAAAACTATATAATGAAAATTAGAAAAAAAACTTACAGATATTAGACACAGCAAGGGAAGAGAATTTCCAATTGATTTATTTTTATCTAATATGCGTTTAGTAACATAACATTTAGTAAGATGACAAGTGGAAAGTATAAGAGTCTGAAAAGACGCTATTGTGTTTTGTGCATGTTCCTCTGAAAATTGTATGTTGTGTGTAGTTCGTTTTGAGTGTGGGATGTGGAACGGTTGTTTTGATCATGTGTTTCACACTGTGTATTATTATTTAAAGATACTCCTATTCACGAAGAAGGTAGGGGGAGTCCGGGAGAGTGTACCCGCCCTCAACTATTTTATTTTACTTTTTTTCTATAACAGCATATTGCTACTTTTTATGAATTCTATCTTAAGCTGCACTATTTAGCTATATTTTCTCTGAAGAACGTTTGATAAAACATTAAATAATTTACCAGTTATTAACGAATTCACAGAACATTGATTTTGGCTAATTTCTCCCGCCTGGGTGGGAGACTTTACCCTCCAAGTAGGGAGACATTACCCGGACTTAGAGGTAGATGAAATAATAAATAAAAACCGTTATTTTATTTTAAAAAATGTAATTTTTAAGATAAGGCACTTGGTATTACATAATGCAATGAGAAAATGAGGAACTTTGAGTATTTTAATAATTTTAATTTGACAATAGCCACAAATTAATGATATCACAAATATTTTGAGTTGTGACATAATTAGTATGACCCCAATAAGTATTCAAAACCTTATAACTACGTGTCAGAGAATCAACATTTATTATTTAAATTATTATAAACTTTATTATAAACTTAATCAATTTCCTTAGAGATTACCCTGGGTAAAGTCTCCTTTCAACGCGTGACTAATGTCTCCCACCCCACGCCAATCGGTTTATTATTTAATTTTTATAAAGACTATGCCACATCCGTAAAAGCTGTCTACTGTAGGTGTTACTAAGATAAATACACGTGCCATTTAAATAGATACTTTTTTGAATCAATTAATATAGGACAACACCGATGATACATCTGAAATTGAAATAAATCACTTTCCGGACACGAAAACACGTTATCACTTCGCAATTTTAAACCACACTGATGAAAGTAATGACAGCGCGTTAGAGGGACGGGGGTGGCGCGTGGCATTTAAGAAGTAAGGCAATGTCACAATACGTAGTCTCACACAGATTATTCGAGCAGTGGCTATTGTCTCCTCCCTGCTAAACTCTCCCGGACTCCCCCTAAGTATATTTAGAGAAATTAAATTAATGTTATAACACAATTGTTGGTAAAAGGTTATTTATTTAAGAAAGTAAGTTCACAGATCACATAATATGGTAAAAATAGTCACAATGTATCAATTCACTAATTAACTGAGCAAGGGATCGGAGGGAACCTTGCCGTTAGGCTTTGGGAACAACAAAAGCTGACTGTGGTTCTGCTTAGAGGGTCGTACCATAGGACGAAGCGCAACTAAGGCTGCAGTCGGGGGTCTGGTTGGTGCATTACTTATGGTAGTAGAATACTCCTTAGAGGGTCGTGCCAGAGGACGAAGCGCAACTAAGAGAGCGTACTAGCCAAGAGCGAGCTGCAGACGAACTGACTAATTTAGGGCGCGCAGCCTGTTATATAGCCCATTCCTTGTTGCGGGGTGTGGTTTATGTAGCGGCTCGAGGGTGGGAGATGCGCAGAAGGCGTCGGCGCATCCTGGTTTGCTTAGGGGTGGGTGAGCAGGATGGCGCTGTACGGGGGAAAGAGATGGTGTAGTGGCAAGCGTAAAAACGGCGCGCTACAATGTGTAATTCCACTGATTAACTTTTCTTGGGCACGCACAAAATTTTAGAAGTTTTTTGTCATTTCATTCACATTTTATAGCAAGATTTGAAAGCTTGGAACAATATTAAAAAAAAAATCATCCGGACATTTTTTTTTTATCAATTGGTTTTTGATTCCATTATTGGTTATTCGTGTCAATTGGATATTAGTTCCTGCCAGCTCAGGGCATTGTGCGGTCTTCAACGAGTAATGTTGTTAAAATTTTATTCATAATATTGCCGAAAAGAATTATTTTAAAATTGAAAAACATACATTTATATCTGCTATTAATAAACATAGGGTAAATGTCGATTTATTATCTGAAAATGTTTATTAATAAGCTTTTCTATATTTGAAAATTAATAGTTTTATAATCTAAATTCACTTACCGAACCAGAAATCATCTATGTTCTGTGAGTGTCATTGAGCGTACGGTTTTAAATTAAGTTTAGTATGTATTTTTTCAAATGAAAAAAAACTTAAATGAAAAACAAAAAAACCAAACGTGAAAAATTGAGAACGAAATTCTTGAAACTAATGGTCTAATGGAACATTTTCATTTTAAGTATTGTATATTCACTGTTTGAAGAATGAACTTGTAGAGGAAATTAAGTGTCTCGTTTTATGCTGTAAAGTTCACATACAGGAGGAGCCAAAAAAACATATTTGAAAATTTAACATTTATGGCACCAGTTTCCTATTCAGAACTTTACGGTGTGCTCATGTAATGTACACTGTACACGCAAAGAACGTTAATATTTGCCAGAGCAAAATATACAATAATATTATTATCTTAATGTCATACATGGGTGCTGCCGGATTCGTATATTAGGATGTTGATATACCATGCATAAATGATTTTATAGTTAAAATTATTACATAAAATACTGTCGATAAAAAATTTAAGTCAATAAGCTTACGTCGAATCCGAAATCTCTCAACTGAAATGAAAATAACTGTTTCGCTAGAGAGGCAGTCTAATCTATTCTTAATTCCGAGAATCCAAGGAAAATAAACTTGCTTAAATGATATATTAAAATTTAACGGTTAAATTTTAATATATTATGCAAATTTGTGTGTCTTCAGAATGTACAATTGAAAATTGAAACATGTCTTCAGATTGTTATAATTGCAAATATTTACAAAAAATATGTTTAATCGGTAGGTAGACTTGAAAAAATGATAATAATATTTGGATGACTTGTATAGTGCCGTATTTGTGAAAAATCATCTTAATGGCGCTGCACAAACTTACAATATATTTCTACAATCTTACTTCTATCTACAAACTAGACAAACCATTATAAGAATTTACGGATAAAAATTGCATACACCGGTTAATCGATCACCGATACGAAACTATATGTACAATGATTTGACCAATGAACGCAATGCTGCGTAAAAAATTACTGTACAGGCAGAAAATATACAGGACCATCCTTATCTGGGAGATTAACCACTGTAGCGATTTTGGTCGAAAAATGGATCGCTTTTATTTTTCTGTGATTGATTTCGGTTCAAAAATGGACCACATTTTAATATCATTCGTAGAACATTTATTGTAATTATTTAAAACATTTCCTTTGCCAGCCATTTACTTTAAAACGAAGCTATTGAAATTCTTTATCTATTATGACCAAAGATGTCGCAAATCCGAACATCTTAGACTATTTTAGAATGTTAAAAATAAAATAGTAAAAAAAAAATTTCCCGCCGAATTTTTTATCAGCTATTTAAGGATAAAATTAAGTCCTTTTCCCATAGATATGCACCTTTCATTATCAAGTATATCACAGACAACATACAGAAATCGAAAATATTCTATGTTGACTCGAATAAGTATCCCTCACGGCAGTTTCCAGTAAAAAAACACGCAGGATTCACGCATTTATAAACTTTTCGATTTTTTATATATTTTTTATAAATCCTACAAATATGAGATAAACGGTAAAATACAGGTTAATTCATTGACTATACAGCACAATTATAAGTTTTTATGTCTCCATGTTAAAATTCGAAGGTACGATTTTTTTAATGTTGGCGAAAATTTAAAAAATTGACCTTCTCGGAAACCTCGAGCAATCGAGGAAAAGTTTATTTATTTCGGGTGAGCTTTCCAGTGGTTAAAAGTGAGTATATTCTGAAACTTAGAAAATGTTAGTAAGTTCTCCCACATGATTTAAACTATCCCGCACTAACCACCCATGATAATTTTCTCTTAATTTATCTGCTCAATCATAAATAAAGGTGATTATTTGGAACTACCCTGTTTTTCAGAAGGCCTGACAGTCTTAGGAAATACCCTCCCATTGTCGCTTCCTTCGCGTGGATGTTTTTGTAAGCTGGCTGTAATTCGTTTATTTAACTCCCCGTTTAAGGCTTTGCAGGAAAACGTTGCAAAAGTTTAAAAACAAAAGGCGTCTCCGTTATGGAAAAGTCATAACTTTAGGAACAACAATTTTCGCCACGGAACTTTTTAGTAATTGCAAAAATATGAGGATCTACAAAACGACAAGATGGCCACATTTTTAAAATGAATTACTTTTTTCGGCTTTCTGTAATTTACGTTAACGATGAAGGTTCATTTTCGGCGGCGAAAAGTTTTTTTATTCTGTTCCAAAGTGATGTTAAAAGATGATTGAAGTGTGTTTTCGGTAAAGGGAAAGTTTTCGGAAAATGAAAATTTTAACTTACATAAAAATGAGTGTTAACTGTAATCTAAGCAGTAACCATCGTATATACAGTGTGAATACCGGACATTTATAATTTGCCGCCTCTTTTACGAGTAAGTAAGTAATATTTTAGCGGTTCTGTAAGTCATTTATTTACTTTTTCAATTGCATTGAATTGTGATTTACATTCGAAATGTCAAAATAATCTTTTTAACCCCTCAGGCTAATTTGTTCGTTCGTAAAAACTCGTAGAAATCGTTTTGTCTCCCTTACTATTATGATTGGAAATATGATCTAAACGCAGTGTTAGAGGGGAAAAAACACGCTTCACATTATTTTTACACGAAACATCATAAAAGTGAGTTGACGTTAATGTTTATTATACACTTGTCGAATAAAATACGTGCATGTTTTTTTTCCGAATTAGTAATTTTAGTTTTTTTTTTTTTTTTTTTTTTTTTTTTTTTTTTTTTTTTTTTTTGAATGTAGCTATTACTTTGTGGTTATCCATTATAGAATAATGAAATAATTTTACTTTGTATAAACCACTTATTTGATGTGCAAATCCGACCGGTTTCGGAACAAACGTTCCTTCGTCAGGGAAAGCTTATACTAATTTGATTCGAAACTGTCAAATTAGTATAAGCTTTCCCTGACGAAGGAACGTTTGTTCCGAAACCGGTCGGATTTGCACATCAAATAAGTGGTTTATACAAAGTAAAATTATTTCATTATTAGTAATTTTAGGTTTAGGTTTTATTTTTTTTCTTTTTTTTTAGGGGGAAATCAACAGTTTACAATGTGATTAATTTATACATGTATAATTTACCTTACTGAGAAACCAATTATAGATTTCCTCATTATGCTATTACATGGTGTATCTAGAAATTAATAATTAACTCAAACTGAAATCTTACATCAACTAAAAGATATTACAGGAGGTAGGTAGACATAATATATGTCATTACATAATATATCATTATGCATTTTTGTACACATTTAATAATTTTAATACACTTTTAATAGAATTTTTATATTTACTTTCGTCACAATTGAAGATATCTATATCAGAGAAAATGTTATTATATATTAAACACAGTCTTATAAGGCAAGAATTTTGGTTAGAATTTGTTTTACAGTGTTTCTATTTGAAAATATTACACGAACGTGTGTGCCGTGTAGGTACTTTAAAATCTATTCTGTTCAATAAGTCAGGACAATCAGTTATGTTATTTACGATTTTATATAGCAACATCGCATCAGAGAATTGTCTGCGTACACAAAAATTGTTGCATCAAGATACTTGTTAAGTCGATTGTGCGATTTGTAAGAAAGGTATTTTATGATTTTTTTCTGAATCGATTCATTTTGTTTACATGTACAGCATAAAATGGAGACCACACAGTTGACGCAAACTCTAAATGGCTTCGTACATACGCAAAGTATAGTTGTTTGATAATTACAGTGTTTGTGAATTCTTTTGTATTTCTTACGTTGAAACCAAGCATTTTAGCTGCTTTATTTGTTATATGATTGATATGACATTGATATTGTAACTTACTATCGAGAATCACACCTAGATCACGAATAAATTTCATTACAAAGCGATAATATTTTGATCTTCCGACAAAATAGGCCCGATTTGAGGGGTTAGCATAACTCGGTTGGTGAACAAATCTGTGAACTGTGAATTTATTTGTAGCTGATTTTAACCAATGTTGTTAAATTTGAACGAATCGTTAATGCTTTCAAATTACTATTTTAATTGCTATTTGCACGGTTACCCGTATATAAACAATAAATATACAATTCATTATGCGTTGAATCCCTGGACTTTGTCATCTTTCACTTGCGGCAACGGTTATGGTTTGAGTAGTTGAATTATTCGTAATGAACGAAAGGAAAAATAATGGGCACTGTAAAACTGGTCATTTAAAGCAATCAATGCACTCAGCAACAGCATTAGTGGCCTAAATACCATTTAAGCACTTTTGTACACCATTACGTTTACTTTATTGATTTTTGCTAGAATTTACTTATAAACGTATGGTTATGTTTGCGTGCGTCTCGACATTCACGAAACACTATATTAAATGTTAAAACACTCATTAAAAATATTTTCTTTGCCCTACTATTTAGCATTTTGTAGCGTTAGAAGTCTGTAATAAGACAAACCGTTGCTTTTTATACAACATAATTTTTAAATGTACCAAATTGATTGTGTGTTGACTGTTTAAATTTCTTTAGGTGTCAATTCAAATGAAAGGCAATCTGTTTCAAATAAGTATTCGATAATTTATTTACAGTTTTACTTTAGACATGCCTTGCAATATTCTTTGACTTTACATGGAATATGCTCCGCGACGGCTCGGTCCCTGGGTTCTAAAATACTCTTAGTTTGCTGGTTGATTAAAAAGAGGGAAGATTAAAGAAGCACATCGTATTTATAAAAATGCTAGCAAAAAGAACTAACAAAATCACAATAAACAGCACACAACTGTCAAATAGACTTGACCGGCTGGATTAGGTATCTATTTTACCATTTTTTTTGTATTTCTTGGGCATTAACTATGTAACAATTTCTAGACATTTTGTTTTTTAAAGAGTTTTATTAAATGTACATTTGTTACTTAAATTTAATTTTTCCGCGACCGGTTTCGATACAACCGTATCATTCACGAGCAGAATTAAAACTAACTTAAAAATTAAATGCAAATACCAAAGATTAATTAGGTGGGAGTAGTGGGAGGGATGATTTTGGGAGGAGGGGGAAAGCGGTGGGAGGAGTCAATATTACACGGAAACATGGTTAGTAGAGGAGATTTGCAAGGGGCTATTATTTTATTCACTAAATTAATTTTAGATTTAATTTTTTTGTTTATTTCGAGCGTTTCTAAAGCGCAAAGATTAAAGTAAGAGTTTATATTGCAATGTTTAAATTTTGTTTTTTCTTTATTGAAGCTATGGCCTGACTCTATTAAATGATTCGCAAATTCGGAGTAATTATTGTTTCGTAAACAAAGTTCATGTTCCCTGATTCTAGTTTTGAAATTTCTAGTTGTCATACCTACATACTGTGCGTCACAATCGTTACATTCTAAAGTGGAAATTTAAGTAACAAATGTACATTTAATAAAACTCTTTAAAAAACAAAATATCTATTTTACCATCTGAGGATTAGTTACTAGAACACGCAACAGGGGTTCAGCCAGACGCCGAACCATTTTACTCAATATTATATTTATTATAAATTTTATACCAAAAAGGGCAGTATTAGCTGGTTGTTGATTTTAATACTGACCTTTAAAAAAAATTCGGTCGTTTAAAACTAGCTTTACTGTAAGTATAAAAACTTTTTTCCTTCCGAAAAATATCAAAGCACAGAAAGTCATGACGCCATATGAACTGAAATTCGGTTGCGTTAACGCAGAATTTGGACAAAGTGTAAAAAACTTTGAATATATTTGAGAGACTATTATCGAAGGCCTGAGTGCATTTTTATACATCGATTTTGTGTAATGATTTTTAATAATATTTGATAACACCTAAAAATGTTTATGTATGGATCTTCATATATCCTATAAAAAGACACAAAATCATATACAAAATGTTTACTACAAGTATTGCATTAATACTAATATGTTATGAAACAAAAATAAGTATAAATAAAAATATATTATTTTAGGACTTGCTCATTTGAAAATTCAAATAACAAGGTATGGGAACGAAGTTTAAATGAGATTCGTTGTGATTTGCTATTGCTATTATGATTTGTCAGATTTCGTTATAAAGATGTGTTGTGTTACGTTCATCACGGAGAGATAATATTACGTTACCGCAGCGATCGACAACCTGCTGCTCACGAACGCCTTAAGATGAAGCCATACTAAATAATGCAAAATCATACAAAATCATATGTTTTTGTTATGAAAATTTGATGGCTTGGTAGTATTATAGATGCTTCAATTAAATACTGTGTGTAGAACATACCTTGGCCCTTAAAAACCCTTAAAAATGTCGGTCATTTTTTTTATAAGTCTTTTAATAAGCCTATAAAAAAATAAAGTATAAGGTCTATAAAAAAACTTTCAAGTCCAAACTCTCCTATTTATAAACCCTTTTTCGGATTTGGTTTTATTGTATAATGTGGCAAATTTAGTTTATTTTATAATAATCACAAAAAAATTATATTTACGCCCGAACGTCTCAAAATAAAATAAAATATGCATTTTCTCGTTGTTATTTTTGACATCATTCAATACGGCCCGCACTCTACAAATTTGGATTTTTGATGTGACCTTTATGGCATTGTCACAAGAACCATGCACTGGGCACACTTATTTCATATCAGTCACGCCCCAACCGGCGCGCGAGACGGTCGTGTGACTCCGCGTCGCTTAGTTTCGTGAAATCAATTTTATATTTCAGTTTTCTTACAATAAACAATGCGTAAAACAGGAATTAATATTTTATACAAGCCGTTACGAAATCAACCTGTAAAAAAAAATTCTCAAATACCTTTTCCAACCTTTCCAAAAGCATTTTCTCAAGTATTTTTAAACTCCTCCCATAAAGAGCATGAATTCCGATTTCGATTTTTTCCTGATCTATTGGATCGCTTTAAGTAATTATTGGTAAAGTGTCGTTTTTTCAGAAAAATCACCTCAGTGGCACTGCATTGTAAAACAACAAGGTTCCATTCGGAGGGATGACAATATCCGTAGATAATATCAATAGTTTGTATTTTAAAGTAAAATTGGTCGAAATTCTTTGTATTTGAATAATAATTTTCTATAAATATGCTTCCATTTGAGTGAGTGTTATTTTCTGTTGCTATAGGACGCTGTTCCACTATTAATAAAATTGAATAAAAAAATGTTTCGAATCTTCTCATATTTAATGCTGGAGAAAAGATAAGCGAATGGATTCAGTGCAAATGAGGACGATTCGTCTGATTGATAATCCGTTAACAAACCAATTGCCGTCTCTGATACCTAGACGCAATGTGATATGCTGAGTCTGTTTTAAAAGTATTTCGATGGAGAATAGTTCATGTAGCATTCCTCGGAATGTCATAGGCTTGTTCACAATTAAAACAATTTTTTTCCGAAAAATTTCTGAAACACGTGCTCAAAAATATCGATTTTTTTAAATTTTTTTATTATTGATTATCATTTGTACTCAACCGAGTTTTTTCTTGTGTAGAAAATGTTTTCTTTTAATTATCATTTTTGTAAAAGCTTAATTAAATATTTTTGTTACACATTGTATAAATACTTTACATTTTGTTTTACTGATTATTACTAAAAAAAGTATTTAATATGTTGGTAATCTTAAACTTCGGTAGTTGTACGCATGCGCGTAACCGCCATGTTTTATTTGTGCGCGGCGAAATCAAAGAAGACAATATTAGCAAAACTCGATCGAAAATCTGAAAAGATAAAAATCAGAAAATGATATAGGTATGTGACTTAGATGTGACGGTATTTTTTTTCTAATATTTCTGTTATCAGAATTACTATTTTTGTATTGAAATAGAAAATCGCACAAGGTTGCGGATCCTTGACTGAAAGGTTATATTCGACTCACAGCGCGCCAGTGAAATGCGAAATCATAATTCCATCAGGTTGTTAACGTATGTAAATGACATAATATATTGTACACATTATTAACTTTTAGAAATGAGTGATAACATAACCAAGACGGCATTTGCTTCATCTCCCTGAATAAATCGACTATTCAGTGTAATTTCATTCGCGCACAGGTAAATGAATGCGGGGCCATGTCATTAGGTTGTTCTGTAGTTGGCATGAACCGCTGTAATTGAGTCATTGAACATTAGAAGTCAGGCTTAAATTTTGTGGTAAATCCAAACAGTCCATTTCCTATTAGCTGTTCAAATAACACAGTAATTAATATTCGCGTTGAATTTGGTTGAATGTGGAAACCATTACGCGGCTTTTCAGTAGACGGGTAGGTCTATCTACCGAACAATAATTATTTTTTCCGCGTCTTCAATTTTCACACATTTCAATTATTTACACTCTCAACTTTCAACACATTTGAATTATTTTTTTCGTTAACTCCACACAAGAGGCTCTGAGGAGGATTTTTCCCTCAGGTCCTACGTCCTTGGGGGTGCTGTTTAGGGGGTCTTTTTTGTGGAAAGTATGGAGAAAACGTTCTGAAAAGGGAAATGGTGTGTGAATGGGTGCGTGGGAATCTTAAGTCAGTGGGTCTAGGAGTTGTATAAATCCATCTCTCCCACTGCGATGGCAAATCAATGTATCGAATGCGGGATTTGGAATCCCGCATCCTATATACCCGGGCACCCATGCTAAGACCAATGGCAGAGTTGTTGGATATCCATACGGTTGCGGAGGTACCCATACTCGCCTTCCAAATTTATATAGATAACTAATTTTTTTTAAATATTTTTCCAGTTAATAATTTTAGGATGACCTTCGTCAGCTGAGTTTTATTTTTAAATTGTTATCCAACAAATGATAGAAAACATCAAAGATCCTTTAAAAATTAAAATTAATAAATTGAATTTCAATTATTGAATTTCGATTTCAAATTCAAATGTACTTGGTTCATTTCCAATCGGATTTATATATATATATATATATATATATCAATTATAATTTCATACCTTTACTCCATCTACCTAACATAAATAAAGGAACTCTTTTGTGAATAATTTTAACCTTGGTATTTTTAATCAAATAATTTAAATGATATTTTAATAAATAATATTTTAATAAATAATTTAATCAATTCACACAACGCAAAATATTGTAATTCTACAATTTTTAGATCTGTTCCAACCTTGTAGAAAATATAGTAGTTACAACCAAGAAAATTTGATGATATAATAACACCGGATGGGCAAATCATATAAGACTTTCATTGTACTCACGGCCTGTAGAGCTCTTGAGATTTTAACATTTTTCAAAAATAACTTTTATATCATAGGTACCTACTTATTTGGCTAAGATACTTTGTTTAGAGTATATTCTATGATAATAACACTTACGAGTATTTATTGCAAAACGAAAATCCGTTGCAGAGTAATATTAAAATGTTTACTTTAAAATAAGTTCTCTCGACGATCCAGTTAGGTTAACACCATAATCACGTGCTAAAGGAAATGTAGTAAAAGAATAACAACCTTTAGGAAGGTACTTTCTAGTAAGCTTTTTATTTAAATTTGGATTTTTCCCACTTTTGTACAGTAAAACCAAGTTTAGAAACGAGACTGGAAAATGGTGGTTAGAGGTTAGAGTGTTTTAGAAAGCAAAAAAATTGAACGAAAATACTCGTGAGCATTTTTTCTTCTCATTAGCTAATTATGGCTAAAGTAGACCTTCTTAGAGCCACTTAAAAATGTTTGATTACTTAATATGTTAGGCAAGTTTTTTGTAATAATTGAGAAAACAAAACTGGCATGAAAGAGAATAGAACTTGCCTTGTCAAAATAAATCCATAATTTCATAAATATATTGCTCTTAATATTGGAGGTATGAAAACTTGTACAAAAGTACAAAATTCAATAATTTTTTAATATGTACAACGTACGCATTTGTAGATATAGACTTGCATGTAAAACCACTTTTTAACTAGGTCTTTCAATGTTAGTAAAACTTACGTTTAGCTCGTGTTCTACTTAAAAATATTAATGACTTTATACACTCATAAAATCCCGGGTCGTATCTCATATCTAGCAGATAGTAACGCGTGACGCGTAGTTGTAACTGCGACTGAACACATTAAATTCTAATTTAGTTGATTAATAAGGTGGCAAGATGTTATAAGATTATTAATTAAGTTATGTTAGTTATAGGTCTTAGAAAAGGCCATTAAATCTGCGATTAATTTTACAAACCTTTTCACTAAGCCTAACTTGTTCTGAAAGGGGTGCCGAAAGTTTCTAATTCTTGTCGAGTTTTCAACACAAGCTCGGTATCAAATAGTCCAGGGTTTCTCATTTGCCGGGTCGCGACCCGGTACCGGGCCATCAAAATAAAATACCAGGTCGCAACATTCCCGCCTTGTTTTAAGATTAAAGGTGGAAGCTTCAAGAAAAAAAAACTTAATATGTGGGCACAAAGCGCGGAAACAAGGAACTTCAAAGCATTTAGTAATTTAAGTGAAATAGAAAAAGAGTGCTACATGATGCTTTGCCACAAGACATCTTAACTCAAATTAAAGAACATTTATTAGGACTGGAGAGGAATCTTCAAGAATATTTTCCTCCAATCGACAGCAACAAAGATTGGATAATAAACCCATTTACATTCAAGTTAGATTCCGAAACTAATTTGCCACGAATTGCCAGATTCAGATGTCGACTCGTTAAATCAACTATCAACTGACACATCACTCAAGGATATATTTAACACAAGACTAAGACCATTGATAGATTTTTGGTTATCTTGTCGTCAAGAATACACAAAATTAGCTTTTTTAATTGTCACAACTTATGAATGTGAAACTTGGTTTTCAACACTAGTTTTACCTTACCTTAACCAGACCTTAGAATAAAAGTTTCGTCATTTTCCGCGAACTTCGATTCTCTAGTAACAATTAAGTAGCAGCTCCATACTTCGCACTAAAATTTAGTGACTAAATTGACAATACCAAAACATGTAGTATTAATAAAACATTTTACTATTAATAATTGTGTATTATTTTGCCTAATGGAACCAGCTCGGGTTTAAAAGTATTAAGTGGGTCTCGAAGGGGCAGTGTGAAAATTACCAGGCCACGGCAGAACAATGTTTGGGAAACACTGACATAGTCAATAGCCCGCATCGACTATCCAGATGACCAATGCAAGAAATGTTTCTTTTGTCCGCCAATAAGTTTATTTCATAAGATAGTTTTGTTCAACATCGTTACAGATTGATAGATATACTCAGTATTGCATTGGTGAAGACCACCATTCAGAATTGAAAAATGACCATATCTAAATAGCCAGGCACTTCCAAAACATCATCTTCTCCATTTCCTGCTACTTCCCTATTCCTTTAGCCTCACAACCACCATGCAATCGTGACTGTAAACCGGGCAGTAGTATGGGTGAACGATGTTGGCGACACGCATTGTGCTCGCGGTTTCGTACTAATAATTTATGGACATAAAGGGTCATGGCCTTTATTTCTATTATCTACTAGCTGGTCCCGGCAGGCGTTGCTACGCCATTTAATAATGAAATTGTTTCTCCCTGAGTGTCCTTTCTCATTCGTCCCGTTACCCTTCCGCCTCCCCTTCTTCTCCTGCGTCCTCCTCCCCTCTCTCGTTCCCACTCCGTCACCTCCACTTTCCCTCTCCCCACTCCACTCCCCCCCTTCCCCCCATCCCGCGAACCCCCCTCCCGAGTTCCCCTCCCCCCTTCCTAGTCCCCCTCCCCCCACCCAGGTTCCCCACCCCCTCCCTGGTTCTCCTCCCCCATATCTCCCTCCCTCCCGCTTTCATAGCAAGAGCCGCTTCCTCGCGTGCCACCAATAGCAATTTTTTTATACAAATTTCATAATGCCAGAGCTCACCGGAAGTTTCATAAAAACCTTGTCCTGACAATAACGAACACACAAAAAAAAGAATTATCCAATTTGATGCAGTCGTTCGAAAGTTATGCGCTTAGCAACACATTCAGCGATTCATTTTTATATAAAAGAAGACGGTGCAGTCCAATTTAAAATTTTGTGTGGTGAAATCTTTACAACTATCACGTTTAAAACCATTCACACTAAACTATCGAAGTTTGTAAAGTGTGACTTTAGAAATAACAAATTTTGTTTCGTCTAAGACCTGGTTAGTAACGAAAATTGAACGAGCATTCCCGTGAGGATTTTTCTTCTCATTAACAAAGTATGACTAAAGTGGACCTTCTTAAAGCCACTTAAAATGTTTAATAAATTAATATTTTAGGTAAGAAAGAAACAGATACGAGGGTTAAGAGCATTAGGATAATAAAAAGGATTACAAAATTATAAGCTTATTAAATGGGATTAATTTCCTAATAACTTCCGAAGCGCTCTTTGGAGGATAAGCCGATGCACGTTATTATTTTTAATGGAATTAAAGCGATTTTATTTTGAAATTAAACAATTAATCCCTCAGACTTCGACCATATTTTTTCAGAGGGTCGAAATATTTCCGCTGTGCAATAAAATCCAAATAAATTAAATATTTCAGAACATATCCGAAAACTGAAAACTGTTTTTGAAATGTGATAAAATACGCTTTCAAAATTTATAAATCAAAATAAATACACAATTTTTAAAGCTTAAAAATTTTGCATGCAAACATAAAAACGTTTTTAAAATAGTTCAAAATTGTTTTTTCTAACTAAAATTACTGATAACGAAAAACATTAAACACATTCATATTTTATTAGACAAATGTAATTATCGCCTCATTTTTTTGTCGTTCCTTTTAAAAATAATTGATAAAAAAAATCCCAAAGTTAATTTTTTTTCGAATGGCGATCCAAAACTTTGGTTTCATAAAGGTGTGCATTTTCTGTTTTTTGGTTCAATTTCGTTTTCCACTTCTAACACCGTTTAAATCATATTTGTCACCATGGTAGTAAGGAAGACACAACGATTTCTATGAGACCTATACGAGTTGTTTCGAATAGCGACCAAATTAGCGTAAAGGGTTCAAAATGATTCCTGTTTTTTTTTATGTTACCGAACGTCAGAAACTCACACCTTAAGTATATATTTGTTTTCTTAGCTGCATGTACATAGTCGTTAAGAGCGTTTAACCAGCCAGCGGCCGAAAATCCACATTTCATCGAAAGTTGTTCTTACGATGAGAAATATTAATTTTTCTCCGTACCAGCTTTTTAAAATTATAACTCAATATCAATATTACTTCATTCCAAATTAGCTTTAATTTATACCTATATCCAAAAATGCTGAAAGGTGTGATGATAAAACTATTAAAATAATGTCGTTTTTGTAATTATTTTTTGATTATATAAGTATTTATCATTTTTCAATAATGTCAAAGTTAAATAAGAATGTAAAAAATATCTGAAATATTTTAGTTTGTAAGTGCGCAAATAAATACACAAACGGACCAATTTTCGTCAAGAAACACAAGTACATATATATTTTTTAATGATTTTATTGAAACTAAAATTAAAATTCTAAAACATGCCCAGATAATGTATTGATTTATTGTACTGCATGATTATATGATGTGAAATGTGTGTGGTATAATACAAAATCTTTTTTGAATATTTAACAAATCTGCCAACGATTTATGGTATAACCTTATTATACTTAAAATAAACATTTTTTCTCAAAATTTAAAACATGCGAATGCTAGATAAAAGAACAATCTTTCGAAATCCATTTTTAATTTTTTGTGGAAAAGAGTCAGTATATCTAAAATCTGATTTTAAAATGACATATTTCTGGTTTTCTCTGTTAATACCCTCTTAATTGTTGTGCATGTCGCATAAGATTCCCGAATTGCCCGAAGCCAGTGGGACTATGGCATCTGCGAATGGAATATGTATGAGTTTGTGGGAGGCATCGACCACCTATGTATGCTAGGAAGATATTTAGAGTGGAAAGGATACGGGAAGAGAAAGGTTGAGAAGATCGAAACACGGCCATTTGAAATAACATTTCGATTCTGAATAGTACTCGATCACAAGGGCGACACCACTCTCTATATAATCCATTATAATCATGTATTGTTGTACCACATGTGTACCGTATAACATTATGATTAACAATATTGTATTGTTTGTATATCAAATGCACACTCCTAACTTATAACTTACAATGTTCATGTGAGTTATATCTAAACGATTTACAAACAAAATCAGTACTTTGCTAACTTCTGATGTGTGAAGTTTTTTCATCCCAAAACCAAACACTAACAAATGAGGTTCCATAAAGCCGGTTCCCATTACATTTTAATGTACTGGAAGTGATATTAACAGGTAAAATATATTATTTAGGTAAGATTATTGAAGATTAATACCTGCATGAATATGATTTACGTATTATATGAATATTTAAACATTTTTGAAAGGAAAATTTTGAGGCGCATCTTCGAACCGGTTCTAGAAAATGGATTTCGGCGCAGACGTTACAACAATGAGCTCCATACTTTGTTTAAGGAGCTAAATGTCACAAAATTTATAAAACTGGTAAGACTTCGGTGGCTGGATCATGTGGAGAGAATGACCGAGCATCAAGCACCAAAGTCCCTGCTGAACTCAAGATCGATAGGGCGAAGGAGTCTAGGAAGGCCTAGATTAAGATGGAGCGACAAAGTCCTCAAAGACACATCTACCTTGGAGCTTCTAAACTGAAGAGAGCTGGTACAAAACCGAGATGAGTGGAGGAAGACTCTTGAGGAGGCTAAGACCCACCAAGGGTTGTAGAGCCAAGAATGATGAACATTTAAACACAAATATATTTAAAATATCAATATAAATTCAGAATAAATCGTACCAATTAATAATTTTAGATAAAGATTCTTAGAAAGCGTATACTTAATCAGTATTTTTCCAAGGCCGATTCGCAAAGTTGTTAAAACTATTCAGAAAAACATTTTTATCCAATTTTGATTTATTACCTACGATACTTTTATTTATTCATGGTTTAAAAATCATCCCTGTACCGTAAAATAAAGTGCACATACTAATATATTCTGTGCATGATATCATATATTTATGTACGACGACCACGTCAATTAATTAAAATTGCCTGCACTTATTATATTTATATTCTTTTACATATTATTTTGGAACATCTTCTGTGTGATTGGGCATTGAATTTTGTAAAGGGAGTTATTACACTGATTTTCTTAGCATGCAAGACATGGCAGAGTCGGGGTCAGCACATTACGATTACAGTAGAGCAATAAAGAAAGTGAAGGAATTAAAGTCGGAAAAGAACAATGGTTTCCTGCAGCTGACTTAATTAACAAAATTGGATTAAACTGGGTGTTATTTGGATTGTCCCTCAAAATAAATCTTAGATTTTTCTCAAGTGAAAACAACGCGTAGGTATCATGTAAAGCTCGTCATTTAAATAACATTCGTATGTAGGGTTTTGGGTTTCTGAAAAGTTGCGCTTTATATTTACGCATTAGGTAACCTTGGAGAAATATTTTTTATTAGTATGCGGTCGAATTAGTGTTCCGATATTCTAACATTCTCATTAGTGTCCGACCGAGACAGGAGTTTCCACCGAAACCGAAACTTTTTTATACATGTTAAAAATCGATTGTTTACTGTTATTTGGCTTATTTTTTACACTTATTCAGACATTTAACACGTGTTAAATTAAATAAATAAAAATAAAGACAATGATTTAAGTATGTGAAAAATAACATTTTTTTATATTACTTTAATAAAACAAATAAAATTTATAAAAAAATAACTAAACATGTTATTTATTTAATTTAATAAGTCTGAATAAGTGTAAAAAATGAGTCTAAAAATGTTTCGTTTTCGGTTTCGGCAGAAAATCTGCTGACGCGCACTTGAAGTGAAATATCACAAAACTGCGCTGCATAAATAATACGTTATTATTACGATTATGCCGAAACTAGATTTTTTTGCCGAAACCGAACCTTCGGTCGGTCACTAATTTTAATATAACGGCTTTCTCGGGAAGACAGAATGGAAAATAAGTTTTTTTTCTCGCAGAATTCAAAATCGTTATCTCCTAAAACCAAATCAAATAAAATCTATTCTATTGTGTTACAAAAGTTTAGATTTTAAGTTCGATTATTAAGGCCCGAGTGTCAGTTCACTCAAACTACTGAGCTCATAATGAGATAAATTTAAAACTAAAATAACAATGTAAGAAGATCGAAATGACAAATTGAAAGTAAATCGCGGATCTATCGTCTACAATTTTTATTATAAATAACCTTTGTTGAAATAATTACCAGAAAAGTAGGCGAATTACAGCATGTTACAACAAAGCCGACACAATTGAGTTTGAGAATGCATCCGCGTGCAAGAGTAAAGGGGATGTATAGAACTAAAGTTGGTCTCACCCAACAAAAAAAACATCAGAAACATTCGCACAACAATGAAGTTCATTTCGCCATAAATTATTCACTGCCACTTTTCGATAGTTACAAGGAAGGCATTGTGGGTAATACAGGTTGGGCACAGTTCCTCGCTTTGAGTTATGTGTTGCCTAGATTGCATACAAACAGGCTCTATTCAGCGACGCGCAGCCGGAAGTGAAATGCATACAAGCAAATTTAGAAGGAAGGAAGCTTCGTTTATATTTAAGCAAAATGAAGCTTTCTCACAAGTACGTGATGACGTTTCTGCCAGCTGCTGCGAAGCGAGAAATGTTTATCGGATTTAAATGACAACTTTGATGTGTTTGACTTGTAATTGTTTCGTTTACGATGCGTATGGCAAGACGACCACCATTTCAGGATTTATGGAAATTGTCACGACGGGAAATAAACTTTATCGGATTGGGGTAGCTTCGTCAACTCAAACCCATGGAATTGTGGGCTTGTGTTATTAAAAATTTGATTAAAAATCTTTCTCGGCTTTGCTGTTAAAATTGCTCATTAAAATGCTAATTAAAACTAATACGGCACTAAACATGTCGGTCTAGGCAAGCAATTTTCTAAAATAATTTTTTCATTTTTTAAAAAGTACGCATTTAAATATTAACCTTGGCAATACCTTCTAATATAATATGTATTAATTGCTTCTTTTTATTTTAAATGTTTATTATAGAATCCGATTGTTCCTCAATTTGGTAGGCCGCCCTGGAACCATTTATTGGATAACCAACACCTCTGCCATTCAGGACACCTCAAGTGGTTCGCTGCATCTGGTTACTTAGCAGGGGTGACCGGATTCATGGGGTGAATTTCGTCTAGGTCTTAGCGTCCAATACGTTTGTCCACCTACTGCGTGGCGGGCCGGGTCGGGAAAGATTTTTTGGAGGAGAACTAACTTAGACCTCTCCAGCCGGTATCTCTCGATCCATCGTCTCATCGCCCGGCATCGCAGTTGGAGGGATGAATTCATACGTCCAAAGACACATATACCTCGAGATTCCTACACACCTCTCGTACTTTTTCCCTTCCCTGAACTTCCTTTCCCTCCACACAGCGCCCCCAAAGATGACATAGGCCAATGTAAAAAAAAAATCCTCACTAGGTCACCAACTAACATGAAACTATTAGTTAACAACCACCCTCACGCGATTCAAAACACTATTTAAGAAATAGTTTTTTGGTTGACATTGTTATTTAATATTATAGTTATAACTCATGATGAACATAACGCAGCGAATTAAAAATAGTTTTGTTTACTTATAAATCCTAAACAGAGAAAGCGACGCTAATTTCATTACGCCAGAGTTCAAAGCGATCCTTTAAAGTTAAGAAAATGAGATCGTGCATCACGAAAGGTTGTCAGAGAACCAACGTACATAATGTACACATATTATTTATACTCATCTTTTAATATATAAAGCTAAGTACTAAGTTTACACCATTTATAATTCGAGAACGGCTGGACCGATTTTTATGTTCTTTAATTTGTTGGATTTGTCTCCGCCCCAAATAGCAGAATAGCTATTAAAATATCGGAAAAATTCACAAAAAAAAAAAAATTATGAAGAAAATTCTTTTCCTCAAACATTTTGTATGAAACGAATTCTCACCCTTTGAAAGAGCTGCAGGAATATTGTGATAAGTATAATATTGAGTAGTGAGTGAATTCCAAAAATCAAAAATATCAATTGTCAATGCGCTGATTGTTTTGCTTTTGTTCTTAAACATATAATGCTGCCCCTCTTTCTTACAAGCCAAATGTCAACAGTCAAAAATGGGACAAACAGTTAACGTATGTCTGCACCCCTCCAAAGGAAAAATACAATAATTATAATAAATCTCGGTCACACGTATAAAGAAAATGAAACGCAATTCCCGTAAGTAAGTGGAAAAATGAGAAAATAACAAAAATTATAAATCCGTACACAACGCCATTTCTGATACTGACAAAAATAAAACACGGACATTTGCTCATCGATAATAATTGTTTCATTGTGTAATTTTTAAGTTAATAAAAAAACTGAATTTAATTCATCTAATAAGTTAAGAGGGCATTAGCAGAGAAAACCGGAAATACGTCTTTTTCAAAAAAAATTTTAGACGTATTGACTCTTTTCTACAAAAAATTATAAATGGATTTCGAAAGATTGTTCTTTTATCTAGCATTCGTATGTAATAAATTTTGAGAAAATTTTTTAATTTTTAGTATAATAAGGTTATTCCATAGGTCGTTGGCAGATTTGTTAAATTTTCAAAAAAGTTTTTGTATTATACCACACCCATTTCAAATAATGTAATCATGCAGTAAAATAAATCAATACATTATCTAGCAGAGTTATGTATTAGAATTTTAATTTTAGTTTCAATAAAATCATTAAAAAATATGTACGTACATGTGTTTCTTGACGAAAATTGGTCCATTTATGTATTTATTTGCGCACTTACAAACTAATATATTTCAGATTTTTTTAACATTCTTATTAAATTTAGACATTATTGAAAAATGATAAATACTTATAATCAAAAAATAACTACAAAAAGTACATTATTTTAATAGTTTTATCATCACGCCTTTCAGCATTTTTGTATGAAGGTATAAATTAAAGCAAATTTGAATTGAAATAAATTCGATATTGAGTTATAATTTAAAAAAGCTGGTAAGGAGAATAATTAATCTTTCTCATTGTAACCGCCCTGCACGATCGTAAGAACAACTTTCGACGAAATGTGGATTTTCGTCCGCTGGCTGGTTAAACGCTCTTAACACAACAGTTTTTGATTCTGATGCGTTACTAAGTTCCCGGGTCAGCTAGTAAGATAATAAAAACAATGTTTTACACATTTTTATTGACTTTTTATGACTTTTCATTAATTATTTGTAGGTAAACCTACTCGTACATATCGATAAGCAATTAACATGCCCGTGAAACAAATATAGGGTTAGTACTTACACCTGGGATAACGTGGGAAGGCAATGCATTAGGTTGTTTTCATTACTTATACATGTATGTAATGTATTTTGGAGGCGTTATTTCGGAATAAAGGTCAGTCGATTGGATTAAAAAGTCCTTTAGCTGTATGAAGGCTACGAACAATGTCTTTTATTAGACCTCAACGAATGGTGATTCAACCTATGGCTTTTAAGGTATAAATAAATCACCGAAAACGAAATACAGTTATAAATAATGTAATGATTCGTTCATTATCTTGTCCTGTGCGGATTCGTTCCGTTTTTTGGAATAATTGTCGTTCAGTTTGAATTAATTCCGTAGATTGCGTTGCGTATAAATTCCACAATGGGTGCCGGTAAATTTAAATAAAAAACTGCAATTATTTTGTCGTTATGCAGCGAAAATACGTTTTGTATAAAGCAGCTTTTTTTCATGGATGTATTTATAGCTGGTATCCGGCATGCGTTGCAATGCCATTCAATGAAATAAATTGATTCTCCTTGCATGTACTTTCCCGTGCGTCCCCGTTCATCTCCCGAGTCCCCTTCCCCTCCTGCGTTCCAGTTCCACCTTCCCCGCCTTTCCCCTTCCCATGTCACCAATCCCGCGAATCCCACCTCCCCCGTTCCCCTCTTCCTGGTGCCTTTCTTCCCTGCCGCTAAAATATATAAAATACACACTTTTTATACAAATTTCATAACGCATTATATCAGAGCTTACCGTTATGTATAACATATAACCTTTGCGGGCGTGCGCACAACATATCACCAAAGTTTCATCGCAATCGGATGAACGATATGGCAGCGCATAAAATACGAACGAACAAACAAACCAACAGATATTAATTTTTATCTATAAGATTTTCTGATAAAGCATATGAATCTAAGATTAGTGTAAGAATTTACAATTTACTTGTTCTATTAATTCTACAGCAGATTCGTGAAAAATCACGGATAGTTATTGATAAATCAGTTTCGATTTTGAAAATTAAAATTAAAAAAGGCAATTAAAAATATTACATTATTGGAAGAAATTTTATCACTACCAATTTCGAAAACAGTGACACTTAAATTCATAGCAAATCTAAGTTTCATCGAACTAGAGTTAAATCCATTTATCCCCAAAGATGACATAGGCCCTGAGGGAAATTATTTTCCTCAGGGCCTCCTGTGTGGAACTGATGTAAAAAAAAAGTTTTCTCAAGGTTTTACTCCTACAGCGTGTGAACTGCACACTCGTATTGAAGTGAAATTTCTTTAGCGCCTGTTCGCGCGTTTTTATATGGGATTGATTGGGTATTGCATTCGCAGACTTGGTGGGTAGATATGTCAAAATCCTGAATTTATCCCACCTACCTAATCTTTCCTTCCAAAATGTCGCCATAAAAATTGTTGCAAGAAAGTACTCAACTTTGGAGAGGTGACAGTGTGTTTTCCTGCTCAGTACAAAATAACATCTCAGACAGGACGCATGTATCGTAACCTCTTGTTATAAGAATATTGCGAATTTAAACAGTGAGAAGTGTACACCAAAACTGGAGATCAGCGAGGCCCCATCTGCAACGGTGAGTCCTATTTTCCTTATTCCAATCTGTGCTTATCTAATTTTCCAAAAGCACAGATCTGAACTATCGACTGACTATCCATCAGGTTTTGCGAGTGTATGCTATTTAATCATCCCATATAACTTAGCGTTTTCACGTAGTTTCGGGACTGGTCCTTCGAGGGCTGCATAGGCTTTGCTCTGCAGCATTTACCGCCAATTAACAGTGGAGTCGCAGTTTCGCGACAACAGCACCGTTGTGATTTGAAACTCATTGAAACGGAAACGACTCTAAAAAGTCTAACTATTTCATATATATGGAGACATCTCATATATGAAATAGATGTCTATATACATATTATATATACATCAAATTAACGCAGGTAGAAGATATGCAGTTGCACAGTGTGTCAAATGTGACGAACTCAATTCAATTAGAATATGAGTTCTACTAAAGAAAAATTTATTATTTTTTATCATGTAATTTTATTAGTGAGTCCCTTGATGAATAAACCTGAAAATGCATAAGTTTTCATAAATTTCATTATAAATTGCATCAAAACCGCATTCAGTTTGAATTAATTTGTATGTAAATTGGCCGCGCGTTGATAATTTCCACTCTGCATTTCAACATGTGAAACCTTTTAAATTCTCAGTACTCGAAATTCAGATGTATTTTTTCAAACATTCGTTCGTACTTTGCAGATCTACTGTTGATTGTCCCACCTGAATTCTGTGACAATGGACCACTGCTTTTTTATTGTTATTCTTCAATTTATTTCCTGGTGTTTTCTTTCTTTTTCTTCGTATTTTTTTGTGCATTCCGGAATGTGGGGACAGTTTAAACAAATAAGTGTGCATACCTGCACACACACAAAGAGAACTGAAAGTGAATAAAACTTATGTTGGTCGATACATATTATTTAAAATAAAATAATAACTACGCAACACCGCTTTTATTTTTTGTACCTGATAGCGACATTTCGCTACGAACTGTAGCCTCGTCAGGGCAGTATAATAAACTAATAAAATCTACAAAAAATGTTTAACATGTTAAGATTTTACGGTAGATTAGAAAAAATGGGACGAGCTCCAGTGGAATGCCCTTTGTCAATTGATTAAAAGTTTATGTCGGACTTTTAGGGTTTATTTAGTTGTTAATGATTTTGCTAAATATTTTTGGTTTTCCGTAAATCCAACGCTTTTATTTTCGTTATTTGTTGTTGGGGTGTTATGCCGTGTTGCGCTACCTCCTTCTTTAGCCAACGTTTCGGACAGCGTTGCAGTGTCCATCATCAGGGCAGATCCGGCAGATACGGTAGATGTAGACACATAGATTAGGTAGACACATCTACCGAATCTGCCGGATTTGCCCTGATGATGGACACTGCAACGCTGTCCGAAACGTTGCAGTATCCATCATCCGCGAATCTGCCGGATCTGCCCTGATGAAAATCTAAAAACGTATCTGTCGAATGCTTTTAGATTGACTAGTTTAATCCTTATTCCGTTTATACACGTGAATATACAAGTTTTGGACAAAGACACTATTACATTCAACAGT
The DNA here is from genome assembly GCA_917880885.1 of Limnephilus marmoratus. Lineage (NCBI taxonomy): Eukaryota > Metazoa > Arthropoda > Insecta > Trichoptera > Limnephilidae > Limnephilus > Limnephilus marmoratus. The sequence goes on along the minus strand of OU862922.1, from coordinate 8,868,944 downwards.
CTTACCCTTGAAAATAAAATAGACGAAAACAAAAATAAATTCATACTCAAAATTACGAAATGGATTAAAGAACAGAAAGACAATATTACCAAAATCTTATAACATAATAAGAATAAAACACATTCACGTAACACACAAAACCAATATAAAACACATTATAAAATAATTCATTTAATCTATAATTTTACCTTAATCATAAATTTTTATTTTTATTTAAATTTAAGCTTATTTTTTTAATGCAGCTTTATTTTTAATATATTATGTATGTATACATTTTTGTTTCGTAAAATGGAGGCCTCAGCACAGGTGAGCTCCCCACTGAGGCCGACATTGCAGAATTGTATTTGAAATTTAAGATATTATATCAAATAAATAAGCTATAAAGGGTTCCATGACAACTCCACAAGGTGTCGTTTTAACATCACATTGAAAAGTTATTAAATATTATGAAAAATTTAGAAAAAAATGCCTTTAACCTTATCTAACGTAATCCTTTTATCCAAGTTTTTTTCATCACTGTTAATGACTTTTCGACGGAATGATGAAGTTGTTCACATTTTTGAGTTGTCCGGTCACAGCAGTAAACCAACGGCTGTATTTTTATTAAACAGTAGTCTGTTTCTATTCAGGAAACTCCTAGAAGCCATTACTACTTACTTGGTAGGTGCCCTTTGACAAGGATATTAACATTACGCGACGTTTTGCCGATAAAAAACATTAAGAAATCACTATATAGACGAGGGTAAATACCCGTGTAGCCTAAACTGTCCTCTTTATCTTTCACTTTCATTAAAAATTTACCTATAAATAAAATTCCATTTTAAATAAATGAAACAATGTATAATGGGTAACCACAAAGTTATAGCTACATTCAAAGTATAAAATTTCATTTTTTTTAAATTATTTTTTATTTGGGAGGTTATTGGCCAAAATTTAATGATTACAATTTTTTATTGCGATTTGTTTGATCGTAGATTTTTCTTGTTTAAAGTTGGTATTTGATAAATGTACCGTAACCAGCCTAGGAGGTTTTGAACCAGCCCATGGATCATGGAATGCAAATCGGTGTGTTTGTGGGAGAATTCCTAAAAGGGCCCGCTACCCGAATTTCAACCGATTTCTTACATATCTCCCTTAAATACGTTAAGTTTTAAAGTTCTTAAAAAAATATATGTTATTCTTGAAGACAATATCAAGACATTCCCTCGATAGAAAAAAATTGCAAAGAATGCTCCAAAAATTATTATAAACACGTTTGTTTCAGTACTTTACAAGTTACACGCATGAAAAAAATCATAATGTTTCTTTATGCTGTTTAAGACAACCCCGCGAGATTTTTGCTCTATTTTAAACGAGTCGTGTTTTAACATTTTCACAATCGCATCGATTTTAAATACTAGCGCGCTCCTCTAACATTCGTAATTTCTTATAATCTTCTTCTTTTTGAGCCCGGTTGCGGCGCCTTAATGGTTGTATCCGTATAAGTAGGTTAATGGTAAGGGAATCTTATATTATCAATTATAAAGAATAAAAAGGATTTAAAAATATTTTTTTTACCTTCATAATATATAATACCTACTGTAATACATTTTAGTAGAGAAAGAAAAATAATAGTTTTCAATCTAAAAAACAGGTTTTTTTTACACAACATACGTTCCCAATTATGAAATTTCTGATTTTACCAGGATATGAATTCCAAAGTGGATAAGTGGTGACTAACAGGACGATAGTTTTAAAATAATATTATTAACAAACAATTCCAATATGGTGGGTTCCTTTATCTTCCAGCCAATACAAATTTACAACGTAATACATGGCGTTGGTCCAAAAAAAGTTACAGAGACTTTCGTAAATTTTTGTGACAGGGCGCCTATACTTATACATTGCAAGCAACAGGTTCGCTTGTCACCTTTCCATTAATTTTGACACAGATCAGAGGAAATAATTTTTTTTTAGTGTTCAACCTTTTCCAACTTTCAGTAAAGACATTAGATGAGAGGGAAGACGCAAAAATATTATACTCCAGCGTAAATTATTTTTATAAATAAATGAAACAATGTTACTTTATTTAAACCACTTATATATTTGAGTAAAGCCGACCGGTTTCAGAACGACCGTTCCATATTCAGGGCAAACTTATACTTAAATAAATGAAGACAATATAGGCGAAACTCAATCGAAAATCTGGAAACAGAAAAATCAGAAAAACATATTGACACCTCTGGGACTCGAACCCAGGACCTCTTGCTTTCCGGGCAAACGCGCTAACCACTGCGCCACGGTGTCGATATGAAATTCGGTCATGTTTAACTGTACCATACTTCGACTAAGAACCACCTACATTATCTTCATTTTCTTTAACGCATATATTATTGGCTACTATCTTTATGTATGATTGCAAGATTCAAACCCGAACTAAATGCACTCTAGATAGTGTCTGGATAAATCTTTATCCATTTTATTTAATATGCGACATCTATCGACTTTTCTGCAAGTCTAGGATGAATATTTTATTTTTTTTATTTTAACTTTATGAGTAAAACCTCAAATTGTAATATTTAAATAAATGAAGACAATATAAGCGAAACTCAATCGAAAATCTGGAAGTCCTGGGTTCGAGTCCCAGAGGTGTCAATATGTTTTTCTGATTCTTCTGTTTCCAGATTTTCGATTGAGTTTCGCTTATATTGTCTTCATTTATTTAAATATTACAATTTGAGGTTTTACTCATAAAGTTAAAATAAAAAATAAAAAAACAAACTTATACTGATTGACAGTTACAAATTAGAGGATGGGAACAATGTATTATTATGGCAGGGATGGAGCCGTTGCTAGGTATTAATGAAGAGTGGGTGGGTAGGGGAACATATCCATGATTGGGCTGTAAGACAATATTTTAAATATTTTACAATTTTTTTTTCATCCACTAATTTGTAACTGTCAAATCTGTATACGTTTGCCCTTAAGATAGAACGGTCGTTCTGAAACCGGTCGGCTTTATATAAGCGGTTCAAACAAAGTAACATTGTTTCATTTATTTATAATGGATAACCACAAAGATATAGCTACATTAAAAAGTATAATTTTTTTTTCTTGCTTTACCTACTACCTTGAATTTTTTTGAACCATTCATTTTTTAATGAATCTTAAATTAAATAGCGCCAAGTATTCACTTTTATCCGGTATTACCGGTCAGTAGCTGAGTGGGCATCGCCTTTGGGTCCCACCCGGGCGTCGCGTGTTCGATTCCTTGGCTGGCTAAGTCCTCCATCGCGACACAAGCAACATTTTCCGCTTAGTGTGGTGGTAGTAGGAGATATTCAAACATTGTTGGGTTATTCGTAATCCGTGAATGTTTGTCATTCTTTAAAAAAAAAAAATACAACGTTGATTATAATAATCTCGAAACTCGACAGATCTTTTAAGCATTCGAAACTTGTGCGTATAATGTATTTTTTTTTATAAAATACATGTTTTGTTGTTTTAAACAGCAGCAAAGAATTTGAAAGGTTGTAAGTAGTACGCATGGACGCAGTAACAATATTATGTGGGTATACGAGTATAAATTAAATTGAAATAAAATGACACCTTAAAAAAGAGTTTTAAATAAACGAACGTAATAAAATTAAATACTTTTCTGAATTTTTATGACGAAGTAAATTAGCGTTAACAAAAATTGTTCAAAGAAGCGAAACTAGCAGTCCACAATGGAGTGCTGATAACTACACTGATGTATGGCAGTGATGAAATCCCTGCGGCGTATACACGTTTCTCACATAAGAAATGAATGAATTAAATAAATGAATTTAAGAAATGAATTAATTATAATGGGGAATATTAAGAAAGGGACACTTGAGGAAGACATGGCACGAACAAGTAAACCAAATACTTGAGTCAGGCGATATCAAGAATCAGAATAACAGAAGAGTAAGTAATGAGGCAAAGAAGGTATGACAAGATCGATTATTATTTTTTTATTTTTTACTTAACTTTATGAGTAAAACCTCAAATTGTAATATTTAAATAAATGAAGACAATATAAGCGAAACTCAATCGAAAATCTGGAAACAGAAAAATCAGAAAATTATATTGTCTTCATTTATTTAATTATTGCAATTTGAGGTTTTACTCATAAAGTTAAAATAAAAAATAAAATATTCATCCTAGACTTGCTGAACAGTCGATAGATGTCGCATATTAAATAAAATGGATAGAGATTTATCCAGACACTATCTAGAGAGCATTTAGTTCGGGTTTGAATCTTGCAATCATACTCATTCATTTATTTATTTATTTATTATAGATACAAAAGGTTATTATAGATACATAAAGATAGTTGCCAATAATATATATGCGTTAAAGAAAATGAAGATAATGTAGGTGGTTTTCAGTCGAAGTATGGTACAGTTAAACATGACCGAATTTCATATCGACACCGTGGCGCAGTGGTTAGCGCGTTTGCCCGGAAAGCAAGAGGTCCTGGGTTCGAGTCCCAGAGGTGTCAATATGTTTTTCAGATTTTTCTGTTTCCAGATTTTCGATTGAGTTTCGCTTATATTGTCTTCATTTATTTTTTTATAGATTATTATTTTATTCTCGGTCCGTCCTCTCTGCCTACCCCTGCGGACAAACCGCGTGATGCTTTTTTTATGTGAGTACCTCACAAGAATCCCAGCTGCTCCCGTCTGGAGCCAGTGATACTACGGCATCCCCAATTGGGGTATGTTGTGAGGCTGAAGGAAGTAAGAATGGGGGTGAGGAAGGTGGGGAAGTACCTAGCTATTCAGATCTAGTCACCAAACACGGCTAAAGCCATTTCACGTAACCTTTCAATTCTGAATGGTGGTTTTACACCAGGGCGATACTGAGAGAATGTTCCACTCTGGAACGTGCTGCAAATGAACTACGTGTTATTTTTAATGAATTAATTCTGAAATAACACAAATTATACAAGTAACATTTATTTGCCCCGACACATCCCGCGACCTTCGGATTGTGATTCCCCCCTAGAACACGCCGGTCATGATTGGTTAGTTACTTGAGGTTTTTTTTTCCTGGAGCAGGCGAATTCCTTGAGAGTGAAGAATTTGTCAAAGTTCTAAAGTTGCAAAGATTTTCCAAAATTAATGCATCCGACATTTAATAAATAACTTCCTTTTGTAAAATCTCCAAGAAAGCGACATTTTCTTTGGAGGTTGTTAGTTCAGAGTCTTTAGCTCTTATAGAATAAATTAAGCGAGTAATTTATCGACCAGAAAACCTCAAAAGCTCTTGCACTTGAGTAGGTATCTTTGTCCATACTTTTTATTTAGTTTTACTTAGAAAAAAGTGCATTGAGCACTTTTGTTATGATACCCAACAGCGTGCATTTATATTTATGTCCATACATCTTGCACATACACTCAGTTAGGACTATCAAATTTAATAAAAGTTGTAACTCACAACGAAAAATGTGTTTCTTAACCCTAGCGTTCCGTCTTCTGTGTTTTATAATTGCGATACCCATTTATACATTAAAAATTCTTCTCTTTTTATGTATGTGACACTTCAGAAGAGCCTGTACATAATAATAATCTGTACATAATAAAGACAGGGGAACTATGTCACCACACTGTTGGGTAGCGTTGTGAGGCGGGTTTAATTAGGGGCTGTATGAAGGGATCTGTAAATGTACATAATAAAGACAGGGGAACTATGTCACCACACTGTTGGGTAGAAATGTGAGGCGGGTTTAATTAGGGGCTGTATGAAGGGACCTGTAAATGTACATAATAAAGACAGGGGAACTATGTCACCACACTGTTGGGTAGCGTTGTGAGGCGGGTTTAATCAGGGGCTGTATGAAGGGATCTGTAAATGCGGGTCTTGAAGAGCAAAAACAGATGCCGATAGCTTTTTCCACGTACACAAAACGAGTCCAAGAAACGATATGTTCTTATGGACGCAACTGTGAACGTCTCCGTCGAGTTTCACGCAAGTGCACCGTTGCACGTAGAATCAACGATCCCCGAAGCAGTACACATTCATAATAAATGCAAAATAAAATTTATCATCGGTACTTCTTATTCAAGCAAAAATGTGAAAAATTGCTAGTGGAATAATAAAAAAATAAAAGTTTTAAAAAACTCATAGATTGATAGGGTATTATGCTGTGTTGTGCTACCTCTTTCTTTAGCCAACGTTTCGGACAGCGTTTCAGTGTCTGTCATCACCTCACACATCTGTGTTAATGATGGCTAAAGAGGAAGTGCAACATGGCATAATGCCCCAAAAATAAATAACGATGATACTTTTGGCTGTGAAAATACACTATTAATTGTTTTTGTGTTTAATTGGTAAAACTCCATTTAATTTTTTTAAATTTTTAAAAATTAAAATTTAATTTAATAATATTATTTTCAAATTCTGCGAGTATTTTTGTTCCAGCAGACAGTTTGAAAATGGTCTTGTAAACCGAAACAGCTGTAACAAAAAAAAGTGAAAATATATAACTATTTCTCCGACCGAAACAGGATTTTCTACCGAAACCGAAACCGAAACCAAATCTTCGGTAGCTGTATCAGTTTCGGCCGAAACCGAAACCGAAGCCTAAATTTTTTTAGACATGTTAAAAATCTATTATTTACTGAAATTTGGCTTATTTTTTACACTTATACAAACAGTTAACATGTGTTAAATGAAATTAAAAAAAAAACAATAATTGAAGTATGTGTGAAAATACATTTTTTTTTATATTACTTGTTAGCGCCAAGTATATTGGTTGCGCTTGGCGGATTGCTTTTGTGTTTATTTTGGATTTAAATATTATTTATTTCCTATGGCAATGAATATCTCCCTTCCCCCGCTCCCCTTATGATTCCCTGCTGTCACTATTCCGCAGATCGCAAGTATTTTTCGGTGCTCGAAGTTTGTGTGTTAATAAATCATCGCAGATAACTCGCATTAACAATAATTCTTTTTAAAAAAGTGATCCGCAACTAAATGGTGATCTCATCAAGTAAACATTCCAGAAGAACCTACTCCTCTACCGTGAGTTTTTACCTATCCTATATATTTATTGCCACTATATTTACGCAGAAGTTAATTGCCAGAGATTGTAACCTCTAAGCAGAAACATTATGATCCAAACGAGCCTGATAATTTAATGTAAAAAAGAACCAGCGCGCTATTTTACGGTGTAATATTTACGGCATGGTGTTTCAGTGTATTATTAAATTACGGTAGGTAGGTAGTTAGTGTTCGAGTTCACATTATCATCGCAATATTATTTTTACAGTAGATCTAGACTAGACTTCGGTCTCGCAATAATTTTTCATCAGTAGAATAATTAACATCCTGTTAAAAATGCCCGAGGAATCCTCTGTCACAAAAATTAATCGTGAAATTCAACTTTTAGATGCAAGACAAAATTCGTATCTTTCAAGGATGCAGATAATTTATGAAAGTATACAACATTTAAAATCGACTGTTTCAAGAAATACGTTTTGCGCGCATGCTGCTCTGTTAGTTGAGATTAGAAAAGAATTTATGGAAGTTGTTGGAAAAATTAATGATTTGAAACTCCAGATTAATTCAGAATTTATTCCAAATTTTCAAATCGAACAATCATTTGACGAACTCTACGCAATTATTCAGTTAACAGCTAAACAAATAGGTAACAATAATATAAATGAGCCTACCACGCTACAAAAATCCCATAAAATTAATAACATTAAGCTGCCAAAGCTATCTTTACCTCCATTTGATGGAAATTTATTGGAATGGAAGATTTTTTATCAAACTTTTAAAACACTCATTCATGAAAATATTGATCTCTCCGACACGGAAAAAATTCAATATTTAATTAGTGCTTTGTCAGGAAAGGCTTTAAATATATGCGCAGAAATTCCAGCTACGGCAGAAAATTATAATATTATATGGAATTCTTTAATCGCAAAATATGAGGATAGCCGGGTAATCGCGACACATTTCTTCAATAAAATTTTAAATTTAAAATCAATCACTGTATCAAATGCATCGAATTTAGAAACTTTTATAGACCAATTTCATTCATCAATTTCAGCATTGCAACAGTTAAAAATTCCGAATTTATTACAATGTTTCTTCGTTCATATAGGAACACAAAAATTAGACAGGGAAACGGCCATGGCATTCGAATCTTCAATCAGAAAATCAGAGGCACCGTCGTACGATGAATTCGTAACATTTTTACGTGAACAAGCCAAAATATTACATAGAACGTCAATATTACCAGAATCGAAATCACAACAGTTCGAGAAAAAAAAATTACGTGAAGCACAATATAGCCACGCATTTCTTAGTTTAACGCATAACAAAGCAAAACACTATAAGTGCACGTTATGTAATTTGTCAGACCATACATTCATTTTTAAATGCCCAACGTTTTTAAACGCATCACCTAAGAGTAGGTTTAAGATAACTCAAAAACAAAACTTATGTCGAAATTGTCTAAGTACAATGCACTCTACCAATACATGCAAATCGGAAAATCGGTGCAGATATTGTAATCAAAACCATAACTCTTTATTGCATTTTGATGACACTTCATCCAATTTTTCTCGTAATATTGAGCGAAATTTAAATCTCAAAAGCAAACCGGAAAGTAAATCTGATAATGTAACATTATGTACTCTCAATAATGGAGATGCAAACGTTTTTTCCCCAAATCAAACCGTTTTATTAGGTACCGCATCTATTAGTGTTCTTGATTCCAGGAATAAATATCAGAAAATACGCGTTTTAATTGATAGCGCATCACAAAACGAATTTATTACAACGAGCTGTTGCAAACGCCTTGGATTACCCTTATTCACAGATCGCAATCATACAACTATTAGAGGCATTGGAGATATTTCTCAACGCATTAAAGGAATGACTAATTTAAAGTTTGAGTCTCGCTATAATAATAAAACATCTTTCTCCATTCGACCCTTGGTAGTGGATCGCATTACAACCCAATTGCCGGCATCTTCTATAGATATGAATGCGTTGTCTTACCTAAATGACTTGCCACTCGCCGATGACAAATTCCACATCCCAGGGGTCATCGATGCAATCATTGGTGCCAATGTTTTTGGCCAAATCCTCTTACCTGGTAAGGTAAAGGGCACTCAATCATTACCGAGTGCAATCGAAACCAGTTTAGGGTACGTACTAGTCGGAAACGCACCTATTTTCAAGCAAAGCAACGTAACTCACAACCAAAACAAGGTTTCTCGTAAACCAAGTTTACAGGTTCATTATTAATCTCATGTTTCCTGCAATTTTTATAATACCTAATAATTAATTAGTTTAGTTCAAGTAGTCATATACATATAATTGCTATATTTAATCGTTTCATTTCTTTATTTTTTTTTATTTTCATCACACCCGCAATAATGATACGCATTAACGTCTTGAGCACTGAAACACAATGCGGTAAATTTTTTAATGGTATTTATTTTTATTTTCTTTTCGTTTCGCATGTTGGTTTATTTTGACCATTCTGTCAAGGCCGAGGGGCATGTTAGCGCCAAGTATATTGGTTGCGCTTGGCGGATTGCTTTTGTGTTTATTTTGGATTTAAATATTATTTATTTCCTATGGCAATGAATATCTCCCTTCCCCCGCTCCCCTTATGATTCCCTGCTGTCACTATTCCGCAGATCGCAAGTATTTTTCGGTGCTCGAAGTTTGTGTGTTAATAAATCATCGCAGATAACTCGCATTAACAATAATTCTTTTTAAAAAGTGATCCGCAACTAAATGGTGATCTCATCAAGTAAACATTCCAGAAGAACCTACTCCTCTACCGTGAGTTTTTACCTATCCTATATATTTATTGCCACTATATTTACGCAGAAGTTAATTGCCAGAGATTGTAACCTCTAAGCAGAAACATTACTAAAAATTAACAAACATGTTAACTTCTTCTTGGAACAAAAAATTGCGTTCACAATCACAGCATTCTTAAGATTAAATTTAACATCTAGTGAGATCGTTTGCAGAGTTTCGGTGCGGCCGAAGGTTCGCCAGAAAATCTGCCGAAACTGAAACTGATGCCGAAACTTGCCGAAACCGAAACCGAACCGTCGGTCTGTCACTACAGTAATTATGTCTCATGGATTGACGTTGAGGAATGCGTCACCAGAGTTTCTTGAGGAAAGCAACAAGATCTTAAATGCAACAACCGAATTCGGTTGGTTATCACCATTTTAGATGTGTGGGTAGGTACCGTAACGTTTTCCGTTTTTATAAAATAACTACCTGGAGTACCTGCGTAATTCCAAAACCTATACCGGTTCATACAAATTACATTTTCAATATCAAAATTTAAATATTTAGAAATAAAATTCCAGTTCGTTCCAGAATGTTTCGTGATGTTCTGGAATGTTGTGGAATGCTCTCGAATGTACTCCAATGTTGTTAAGACTGGTAGAAATTTCTAGAGGGCTAAACTTCCAGCCCTTATATTTTCAAAAGCACGCCCTTCAGGTAAAACCGGGAACCTTCATCATGTATAGGGGATTGAGGGCTAAAAAATATCCAACATTCGAAACGTAATAACGCGAAGGCTGGCAATTCCTTATTTTTCATAGATAATTCATTGTACGAGTAAGAAAGAGGATATAACTGAGAAATAACGTTGGCTATTAACCATAAACCTATATCATTGAACGTAACATAAACATTTCAAAATAATCCCTGAAAATAAATCAGGTTAAAGTTCATCGATAGTTCGGCCGGTTTTGTAAATATTGCTAAATACTAAATTAATTAAATAAATTTACAGGAAGTTAACTACAACTAACTCTTGAAAATATTACATAAGTCATGCCCGAGGAAAACATAGCACGATTGCAAACCAAATATTTTAGTCGGCTTATGTCCGAAGTTGTAATAATGACTACAGCGATGCATGAATAAGAATAAAACCAAGATTTAGAGGCGGTCTATCCTCTCGGGCAACTCTTTCCGGAAATGGTCTGGATTTTAGTTAGTTTCTTAGAAAAACAATTATTCCATTAAATATTCCCTTTATTAATCTAACTAAATTAAGTGTTGTATTTATATGGGTAATACGCAATACACATTTCAGTAGTTTCAATAGCTCCTTTCAGGCAATATTTAGATCTCACTAACGTGTATTTAAGTTTATTTAGAAAACATACAATTTTCTACAATTTGGGAGGCGGGTATGAACACCCCAAGTGTTTCGCTACATTTGGTGATTTAGCAGGGGTGCCCGGGTTCATGGGATGAGGTTTGTCCAGGTCTTGGCGGCCGATGCCTCTGTCCACCTGCTCGTGGTTAGCAGAATCGGGGGAGACTGGTTGAGGGAGGTCTTTTATCCTCTCCAGCCAGAATCTCTCGACTCATCACCTTACACCGCAGTTGGAAGTATAGACTCATACGTCCGTCACTCCTGGACAAACTGACCTCAAAATTCCTACCCACCCCTCATACCTATTTCCTTCCCAGAACTTCCTCTCCTTTATTTCCTTAAGAGGAATATAAACGCTAGAAATATTTCAAATCTCATGCCTGCAAAATTTTAAAATCGAGCGTCTTTTTGCACAAGGCTAGTAAGCGAAAAAGTGGTTTTTATTATTTTGTGCATAATTTTATAAGAACGAAAAAAAGTTAGAACATGGAAAACCTCGAAAATAGTCTTAGCCATAAAGGGGTATTTATAAAAATTGTTTCTTGTATTACTTCATAGTTAAGTCATGAAAAAACATTTTTTTTTGTGGTTTACGCTTATATTTTTTGTTACTTAAATAATAATTTTATTGTAATTCCAATACATAGAAAAGTTAGTAAAAGCTTCGATTTATCCGTAGCATATGTTTTGATGTTCATATTGTAAGCTGATTCGTCGTAAAGATTAATCAAAATAGTATCTAAACAGGATTTCACGTATATATTCATCTTAGGAAAACCCTCCACACAGCATCTCTTAAGATGGCATAAACCCTGAGGGAAATTATTTTCCTCGGGGCCTCTTGTCTGGAGCTAATGTAAAAAAAGTACTAGGTATTTAAAATCGGTGACCGGCTAACTCAGAACGAAACAAACTCAGAACCACCTCCGAAAGGTCGATGAATGTCGGTCAAAGAATGATGATAAAGAAATTGGTTTAATAGGTTAAGTTAGGTTGGGCTTACCGGCTATTTTAAATTATTTTTTCATAGATATTAATGACCTTTCTGAGTTGGTTTCATTCTGAGTTGGCATGGAACCTTAAAATCATCATACATTTAATAGTGAATATAATATAAACCAGTTTAATTTCATTTGTAATATTTTTTTGTTATGGTTACTGATTAGGAAGTAAGTAGTTTTTAAAAGTTATAATAGTACATAATAGTATAATTTAAAAAAATGATTAAAAAGAAAAAATAAACAATATAGAAATAATAGTTTTATATTTTTGAATGTAGCTATTACTTTGTGGTTATCCATTATAGAAAAATGAAATAATTTTACTTTGTATAAACCACTTATTTGATGTGCAAATCCGACCGGTTTCGGAACAAACGTTCCTTCGTCAGGGAAAGCTTATACTAATTTGACAGTTTCGAACAATGTTTTATTATGGTAGGGGTGGAGCTGTTGCTAGATAATAATGTAGATTGGGTAGGTAGGTATTAGTGTAGAGTGGGTGGGTAGGGGAACAAATCCATGATTGGGCTATATGACAATATTTTTTGTTTGTTGATAATAGATTCATTATTTTTAAGGGATTTTTTAATTTCCAAGGCTTCTAAGTTATCTAAACGTTTTCCTTTATGATTAATATGATGAATATTTATCCCTGTATTTTTTTCAAAACTATGGTTATTTTCAATGATATGGTTAGCAAACTCAGAAAAATTATTATTATTAGGACACCTTAAATGTTCTTTGATTCTGATTTCAAAATTACGAGTGGTTTTTCCAATATAAAATGAGGGACAATCATTGCATTTGAGTTTATATATTCCGGAATTAGTCAATTTAATCTCACAAAAACACTCCACCTTCCATTCCATGATATACCGCTTAGTAAATGTCCCAATGTCTAATAATAATTTCCTTTCTGAACTTTCAATAATAAAACAAATTGCTATAAATAACGGATATGAACCAAAATTAATTGATAACATCCTAAATAAAAAACTTATCAAAATTTCAAAAAATAAATATCTATACAATTCTAATAATATTAATGATAAAGAATGGCGTAAAATTTTGTATATTAATAATTTTTCAGTTCAATGTTGCAAAAATCTTCCTTCTAATATTAAACCAGCGTTTTATACAAGAAATAATATCGGTAATTTTTTGAGAAATACTAAAGATAAAGACCATAAATTGACTAATTCCGGAATATATAAACTCAAATGCAATGATTGTTCCTCATTTTATATTGGAAAAACCACTCGTAATTTTGAAATCAGAATCAAAGAACATTTAAGGTGTCTTAATAATAATAATTTTTCTGAGTTTGCTAACCATATCATTGAAAATAACCATAGTTTTGAAAAAAATACAGGGATAAATATTCATCATATTAATCATAAAGGAAAACGTTTAGATAACTTAGAAGCCTTGGAAATTAAAAAATCCCTTAAAAATAATGAATCTATTATCAACAAACAAAAAATATTGTCATATAGCCCAATCATGGATTTGTTCCCCTACCCACCCACTCTACACTAATACCTACCTACCCAATCTACATTATTATCTAGCAACAGCTCCACCCCTACCATAATAAAACATTGTTCGAAACTGTCAAATTAGTATAAGCTTTCCCTGACGAAGGAACGTTTGTTCCGAAACCGGTCGGATTTGCACATCAAATAAGTGGTTTATACAAAGTAAAATTATTTCATTATTCTATAATAGTTTTGATTTAAATTTTTAATTATAAGGTTAGTTTGATTTTAAACGTTTCAAGGGATCAGAAGGAAATGTAAAAATCTCTTGGGCATTGAAAAAATTGCAGATACGCCCGAGCAAGAAGTTTTGTGCTTATTTCGATTTGAAATGTTGTACTTACATAAAATAAGATATTCGATCTGGTATTGCGTTCAGGGCAAAGAAAAGCAATCCTTTCTCTAAGGGCTGGAGAGTTAATAATGCAGTTCGCAATTTTGTACAGAAACGGTACATCAAAATTTTTTCACCGTTTATATCGAGTTATATTGATGATTTTCAAAATGATACGACAGGTGTTACAAACTTTTTGTTTGAAAATTTTCGATTCGGTTAATATAAGTTTGTATTGAGGATTCCAAATTCGAGATGAGATCTTATATACGCCATATTAGTTCAAGTGTAAAAGGTTTATTGAATGGTTTTGTGTAGAATGAAGCCCATTTGTTTGTAGGCTTTTTCTACATACAGCTATCTTCTAGAAAACATTAATTTCCACTGTCCAATACGAAATACAAGGTAAACCAACTATTCAAAAACAAATTACACACAACATTCATTTCTCAGAAGGACGTGCACAAAATACAATAATGCTGATATTTTCAATTTGTCCTCGACCAATTTACTAAATGCATAATATAAAAAATTAAAACAAATTGTTAATTACGAACTGTTTACCCCTGCTTGTGTTATTTTCTCATTCTCCGTATGTTTTTTTTCTCTTTTTATAATAATAACTAGCAGACCCGTTTACACGTTGCTGTGGCTAACGGAACACAACGCCTCGCCATTACCTAACCTATATAACCAACGCCATCTGTTAAGTCAAATCCACACCGCCCAACGCTGCCCGCTGCCCGCTTGCCAGCTCGATCCCTTTATTTATATATTTTAACCAATTTACACAAAACCTTGACAAATTATGTACCTAAAACCTTCTTCCAGAATCATACTATCTATTGGTGAAAAAGCGTTTCGTAGTTTAAAACATCTAAGCTCACAGACAGCGGAAGCGACTTCATTTTAAACTATGTAGAGATAATAATATCTGGATGACTTTTATAGCGCCGTTTTGTGAAAAATCACCTCAGGGGCGCTAGTAAATTGCTAATCATGTTTATCCTTGAACATTATCTTATGATGTGAAAATGTATTTATTTTATATGGGTTCACAGTTTAATTTCATTTTATCTATCCTACATACTTTGATCTGTGTTTTTTTATTTCTTTTTTATATATTCTTTTTCTACCACTTTATGTTTTCTTTAATGTTATAATCTATGTTTTCTTACTTCGCTGGTTCACGCAACCATTTAATGTGTATTATCAACCACTGGAGCGATCACGCAAAATAAATAAATCTGCCCCGATTGCTCGATATTTCACAGCAGATCATTTTTTAAATTTTTCGCCAACATTAAAAAAATCATACCTTCGAATTTTAACATGGAGACATAAAACCTTATTAAAGTGCTGTATAGACCATGAATTAACCTTTATTTTAACGTTTATCTCATATTTGTAGGATTTACATAAAAAATATTTTAAAAATCGTAATGTTTATGACCGCGCGAATCCTGCGTGTTTTTTATATTGAAACTGCCGTGAGGGGTACTTATTCGAGTCAACATATTTTATTTTCTGTATGTTGTCTTTGATATACTTGATAATGGAGGGTCCATATTTATGGAAAAAGACTTAATTTTAACCGTAAACAGCTAATCAAAAATTCTGTGAGAAAAAAATATTAAAAAAATATATTTTTAACATCGTTCTAAAATAGTCTACTAACTAACTAACTAACTAACCATCACGCCGTTTCCCCGCAGAGGTAGGCAGAGCGGACGGACCGCCAAACAACTCGGTCTTGGCACACACTCTTTGCCTCACTCACATTCATACTTCGTCTCATACATTCTCTTCTATTATTCTGACTTTTGACATGGCCCGACTCAAGTATTTGATTCACTTGATCGTGCCATGTCTTCCTCGGGCGTCCCCGACTTCTTCTGCCATTCACATTCGCGTCGTATATTCTTCTTACACTACTTTCTTCTACGAAGCCTACGAAGTTCGTATTTGTGACATCTATGGTCACAATAGATGAAGTATTTCCATAGCTTCGTTTTAAAATAAATGGCTGCCCAAGGAAATGTTTTAAATAATTACAATAAATGTTTTACGAATGGTAGGAAAACGTGATCCAATTTTGGACCGCGATCATCGCAGAAAAATAAAAGTCATCCATTTTTCGACCATAATCACTCCAGTGGTAGTAAAATATGAATAACTGTTTGTTTCCCCGATAAACTAAAATAAAAAAATAAATTTAAAAATAAGATGTGTTCAATATGATATTAATTTGTTTGCATGATTATTCTGTCTATTAATTTGACAACATTTCAGTCATTCCCACAATCCACATAAAAAAGACATGTGAATCTTCTGACATTAATAAACCATTACTAATTTAAAATAGATAGAAAAAAAAGTCACCAAGCAAAGAGCCAATTTATAAAAAAGCTCAAATAATGCTAAATATGTTTTGCTAAAAAATAAGTAAATTAATTGTTGTTTTTTCGCAATAACGTCAAACATCCTTTTTAGGATGTACTCAGATAATAACGAATTCCCCGCTCCTAGTGCCGGGTGCCGGGTGCCGGGTGAGCCTAACAGGATTAAAGTAATTAAAAGCGGATGACCGCCGGGGCTTTGATTGGCCACTTCCTGTCCATTGACCATTTCCTATTTTCCATTATAATTATACTACAGCCTCCGACAATCAAACCGTTTTACGGAAATGAATCATCGCAAATGCTTGTTGATGGCTGAAATAGCATTAGAGACATTGGAAAATAAATATTAACTTAATTTTGAAAATATAAACTGATAGTAGTTGCTTATCCGATAAGTCAGTGTGGGCCTTTCGATTTAAAAAAAAGTGTATTTTTTTTAAACAAAAGAGAAATCAACAAAAGAATTTCTCACATGAATGCTATGAAAATTTTAAAATGTGCTGTTTTAATTATATTTTTATAATTTTTTTATATACCGCACAAGAGTCCCCAACTGCTCCCGTCTGAAGCCAGTGAGACTATGGCATTCCCAATTGGGATAAGTTGTGATGTTGAAGGTAGTGGGGTGAGGAAGGAAATGGGGAAGAGGAAGGTGGGGAATTACCTAAACATGGCTAAAGCTATTTCAAGCAACATTTCAATTCTGAATGTTGGTCTTACACCAGGCGATACTGAGATTATTTTTCAATCTGGAACGTGCCGCAAATATACTATATAATATTATTTGTAATAAATTAATTATGAAATACCAAAAATTAATCAAATAAATTTATTTGCGCACGCTGAATTCGAACCCGTGACCTTCGGATTGTGAGTCGAGAGTCTTACCTCCGGACCACAGAGGCCGTCAAATATTATTTAGTTGTTTAACGTTATTTTACATATTACTTTATTGTTTTATTTATTAATATATTAATTATTAGCGCCTTTAAGGTGATTTTTCACACAAAACGGCGCTCTACAAATTAGCCAATTATTATTATTATTAGGTTTCTGTTATAACATGATAAGATAATTTATTTTATTATTTTCTTTTTCCAATTTTATCATCAATAGACCTTACCTATTATTGTTATTTTTTCAATTTTATTATTAAATTTTCCATATTTTAGTAAGAGTTATGTTGTTAGTGAAAAATTGACTGTTGATGCAACCGAGGAAACAATTAATATATCGAAATGTTTGCGCAACTATATGTTTAAAAAAAAACAGATTGTGCAATTTACACACGTAAAAGTGAAACTAAAAAGTCACTAGATGTCGCTTTCTTTTATTATCTATGCTTGTTTTTTTAAAGTGGTTTGAAGATTGGATATTGATTCGACAAAATAAAAATGCTTTTTTTGGATTTCGTAGGATTCGAACCCCCGTTCGCTTGATGTCTGTCTCTCTAGCCGCTGAGACTTGTCAGGCACCTTGCCTACTACGCTATGGAAGGCACGTGCTGAGGTGCGAATTTACCGCATTACATTAGAACCGAGTATTTGTGTAGAACTGAGTTGTGACGCATTTCTGTATTACCCGAATTTCTAGTCACAGTTCACTTCAATAAAAATCGCACAATCGTAGCATGAATTAGAATCTATATCTAGTATGTTGTGGGAAACTTTCAATTCGGTTATTGCAAAATTATAATGAAAATATTATGCAAAACCTTAAACCAATAGGGACATAATATGAAAATAGTTTTTAAACATAGGAAAGCAATTATAAACCAATCAGTACTTTTGGTCTGTTTTGTATGATTTTAAAATATATTCGAGGAGATGAGAACCCGCAAAAGGTTCATACTCGGAGCCAATGGCTTCATAAAATATTGAGAGTCGAGAGGAAATGGAAAGGGTAGAGACCGACTGGGAATCATCTTGTATTCAGGTGCTAGTTGCTAAACATAACAATACCTTTTCAATTTCGGATAGCTGTCCCTCGCCAGGGGGAACAATATCCTATTATAATAATGACGACAAAATAACTTTGTTTTAATTCCGCTTTATCATATATATGTAACCAGCCGGTTTCCGTTCGACCTGAACCTTCATCAGGGGTGAATAAAATATAATAGCCCCTCAGGCCTCGACCATATTTTGTCAGAGGATCAAAATATTTTCGCTGTATGCCCGTAAAACAATCCAAATAAATGGAATATTTCTAAACGCTTCCGAAAATAAAAACTGTTTTTTTAAAGGTAATAAAATACGCTTTCAAATTTTATAAATCGAAATAAACGTATAATAAGTATAAAAATTTTGCATGCAAAAATTTAAACAGTTTTGAAAATGTCTCACCTAACGTTTTTTCTAACTAATATTACCTTTTTTTACATTAGCTCCACACGGGAGGCCCTGAGGAAAATAATTCCCCTCAGGGCCGATGTCATCTTTGGGGATGCTGTGTGGAGTGTCTTTTTAGGAAAGGAAGGAGAGGAGGTTCTGGGAAAGAAAAGGGTATGAGGGATAGGAATAGGGGTAGGAATCTGGGGGTCAGTGTGTCCAGGAATGACGGACGGATGAATCCATCCCTCCCACTGCGGTGCAAGGCGATGTACCGAGAGAGTACGGCTGGTGAAGTCAAAGGGACTCCCTCAACCATTCTCTCCTGATCCGGCCTGCCATGCAGTTGGTGGGCATACACATCCGCTACCAAGACCCGAACAAACCTCACCCAGTGAACCCGGGTACCCCTGCTAAATCACCAAACGTAGCGAATCAATTGGGGTGACCTACGAAAGAGGTGTTGGTTATCCAATAAATGGTTTCCGGGGCGGCGGTACCCATACCCGCCTTCCAAATTACTTACTGATAACGAAAAAAAATAAGAACAAACATGTTTTGTTAGACAAACTATTATAAACGTTATTGTTACCTCACTTTTTTTGTCGCTTTATATAAAAATAAAAAAATTCAAAAGTTTGGTTTCATAAAGACGCACATTTTATTTCTTTTGTGGTTAATTTTTGAACTTGAATATAAAGCGGTTGTTTTCTCTTTTTAACACATTTTATATCATATTTCTCACTACGATAGTAAGGGAGATACTACGATACCTTTGAGACTTGTATGAAATGTTCCCAAAAGTTAACAAATTAGCTTGAGGGGTTAAATAAAATACAGTGTTCGCAAACTCAGAGTGTGGGTGTGAGAGGTAAATATGTAAGTCTTTGTGTTTGTTTTAAGTATAGGGGCAACTAACAAATGTATTGTATACTATGTACATTATTTAGGCACGATAATGTTTGCTTTCAATAATTTTGAGGACGTTGTAAACATAATGAGAACATAAAATTAGATAACTTACGTAAAATTATATTTTTGGGCAGCATATAAAATATATACCTTTTATTTTATGCTTGGTAATGATCAACAACTTGTAAGAATAAGAAATACAAATTTGAAATTTTAAAAAGTACATAGATACTTTTAATATTTTTAGAAGTTCCAACATCAGAAACTTATTTGTGAAAAATTCAATCGTACAAAATATAAAAGTAAAAGATAAGTACTAATTCATAACTAAAAATCGTACTTCACTTAAACATGTATTTGTATGCCCCAAACTAAACACTTCTTTTGCCCAACACCATTATACACACCAAGGAAAATACTTCTTTAATAACCTACCAGTAGAAATCAGAAGCATTAATGACAAAGTACAATTGTTGAACCAAAGTATTTTAGAGTAATCATTAACGGGAAGACTGCTTGCTTCCCCTATTTCCACATGAATGTCACACTAAAAATTATACTTGTTGTTCTTCTTACATGGATGTTTGTGTGTTTTAGTTAAAAGGTCTTGATTGCGATGTGATTATATTAACAGTACCTACATATGTGAAACACGTGACTGTTTTAATTGTATATAATATATGAAATGTAAACTCTTCTTCCATCCACAAGCAAATGCTTTTAATGGAAGATCAGTAATCTATCTAGCTATCTACATATCGATCTACCTATCTATCTATCTATCTTCTATCTATCTATCTATCTATCTAACTATATATATTTTTTATCTATCTATCTATCTATATTTTATCTATATACCTATCTATCTATCTATCTTCTATCTATCTATCTATCTATCTATCTAACTATCTATCTATCTAACTATATATATTTTTTATGCAAATTTCATAATGCCAGAGCTCACCAGTAGTTTAATACAAACCTTGTCCTGATAATAACGAACACAACAAAAAAGAGAATTATCCAATTTGGTGCAGTCGTTCGGAAGTATATGCGGGTACATACATTTCGGCGATTCATTTTTATTTATTTATTCATTTTTATTTATTCAAAAATGAATTTTTATTTATTTATTCATTTTTATTTATTCAAAAATGAATCGCCGAAATGTATGTACCCGCATATACTTCCGAACGACTGCACCAAATTGGATAATTCTCTTTTTTGTTGTGTTCGTTATTATCAGGACAAGGTTTATATTAAACTACTGGTGAGCTCTGGCATTATGAAATTTGCATAAAAAAATTGCAATAAGAGCGAGCTGTTTGAAAACTGAATCCACTGGGACTGAATATATGGAAAGCGGGAGGGGGAGGGGAACTCGGGTAGGGGGTTCGCGGGACGGAGGAAGGGGGGAGTGGAGTGGGGTGAGGGAAGGTGGAGGAGGCGGTGTGGGAACGCGAGGGGGGAAAGGGAATGAGGGAGAGAAAGGGGAGACGAAAGGGGAACGGGACAAATGGGAAAGGACACGCAGGGAGAAACAATTTCTTAATTAAATGGCATAGCAACGCATGTCAGGTACCAGCTTGTATTATATAAGGTGTACCATTTTTAAGATAAATAAATAAAAAATAAAAATAGTAGAAATACTCAATCTTTTGACAACATAAGATCAGCAGTATTTGCAATACAAATAAAGTTAAATTCATAACCAGCATCGCATTCGGTCCATTACGAGATACAATGCACGCGTAGAGAATGGAATTGAATGCGCCGAGCAATTGACAGGTGATTGGATTACTGTGTGCTAGTGAATGAGGAGTACCTGCGTGTCAGTTTCAGGAACAAGCTGTTATTTAGTGCAGCTTTTCATCGGTTAATACGCAATACCGTATTTCCCGGATTTATTACGCTTTTAGGTATTTTTATCCCGAAATTTATCTAGGCGTGAAATGAAATATCAACGTCAGATTTTATGGAAATAAAAATAAATTAACGTTGATACTGTGACGTATTATTCAGATTTTTATTACTCACTATTTTTAGCAACATAATACAAAATGTAATTATTTAAAAGCATTGATGCAAACACCGAAACAAACATTACAAAAAGCAAAAGCAAAACTTTGATTTTTTTTTTTTTTTTTTTATTTATAAAAAGAATGTTTGTATTACATTATTCGATGCCTGTCTCACTAGGGTATACCTGTGTTGAGACAGGCGTTTAAAAAACATCTTCTTCAAACTTAGCAAAATAACTTTTTGGTATCATCTTAATATATAAAACAAAGTCGGGTTAGTTACACTATTTATAACTCGAGAACGGCTTGACCGATTTTGATGATCTTTGATTTGTTGGATTTGTCTCCGCTCCGGATAACAGAATAACCATTAAAACATCGCAAAAATTCACGAAAAAGAAAGTTATGAAGGAAATTCATTTCCACATACATTTTGTATGGAACGAATTCTCATATTTTGAAAGAGCTGCAGGAATTTTATGATAAGTACCTATAAATATTGAGTAGTGAGTGAGTTCCAATAATTCAAAAACGTCAAATGTCAATGTGCTGATTGTTTGTTTTTATTCTTAAACGTATAATGCTGCCTCTCTTTATTTCACACTTAATGTCAATAGCCGAAAATGAGACAAACGGTGAACGTATGTCTCCACCCATCCAAAGGAAAGTTACAATCATTAAAATAAAAAAATCCTCACACGTATAAAGAAAATGAAAAGCAAAGTTTTTTTTTACATCAGTTCCACAACACATGCGGCCCCGAAGAAAATTATTTTCCTCAGGGCCTGTGTCATCTTAGGGGATGTTGTGTGGAGGGTGTTTTTAAGGAAGGGAAGGATAGGAAGTTCCGGGAAGGAAAAAGATATGAGGGGAGGGTAGGAATCTGGGGTCAGTGTGTCCGGTAGTGACGGACGTATGAATCCATCCCTCCAACTACGGTGCAAGGCGTTGGGTCGAGAGAGTCCAGCTGGAAAGGTCAAAAGGCCTCCCTCAACCAGTCTCTCTCGATCCGGTCCGCCACGCAGCAGGTGGGCAGACGCATCCGCCGCCAAGACCCGGACGAACGTCACCCCGTAGCGAACCACTTAAGGTGCGATTCCTAAGGGTGACCTATGGGTGACGTATGACAGAGGTTTTGGTTACCCAATAAAGGGTTCCCGGTTCACAAATTATCGTAATTAAGTGAAAAAATAAGAAAATTACAAAAAATATAAATCCATACACAATGCCATTTCTGATACTGACAAAATCAAAACATGGACAGTTGTGCATTGATGCTTGCTTCATTGTGTAATTTTTGACTTAATAAAAAAACTGAATTTAATTCAACAGTTATTGATTCTGAGGCGGTACGAAGTTCGTCGGGTCAGCTAGTTATTAATATAATGAAAATCAAATAATTTTTTTTAAACCTATAATTTTTAAACTATATAATTAGCAATATCAAAAAGTTTCAATAACAATGTTATCTTCATCAGGACAATGCCAACTTGATAGTGTTAATTATATAGTGGTTTAAACCAAGTGATTTGATTTTCATTATAAAATCTAGTCTCCTTCAACGGAAGCAATCTTCCGAACAGGACCTCCATCGATATGCTTGGTGTAACTCTAAGTGACCAGCTCAACTACGGGGGCTCCATCGAAATCAGAGTTAAGGTAGCCTCTCAGAAACTGGGCGTACTGTACAGGGCCCGCAGATAATTTAATAGTACACAACTGCTAACCCTGTACAAACCGCAAGTGTGCCCCACGGTTGAATTTGGCAGCCACCTCTGGTCTGGAGCTCTAAAATACCTAAAAAAAAACCCTTGACTCTGTGCAGAAACGGGCGGTCCGTTTGATGGATTCTCCCATCTTAACAGACGGACTGCAATCTTTAGAGCACAGGCGTCAGGTGGGAATGCTGTCCTTGTTCTACCGGTGTTAAAATGGAAGATGCTCCGAGGAACTAGCGTCATTGATCCCCTCGGCACCGGTGCATAGTCGGGAAACACGCCACCAACATTTGTACACAGTTGACATTAGTCACATGAGAACGGGTCGTTTCTATGACTCGTTCTTGAGTTCAACGGCTTGGCTGTGGAACGATTTTCCGGCCTCTGTGTTTCCTCCCTCCTACAACATAGGTATCTTCAAGACCCGTTTTCACTCCTTCCTTTCCTCAAAAAGACCCTCGACACAGCATCTTCAAAGATGACATAGGCCCTGAGAGAAGTTATTTTCCTCAGGGCCTCCTGTGTGGAGTTAGTGTTAAAAAAATAACTTTGTTAAACCCCTACATAATTAACAATGTCTACATGTTTCAATAACAACGTTATCTTCATCAGGATGAGATGTTAATTTCTTATTTGATTTTCATTATATAAAAAAACATTTAATTAAAATTCACGGGAGAGTGACAAGCAGGATGCACATATTCATAAACATTATGCATAAATGTTTAAAAAGTGAGGATATCAGCACCACAACCCTTGAAGATTCTTGACCGTCTCTAGAAATAGTCTCAACTCGCGTCGGTCTCGTGTTGTTTTCATCTAACTCCAAGTAGTCTTAACTCGTGTCGGTCTCATGCTGTCTTCATCTAACTCCTTATCTCGATGACTCAATTTGCTTGCTTATTATTCTGCCCAGAAGAGCGTCCTTTGACACTTGTTATTTTTCAACTTTTTCTGTGCCAGGTTTTTTATCCATCAAATTCAAACTTTTTCATGACTGAAGATTACAAAGAAATAAACTGTTTTCAGTGTTTTTTCGTCCAAAAGTTATGGCGCAATTAAGTGCTACGGCCAGGGTTAATTAATACAGGTAATTTTAGGAGTTCCCCGACTTAAGGCTCTTAATTTTGACAATTTATTATATTCCGCCTCCCGGAATCATGCGAAAAAGTTCCGGGATGTGAATGCTTTTTTAGCGGATCCAGTAATTTTGGGCAAAATGTTGAATAATTATGAAACACGTGTAATCATTGAAATTCATGAGAATTTTTTTCTAAGAACTACCGGGAAACATTTTATAAAGTTGCTATTCAGAAGGCAGTGCTAATAAAAAAACACCCACATCCAATTTATCTGTTTTTTTTAATAGTCTATTGGCTGATTTTTTTTATTTTTCGAAGGAAAGAAAACAAAATTTAAATGACTAGAAAATCGCGAAAATCCGAAAATACTAATCCCTCTTCCATCACTGTGAGCGAAAAAGTTGCTTCTGCAATGATTAAAGACGTAGCTGGCAGAGGATTTAACCCACGACGCCTGGGAGGGAAACCGACACATTTCTTATTCACTCATCTGTAAACCGGCATTTTTTGAAGATTTTAGTCTAAGAAATAAATTTTTCACCTCCTGCCTACAAGCACATCATTCCTGTATTGATGTCATTTTCAAAACAAAAACGCGCTACACGAAAGTCACAAACAGAGATACCTTACCTGTTCAGAATTCTGTGAACATCTTCCTAATATATCAAAACCTCATTCACAATGGACTTTTTAAAGCTAATTGTTACAGAAAACCCTAATTGAAAGTTCTTCAAAGACATTGGGAAATTTATCATGAATAAGATGCAAAGGATGTAATTTTTTTCTTAAACTTATGCGTAAAAGGTGATTGTGATATGAATACCGGAAACTTAAAAAGGGTGTAAGTGCCATTTACAAAAAAGGATGTAGACCTGAATTTAAAGTACGCTCAAACATTCAAAGAAAACCCAAATTATTAATTAATTATTAAAATTAAAATTAATAGATAACTTTGTATTAACCACTTAATTATTTCCAAAAACCGACAAGTTTCGTCAGCAAAGCTGACTTCTTCAGGGTTTTGACAGGATTAATTTTATAAATAGACATACATAGGTAATAGAGAAAAATAATAGACATAAACAATAATAAAATTGTGGCGACACATCATTATTATCATCGCCATCAAAAGAACATACGAGAAACATCTCCTAATATTCGCGCCCATCGGCAAACCTACTTGCCTAGGTACCTTCGTACCTGTACTGGCCGCGATGTACTTTCTCGCCTCCCGTGCCAGCCCGACGATAATAATATCGCCCCGCCTAGAAAGGTCTCGAGACAGCACCGTACAATATCTGTACGGCGCCGAATATTCTCGTCAACTGCCGAAGTGGCTCGTATTACCTACCGCGAGGTAGTTACTCTACCGCGGCTATATAAGCAGCCGATCGCTCGCCCGCTGCAGTTCAGTTCAGTCTCACACTTACAGTCGGCCAACATCTCAGCATGTAACGATCTCTGCATGGCATCGCTACGCTCCAGGGCAGCTTCCTCGAGGTCCATCACCACGTCTCAGCTACAAGGCCCATCGTGTCTTCAGCTCCTGAGATCAGCTCCATCCCGCGACTTACAAGGCTTGCGTCACCTTCAGTCCAAGGGACCAGCTCACCACTTCATGGCACCCCGAAGCCTCACCGTGCTTCGCTGCCATGGAAACACGCTCCGCCTCGCCAGGACTACCTGCTGGTGGCTCAGCTCACCGAGCCACACACCGTTCATCTCCGCGATTCAAAGCGTCGAGCAACGGCCTGGAAGATAGGTCATCTCCACCGCCATGGTGTCGAGCAACTCGCTGACCTTCACCACACCATCTCCACTTCCGTAAGCCTGCAGCATCATCTATGGCACTCCGCATTACATCATGTTACCGACCACCGACCATCTGCTACGTAGCCCAATAAATGACTGACTCACCACATCGACTTGACGCCTTTTATTTCTCGTTCTGTCTCCCGCTCCCTCAAAATTATGCCATATGCCTATTTTATTTTTATGCCATATCAACAAATGAATATTATGATCATTTACGTACTTTAAATTCCTGTCTACCTCCTTTTTTGTAAATGGGACTTACACCCTTTTAAGTTTCCGGTATTCATATATATTACATAAAAGTTGTTACATATAAATAAAGTATTTATCATAATAATATGTCAAACTGAAAGTATTTATAAAAAATATATATTTGCTTCAGAATCATTGTATTTTGAAGAAGAAATTTACCTATCAAATGTTAGTAAACTTGAAAAATTACGTCTACCCAAATAAATGAATCCGTTTCCCTTGGTCACGCCATAACTTCAGAACGACTTTACCTATTTCTTTCATCGTTTTTTTTTAAGTTTTCTAATACTTTGTAATAGGTTCTTACGTAAAGAAAAATTAAGAAAATTCCGCAGAAAATTGGATATTTTCAGAAAACTTAACGACTACTTTAACTTCGCACCTTTGACAGTGCGCGCGTTTGATGAATGTGAATTTAGATGAGGGGTTGGCGGGACGATGGAGCGGGAGAGGGGAGAGGGGAGAGGGTAGGCGGGGAAGGTGGAAGGGCCACGCGGGAGAGAAAGGGGATGCGGGAGGGTAACGGGATGCACGGGAAAGGACATGCAGGAAGAAACAATTTATTTCTTTGAATATGGCATTGCAACGCGCGCAACATTATAAAAATACAAGGAACGTTACATTCATCGAAGGAAACTCATTCAAAAAATATTTATCTAAACGGACCGCTAAAGTGTGTTCACGGGACATTTTCTTTATCAATTTATTCATCTATCCTCAAGCATTTGAACAAAACGAATATGCAACTTGAATTAATTAACGTAATAATTCTAATTATTATGGGGATTAATAATAATTCATAAAATATTTCCCATTAAATACCCACGCATCATCAAACGAAATTAATTTATTTATTTAAAAATGTTGAGAGAACCCTTGTGCTTTTGATCATTTCCCTT
Source organism: Limnephilus marmoratus (assembly GCA_917880885.1). NCBI lineage: Eukaryota > Metazoa > Arthropoda > Insecta > Trichoptera > Limnephilidae > Limnephilus > Limnephilus marmoratus. The sequence continues at coordinate 8,841,476 of OU862922.1, read as the reverse complement.
CATAACGGGACTCTACCATGCACGAAGGGTGGGAAAAAATGTATTGGTTCATTCCACGGCATGTTGCTTATCTAAAGAATTGCTGGCTTTAAACCAACGAAATAATACCAAAACCAAAAATGTGTTTTTTTTGTTTGTAACACAGAGCTAAAATTATGGTTTCAGTGTGTTTAAATTTTCATGGAACCTTCGATGCATTAGTTCTGCAACAACTGGTAATCACCGATACACCGGAGTCAGATCTTTCAGCGTTTTGGACATCTTGCCAGAAGTGATGTCAGCCCCTGGAAACTTGTTGCGGTTGGAGGAATTGATGGAATCACGGGAATCAAGGGAAGTGGAAGGTTACTAACTCTATGGTTAAGACTGGAAGGACCAAATCAAAACCACAACAGACACCTGTCTGAACTCTGAACCAGGAAGTGAATGAGGGAACACTTTCCGACAGTGGACGAATGTTGATTTTGGGATAACTTGAGACAACAATTTGAAGAAAAATCTGCTCCTTTTAATGCATTATGTTGGTAATTGAAATTAATTAATTGAGATTTGTTTTCTGTAAAACAGAAAAACTATTTTGTGGAAGTCTGAAGCAGAAAAAAGAAGATCTGTCTTCGTGGAATGTGCATAGTGTTTGAATGAACTACGTAAAATTACATTTTCTTCTTCTTCTCATGCCCTGTCCGTTTGACGGACGTTGGCTATCATGTTGGCTATGCGGACTTTGTTTACTGCGGCCTGGAAAAGCTCTACAGTAGACTGACCAAACCACTGTCTCAGGTACAAACATGTGTGGAAACGCTAGTTTTAGACACATAGGTATAGGTATGTTGTAAACTTTGCCCCGCGTCGATCAGTTTAACGCAATAAAGAAAAATGCTTCCTTTGAGTTGTTCGTGGTGCCTAACATCGGAAAACTTTACAAACAACATAATTCCAATTGGTTTGTTAATTTATTTTCTGAAAAAAATCATGATTTTTATTTATATTATATGATTTTTAAGATTATTTGAACAGAAAAAATCATTAGGAAGGTGTTGAAAAGATGTCGAAAAGAAAAAAAAATCGGATGAAAAGTTAAATATTTCATTCTGAGCGTAAATCGTTCCGATAAAAGGTGTATTTCTTCGCTCAAACAAAAAATTCACAGGTGAACTAGCAATACGTTTCACCCTGATCGCGTGTATTTTACCTTCGTTAAAAATATTTGAAACTTTTGTTGAAGCTACTGGTAACTTTTATGCATTGTGCAAAATATTAAACCTAACTTGGGCGTTGCGTTCTTGAAAAACATTTTTTTCTCTAAGGTAATTCTAATAATTCTTTTACATTAGCTTCAAACGCGAGGAAAATAATTCCCTTCAGGGCCTATATCATCTTTGCTGTGTGAAGGATATTTTTAGGAAAGGAAGGAGAGGACGTTCTGGGAAGGAAAGAGGTATGAGAATGGAAGAAGGGAAGGAATCAGGGAGGCAGTGTTTCCGGGAGTGACGGACGTATGATTCTGTCGCTCTCGATGTTCCGAGAGGGACTTGCTGAAGAGATCAAAAGGTCTCCCTCAACCAATCTCTTCCGATCAGGCCTGCCACGCAGTTGGCGGGCAGGCGCAACTGCTAAGTCAGCAACCACTTTTTGGTCCATTTTGGAGAATTTTTTAACATTCTTCTAAAAATGCGAAATATTACTGACATCATAATTCACACCCGTATCGTTTTAGTTATTTATAAGACTAAATGTAACTTCCAAAAAACATCGTACAATTATATAATTTTGAAATGTTGCAAAATATGAAATGGTTCAGATTTGTGGAAAAAGACTCCATTACTCCGGTTACTTACCCGTATGGTTACCACGGATTTAAATTTTCATGTGATTTTCGGGGGAGAGAATTGTGTTTTTCACTATTAATTATTTAAAGCGGGCATTGTATTAAATGATCTAAAATCTACCACGAGGATAAAATATGTTGTTTAAAAGGCCTTTTTTTCAAGATAAGTAATTAGATCAATGAATTCCTAAATTTCTTTCGAAAAATTATAAAATATGTACTTGTATAATTCTAGATCTATTACTAGATACAATATATAACCGTACGAAAAGGGTGTATTATTGCGGGGCTAAATTTTTAAAAGTCCTTAAAGATTTTCAGGAGGCACCTACCTTAAATTTAAATTTGAGGGCCATCAAATATTATAATTTTTATAACTACAGAGGAAGCGTGATAAAGTTTTGTTGGCTCAGTTCATTAAAATCAGCCAGTTTTACAATCATTTGTCTTTAAGAAATGCGACATAAATATGCAAATTTAAATTAGGGGGTAAATATTTCAACACTTGCATAATATTTTTAGAATATGGGTGGCTTTAAAATTTAACAGAATATTGTTTAAGATTAACCTGCGTAAGCCGGGTAAAACGGGTGTGTTCCTTAAATTACTACTTTAGTATATTGAAAATATAAATAATAAAAAATATAATTAATATTTTGAATAATACACTAATACACTACGGGTTACGCTTATATGTACCTTAGTTCCCTATTCCCACTTAAATAACTCAGATTTTAGCAAATGGTTGTAGATTAAAAATGTATTAATATAAACACTTGCCGTCCATGTGGTGAATATTCTTGCACAAACAGTTTATTTTAAATGCAAATACAATATGATTATCGATATTATTTCGGTATTCATAAAGTTAAGGCATACAATAAAATGTTTTGGTTGGTTGTTGAAAAAATAATTTAACAATTCTTTCTAATACTTTAAGAGGGAAATGCAAGTTCCCAGAGTTAGCAATATCATTGTTAATCTTATGAGGATCATTCAAGTTTACGGTTCAATATAAATCTATAATAATCGCACTAAAAGGAAAATATACATCATGCTTTTATGAGTACAGCAGTAAAAATATTAACGTACTTAAAAAGTAGATACTGTATGATTAAAAAAATATCTTGTACTATTTTACAAAATATATAATTATTATTCAAAATTATCCGCATATTAGGTATAGGTACATTTGTTTAATAATTGTTTTTAAATATCGTATTCAAAATTCCGTGTTGGTGTTTGCTGCAGGTAATTAAATAATTTGATTTATATTGACGCTTTTTAGTTGTTTTTGACTTTACATAAAATATTTATTTCCGTCGTCAATTTCAATAGTTATAATTTCTTACAGTTAACGACTATATATCAAATCAAATTGTGTTTCTATTACAAATTATTGATTTAATAAACCAATGTTTGGTATAATATTTTTGTGTGATATTCGGTATGATATTCTGTCCTGGAACGGGAAACTTTCATAGTTGGACAGGCAAAGCTTCCTAATAAGTTATTTGTATCTATCTATAATAAATATTCTAATATAAATACCTACGTTCAGAAAAAAATCATTTGTTTTGCAATATCTTCATAAAGTTGAAATATTGCAAGTAACTTTGTAAAAACGTCATTGCTGGTTGTCCGGTGAAAAGTATTGCGGTTAATTTTAACAGCAGAAATATCTGAAGAAATCCACATTTAAACGTTTTGATTGTATAACAACGCACTTCGCAAAACTACACAGTTTTTCTAAATTAATTAAAATTTCCTAAATAGTATGAAATAAAGTTTTACAAACTTACTTTTCGTCGTACTTGCAGATGTTGCAGCAGTTTGTTCGCAGTTGTAGTATCAGGTAACGATTCTCCGAACACTTTCAAAACTGAATGCCGAATAACTAAAAACGTAAAAACAGCCTGTTTATTAGGCAACCGTTGCGGCCGCGTGTCGTCTGTCCTCCTAGGCTGGCTGCTGGGGTTAAACTGCGCTCCTTCGTGGCCAACGCGCCCTTTATACCCCTCGAGGGCGGGTGGCCCGACCAATCGGGAATCACCTGCCCATGACGTCACGGACCGTTGCAACCAATCATAGGCCGAGAAGAATCCTAACCCTCACGAAGAAAAGTGTTGAATTTGAAGAGATAATAATATAATATCGCGTAGCAGTTTCCCACGGATTTTCCAAAACCCCACGCGTTTTCAGTGAATTGATACGTTACCAAACTAGTGTTCGGTCTACACACGGCGAATAAAATTATTACCAAAATGACGCAAGTTCCTTGCGTAAGTACAGTTTATTATTATTTGTAACATTTCTATAAATGAATTTATTCATTAAACTAATTCTACGACTAACTTGGGAATAAAATAATTCACCAAAATGCTCATGTTAACCCCTCGGTCCTATTTTCTCGGAAGGTCAATAAAATCCGGATAAATGGAATATTTCTGAACGCATCCGAAAACTAAAAACTGTTTTTCAAAATGTTTTTAAGTGATGAAATAAGCTTTCAAATTTTATAATTCCAAATAAACATGTGTTTTTTTAGATATAAACAAAATGGATGTGCACATAAAAAAGTTTTAAAAATGACACACTAGTTTTTTCTAACTTCAATTACTGATATATAAAAATACTCATATTTCGTATTAGACAAATGTAGTATAAACGTTATCGTCAACTCACCTTTTTATCGTTTCATGTAAAAATAATTAATAAAAAAATTCCAAAAAAGTTATTTTTACAAATTGCGGTCGGATACTTTTACATTTTAATTCTTTTGTGGTTAATTTTTAGATTTGAATATAAAAAGTGATGTTTTCTCATTTTAACACCGTTTAGATCATACGTATATGTAACCATGATAGTAAGGGAGACATAACCTATGAAATCTTTATGAATTATTCCGAAAACCAAACAAATAGGCCTGAGTGTTTGAGAATGATGGGAATTGGGGGGTTATATCTCTTACGACTTTATGTCCGGGTTAAATCTTCCCCACAGGAAAAACTAAACCCTTCCACACACTTTTCCATAAATGATCATCTAGTCCTAGTCAATCCATGCTATGCAAGTACACTATATCAGCCTTACTCATCATCGCAAAATAAGATTACACCTCGGAGCAAGACCGGGTTAGGTGAAATTGTTACTCAACATGGTGGGTTAATCGCGCGCATGCGCGTGTTTTTACCGAGTCGCTGTACCGGGAGATGTAGTAGCTGTCAGAATTTAAACCACCCGATCACCAGGGTTAACTCAGTACCCCGTACGTTGTAACTGACGAAATGGCGAACTTTTATGAGAATCTTGACATTTTGAACGGAGCTTTGGCAAATATTGACCGAATTCGCAGCATTCGTGCACCACGGCCACGGAAAGGGTTTAAAAAAGGTACGATCCATTTGCGGCACTCACGGAAGGAGATTTTAGGTGTCTAAATATAGATTTACCAAAGTCAACGTTGTGTTGACGCGTGTTGACGTATGAATAAACGTGAAGTTGGCAACACGCCGCGAAATGCTAAATTGGTCGCGTTTTTGAGCTTTGGAGCAGTGTTGCTACCGTAAAAAAATCATAACAGCTGTCGAGAAACATTATGATGATGAGTAAACATTTTTACCCTGAGCAGTGTAAGCTTACTCCACTGTGTAGCTACAGAGCCGCTACAGAGCCGTGGTACGGTTTTATGATGAGTAAGGCTGTGAAAGTATAATAAATATAAAATAATACGAGAACAACATGTCAACTTACCAGAGACCAAATGGGAAAATAATTCACCTACCCCAGATATTTTCAAATCAGAGGGTTCAGCTCGCTCCTAGTTGGACCGATACGTTCTACTGATCCCTCAATATAAATATTAAAAAAAAAAAATCTTTTTATTTTTTTTTTCTTTCGTAATCCTACATGTATTTAAAATGACTGATTTTTGCATTTTTATATATAAATTCGTTGACAAATCTAATAAGCCTAAATTTTTAATGAGAGAGCTAGGTATAATGTCAGTTGCCGAAGTAACAAACGGTAATATTTTTATAGACTGAGAATGCCAAATTCCTTTAATCTCATTTCCTAAATCTGTTTATTTTCTTATTTTTTCAGAAACAGATTTTTGAATATTATTATTTTTATTATTAGGTACCTATATCAAAGCTCCATAGTACATGGTGAAAGAAACGTAACGAGAAAAAATCCAGGAAAACTGTGTTAATTTGGGAGGTGGTATGGGTATCGCTATCCCAGGAAACCATTTATTGAATTACCAACATCTCTGCCACAGGTCACCCCAGGTGGTTCGGTACGTTTGGCAACTTTGCAGGGGTGCCCAGGTTCACGGGGTGAGGTCTGTCTATGTCTTAAAGGCTAATGCATTTATCCACCTACTGCCTGGCGGGCCGGATCGAGAGAGGTTGGTTGAGGGAGACCAAGTCTAGACCTCTCCAGTTGGTTCCCTTGACCCATCGCCTTGCACCGCAGTTGGAGGGATGGATTCATACGTCCGTCACTCCTAGGCACAGATTATTATTCAGATTCCTACCCATCCCTCATACCCTTTTCCTTCTCAGAACTTCCTCTCCTGTCTTTCCCTAAAAAAACCCTCCACACAGCATCCCCAAAGATCGTATGCCTTGAGGGAAATTATTATCCTCAGGGTCTCCTGTGTGGAGCTAATGTATTTTTTTTTAAATTCATGACGCCATTGCTCTCCATTCAACAGTTGCTAAGGACACCAAGTCATTGCTGACCGCGTAATTAACGTAGAAAATCTATTAACTAATTGCGCGTCCATAGGAAATCATAATTGTTGTGGATACCTTAACTTTTTCCTTAAAATAATACGAGTTTGATAAAATGTTTTCATTAAAAAAAACTTTATGTTAAATTTTTATAAGAAAAACTCTATTTTTATAACTTTTGAAGGTTATTCCCATCAATGTATTGTATCATTGAAAAAGAAGATAATAATCTAAATGAAAATATGAAATAGAACAAGACACAGAAAAAGATAATGGTGGCAATTGGGACTCGAACCCAGAACCTCTCGTCTATCCGGGACATGCGTTTACCAATTCCGCCATTTCGCCCTACTGTCAGACCGTCATAATAGCCAATCTCATATTTCAAATTTTAGAATTAACAATATTATCTTCAACTTTTTTATTTTCCATCCATTTCCATTTATGGAAAATAAAATAATTGACCAAACAATGTCTGTAAACGTGACATAGATCTCCTGTGCGAAATTAACGTAAAAAAAACTTTATTAAGATTCATATAACATTACCGGTAGCATTCATACATAATTCATATGAATGCTTGTGGTGTTTAATATAGATACGCGTTGAATTGGTAAAACAAATTAGGGGAGAAAGTTTCATCGATAACAGGTCCATCCCTTTAAGAATACTTTTGCTGGTTTCCCCACCAATGCAATAAGTTATTTGGCAGCTGTCTGGACTCCTGAAGGCATTATTGTCTTTATAACTTATTCTGGATAAATTATACTTTGCGGCAAGTTGTTTGTTTATTTGTATTCATAAAGGAGCGTTCATTTTTGTGATTATTGGTTTTCTGGGTTTATTTCTGGTACATCGATTTTGTTAAAAAGATTGAAGACTACTGCCATCTAGCGGCGTATTTTTGTAGCCTATTGTCAGTTAATATGGGATTTTACAGATTAGCGACGTAATTCGAAACTAAAGGTAAACACTAGACGGTAAAGTAGATCTCTGGTTTTTTATATCGTATAATGTGTTATGGTGACACGAAAGTGATGTTTATTTTGATTGTGTTAGAAAACTTATTATAAATAGTCTGCCTTTCTAGTTTAACTCTCTCTTAATTCGTGGATCTCCTATAAACAGCTAGCATTGTCTAGCAAGTGGTCAAAGTGACCAAATTTAGTGTTTTGTCGGGTCGGGACAAATTATTGTAGCAAATGTGCTTTGTGAATAAAACCAGGAATTCCTCCATTGAAACCAGATGTTTTTACTTGACGTCCTTCTGCTGAATTATCAATTTATAACATGGTCCTTCGAGCCGGATCTACCTTACGATCGGATTAAGGCATTAAAAGGAAACAATAAAATGAACCAGCGAGCTATCCAAAAATCCAGAAAGATGAAAAGATGAAAACATGAAGAACAACGATCGACATCAATATAAGTATCACCTGCCCATTATTTCCTTCTATTTCGTGAATTCCTGTTCAAACAAGTGCTATTTTTTGTGTGTCAATGTACTTATTTAAAAACAAAAAAACTAACTACCCGCAGTGTAAATGCAAGTCATGCGAATTATTTTAGGTTAATTGTTTTAGAAGATGATTATTGTAAGATTCTGTCATTGTTCATAGCTTGAATTGGTTACTACGGTTTTCTACGCGATTATTGCACAGAAATTATTTTTTAAGGAACATTTTTAGAATTTGTTGTGTTGAATTATTGTCAAACGTATAAAAAATGGATAATTTAAAATCGTTGATTAACAAACGCGGAGTGTTGAAAGGTAAACTCACGAGATTTGCGGATTCATTAAACGCATTATCAGTTAACGAAATTAAAATTCGCTATGCGAGAATTGAAAAAATAATTGATGATTTCGAAGAGGTCCAGGAACAAATCGAAAGTCTTCCGGATTCCAACGAAATTGATAATAATTTGCAAAGAGAGAATTTTGAAAATCAATATTATTCAACCTTGGCGACTGCTAAAGGAGCAATTCAGTCTGTAGAGACTCCCAAATTAGAAATCAAATTACCCAACCTTCAGTTACGAGAATTTAACGGAGATCCCAAAAATTGGATTAATTTTCTAGAAACATTTAAGACATTAGTTCATAACAATACTGCCATAAGCAATGTACAGAAGTTTTATTATCTGCAATCCTGTTTAAAGGGGAATGCAGCAAAGATCATCGCCAATTTCGAGGTATCAGACCTGAATTATATATCGGCTTTTGAATTGTTGCAGCAGAGGTTTGCAAATTTGCGAACTACCGTACAAAGACACATCCAAGCTCTGTTTCAACTTAAAGAGATGAAACATGAGGATCCAGTAGCCATGCGTTATCTGATTGATGAAACTAATGTAAATTTGAAAGCGTTGCAAAATTTAGGCTTGAAAATCGAACAATGGGATGCTTTAATTATATACGTAATTTCTAATAAATTGGATGCAAGTTCTAGAAAGCATTGGGAACAAAACCCATTGCAGGATGAGCTACCTACATTACAGGAATTTCTTAAATGTTTGACCTCGCGTGCGCAAGTTTTGGAATTAATGTTAAATTCAGATTCGAAAAAAATTCCTACCTACCCGAAAGCAAGTGGTAGCAACAATAATCCCAAAAAGGAATCGGTATTTTTAGCTGCTACCCACAATAATTGTATTTGTTGTAATGACAAAAGGCATAAAATATATTTTTGTAAAAAATTTTTAAAATTAAATTCAGGAGAAAGAGCCAACGCAATAAGGAGGTACCGTGCCTGCTTCAAATGTTTGAGGTTAGGACATACGGCCCCATATTGCAAAATTAATTTAAAATGCAAGCATTGTGATAGCGAGAGCCACAATACGTTATTGCACAGGGAGATGCATCCGAGCGATGACTCCATGAATAAAGGTGAAGATCACCCAGGAGGTGACTGCCAAATGGATGCTGAACGAGTTTCAGTATCAAACCATTCAGCTTTAGCGAAGGCTGAAAAAACAATTTTATTGTCGACTGCTATCATTGGGGTAGTAGGTCACAATAATAAAGTGCATGAGGCAAGAGTCCTAATTGACTCTGGAGCTCAAGCCAATTTTATGTGCGAAAAGTTCGCAATGAAGTTAAATTTGAGATGCGAAAATATAAACAAGCCTGTGTTAGGTATACACAACAATGTTACCCATATAAAGAAACGTGTTGCGATAAAAATGAAATCTCTGAGGACAAATTATAATCAAAATATCACTTGTCTAATATTGCAGGAAATAACCACAAACCTACCTCAAGCAACAGTGGCCAGAAAAGACTTTAAGCTGCCGCCGGGATTACAAATGGCGGACCCAAATTTCAACGTAGCGGCGCCTATTGATATCCTGTTAGGCGCTGAGAGCTTTTGGGATATACTACAAGATGATCGGCTGAGATTGGATACCGGACCTACTCTGCAGAGGACTGAATTAGGCTGGGTTATATCGGGCCCGATCAACATTCATCAGAAAAAAAGGCCAGTACCGCAATTTTGTAGTTTATCAATAAACACATTATCTAATCAGATAGAAAAATTTTGGAAAATGGAGGAGGTGAATCCTGCGAGATTTCAAAATCACGAGGAGAAGGCGTGTGAAGCGGATTTCGTCGCCACGCACTCTAGAGAGAGCGATGGTAGATACGTTGTAAGTCTGCCGCGCCGCCCATGTGTGAGTCAACTTGGTGACTCGTTAAACACAGCGGAAAAAAGATTTAAGCATTTAGAAAAGAGATTTTTAATAAATCCTGAATTGAAATTGCAATATGTACAATTTATGCAAGAATATGAGCAACTAGGTCATATGGAGTTATGTGATAAATGGAGAGGGGATGAGCAATCCTATTTTTTGCCGCATCACGCGGTCATAAAAGAAGCTAGCACCACGACGAAGGTGCGTGTAGTGTTTGATGGTTCGGCAAAGACGTCGACCGGAATATCCCTGAACGATGCTCTGATGGTGGGAGCTGTCATTCAAAAGGACTTATACAGCCATTTATTACGTTTCAGAATACATCGATACGTCATGACTGCGGACATCGAAAAAATGTACCGTCAAATCAACGTATGCGCAGAGGATCGCAGCCTTCAGAAGATTGTATGGCGCGAATCACAAGAAGAGGAACTCCGACATTACAAATTGAAGACCGTCACATATGGGCTGGGACCTTCCTCCTTCCTAGCAACGAGATGTCTTCGACAAATCGGTATGGATAACAAAGTTAATTTCCCAGTAGCAAGTCAAGTCATAGAAAATGATTTTTATATGGACGATCTATTGACTGGAGGGGATGACTTGGAAGTTTGTTTCCAGTTAAAGAAACAAATAAGTGATATCTTGCTGTCCGCAGGGATGACCCTGAGGAAGTGGAGATCAAATATTTTGGAATTGTCATCTGGGCGGAGCCAAGGTGAAATTGCCAAACAGGGCAATTGTGAGAAAATGATCACTGACAATTCCAAGAATGAAAAAATACTTGGATTAATTTGGAATAATGAATTAGATTACCTGTCATATGAAATTACAAAGCCGTCAGGTAAAACGGAGAGCAAGCGTCAAATATTATCGTGCATAGCTTCCACCTTTGATCCTTTAGGACTTTTAGGGCCCATCGTAGTGGTAGCTAAATTAATTATGCAAAAATTATGGCAGTCCAAGGCATCGTGGGATGACATACTACCTGATGAAATTTTACTACCTTGGAGGGCTTATCTAGACCAATTATCGCAACTAAATGTGTTAAAAATCCCGAGAGGAGTTATTAGCGGAACACCAAAGACTATACAATTGCACGGGTTCTGCGACGCCTCTCAGAAAGCTTTCGGAGCATGCGCCTACATCGTCTCAACAGATTCGGAAGGTAAGAGGCACGCACAGTTAGTTACCTCCAAGTCTAGAGTGGCACCATTAAAGTGTATATCACTACCCAAGTTAGAGTTGTGTAATGCATTACTATTGGCCAAGCTAATAAAAAATATCAAGTTGACGCTAAGTATAGAGGAATCGGCCACCTATTACTGGTGCGATTCAACAATAGCGTTGTGCTGGTTGAGAGGACAACCAGCTCGTTGGAACACCTTCGTGGCAAACCGAGTCGCTGAGATACAGGAAATCAGCGATCCAACCCAGTGGCGGCACGTATCATCGTCAGAAAATGCTGCGGATATACTGTCCCGAGGTACCACAGCTGAAAGGTTAGTCAGCACTTCAATATGGTGGAAGGGGCCAAGCTGGTTGACGGAAGATGTCAGCACTTGGCCAGTATCCAAGATGTCATGTTTGGATCCCCCGGAAATAAAAAGTAAAAATGTACTACTGGTAACTGATACTCAAGAATGGGATATTTTCGAAAAATTCTCATCGCTAACCAAATTAAAAAGAGTAATCGCTCAAGGTTTAAGATTTATAAATAATTGTCGCAACCCTAAGGATAAAACGTATGGCAATTTAACTGTCTCCGAGCTGGAAGCAGCTTTAAAATGTCTACTGAAATCATCGCAAGAACATTCCTTCAAAAGAGAATTGAAGGACCTAAAGAAGCATGGGTTAGTAAACAAAAACAGTAGATTGAAAGCTCTCAATCCCTGTTTAATGGATGGTTTAATTTGTGCAAGTGGACGATTGAAATTAGCTACTTATTTATCGCATCATCAAAGGCACCCTGTAATATTACCACCGTCACATAAGCTAACTGAACTTATTATACGTAATTATCATTATGAACATTTACATGCAGGTCCCCAAGCGCTGTTATCGGAAATACGCTTGAAATATTGGCCGATATTTGGGAGAAACACTGTTAAGCGTATCCTACATAAGTGTGTTGTATGTTTTAGATACCGACCTCAGGTTTGCCGGCAGATCATGGGAGACCTTCCAGTTGAGAGAATCACTCCCAGTCTACCGTTCTCTGTCACAGGTGTCGACTTTGCCGGACCGATAGACACGAAGGCTGGAGCGCTGAGAAAATCTCCGCTCATTAAATCGTATCTTTGCATATTTGTTTGTTTTTCTACCAAAGCGGTTCATTTGGAACTCGTAACAGATTTATCAAGCGATGCTTTTTTAAATTGTTTAAAGAGGTTCATTGCCCGTAGGGGTCAACCGGAAAAAATATTTTCTGACAATGCAACCACTTTCAGAGGAGCTTCTAATAAGCTCAAAGAACTATATGCCAGTCTAAGATTGAACAATGACAAAATCCATAGGTTTTTAGCTGATAAGGGAATATCTTGGAGTTTCATACCGCCTAGGGCGCCGAACCACGGGGGGCTGTGGGAGGCCGCCGTCAAGTCCACCAAGTTTCATTTATATCGAATTACTAAAAATAACCCATTGCAGTTTGAATTATTGTATACTTTGCTTTGTCAGATAGAGGCTTGTTTGAACTCCCGTCCCTTAACTTCCCTGTCTGATGACGTAGACGACCTTCTCCCTCTAACCCCCAACCATTTCCTTATGGGCAGGGATGCTTCGGTTATTCCCGAGTTGGATGTCCGCGAGCTCCCGGAGAACAGACTAAGCAAATATCAAAAATTAAACGCTCTAATTCAAAATTTCTGGTTCAGATGGAAACGAGATTACCTTGCTGAGCTGCAAAAACGGACCAAATGGCAGGCCAACAACCAAAAGGCCATAAAGAAGGACGATCTGGTAATCCTGATGGAAGACAATATGCCTCCTGCATTATGGAAGATGGCGCGCATATTATCTACTCATCCAGGCCCGGATGGAGTAGTGAGGGTAGTTACCCTCAAAACAGCACAAGGCACTTTTGTGAGACCCATCACAAAAATATGTTTGATGCCAATAGAATCAAACTTGGATCCAAATTTCCCGACCCGGCAAATCACTGACCTTCCCAAGGTCACAGCCTAACTGTAATTAGGGCTGAACCGATGCAACCAAACCACGTCAATAATTATGGAGCATCGGTATTGGTGTTGTTGACACCACTGTATCCAGCCTGAAGCCACTGGGGCTTCAAGTCAACAACCGCGAGATGATCATCCTCGCTGCAGATCCAATGGTACTATCTGCTTACCAGGGCACGGCCGCCCCTTGATTTATGATGATCTACCCAAATGATGACATACAGAAGTACATGCTGATGTACTTTTCTAAAATGATGACCACCCTGGACAAGATGGCCGAGTAGTCTACCCGGTGAAGTGTTCATTCGGTTTTTTGGCAGTGCCATGCCAGTGAAAGTTAATGAACTGATAATCAGTCAATAGCGAACTAACAATTTATTGCTATTTGTGAATTGGTGTTGGTTAAAAAATATAATTGAAGTGAAATTTCTCCATAGAAACAATGAGACATTATTGATTTGTCAATTTTACAAAATTATTATTAATGTTGTGATTTTATTATTTTATAATTTAATTTTTTGCATGATTTTGTGAAATTTTTTTTAATTTTTTTTTTTTAGGTTATTTTAATTGTTGGTTAGGTTCCCGGACCCTTCAAATTTAGATAGTTACACATCTTGTAAATTTTTAGTATATTGTGTGTAGATTTAGGAATTTGTAGTTTGATTTTTAATTTCAAAAAAACTTGTTGTTTTTTCTCATTCCCCGCCGGGCAGTATGTTAAAAAGATTGAAGACTACTGCCATCTAGCGGCGTATTTTTGTAGCCTATTGTCAGTTAATATGGGATTTTACAGATTAGCGACGTAATTCGAAACTAAAGGTAAACACTAGACGGTAAAGTAGATCTCTGGTTTTTTATATCGTATAATGTGTTATGGTGACACGAAAGTGATGTTTATTTTGATTGTGTTAGAAAACTTATTATAAATAGTCTGCCTTTCTAGTTTAACTCTCTCTTAATTCGTGGATCTCCTATAAACAGCTAGCATTGTCTAGCAAGTGGTCAAAGTGACCAAATTTAGTGTTTTGTCGGGTCGGGACAAATTATTGTAGCAAATGTGCTTTGTGAATAAAACCAGGAATTCCTCCATTGAAACCAGATGTTTTTACTTGACGTCCTTCTGCTGAATTATCAATTTATAACAGATTTATATACAACTAACTGACCCGGGTACTTCGTACCACCTCTGAATCAATAACTGTTGTTTCAATTTATTAGCTGAAATTAATTAGTTTTTTTTAATTGTTAAAAATTACACAACGAAGCAATTATCGATTCGCAACTGCTGTTTTCTGTTTTTGTCAATATCAGAGATGGAGTTGCGTACGGATTTATATTTTTGTAATTTTCTTACTTTTCCACTTACTTACGGGAATTGTGTTTCATTTTCTTTATAAAGGGAGATTTATTATAATTATAACATCGATCACCATAACACGGTCATGAGCCTAGCATGGTGGTCTAAAAATCCACAAATGATGTAACCATTCAGAGCAATGAATAAAGAAAATAAAATAAAAAACATTTATGGTATTTTTCCTTTGGAGGGGTTCAGACATACATTCACCGTTTGGCTCATTTTCGACTATTGACATTTAGTGTGTAAGAAAGAGGGGCAGCATTATATGTTTAAGAACAAAAGCAAAACAATCAGCGCATTGACATTTGACGTTTTTGAATTTTTGGAATTCACTCAATATTCGATATTATAGATATTTATCACAATATTGCTGCAACTCTTTCAAAAGATGGGAATTTGTTCCATACAAAACGCATGAGGAAAAGAATTTTCTTCATAATTTTTTTTTCGTGATTTTTTTAATAGCTATTCTGCTATTCGATGTTTTAATAATTATTCTGCTATTCGGGGCCGAGACAAATCCAACAAATCAAAGATCATAAAAATCGGTCTAGCCGTTCTCGAGTTATTCACGCTGTAACTAACACGACTTTGTTTTATACATTATAGAATACATTTTTAATTTCTAAATTAACGAGATATAATGTTATGTTCTCGTTCCAGCACGTTAAGCCAGCCAAATTAACACACTCAATAAGAAAAACGTGAAACAATATTTTCATACACAAAATCTGCACACAAAACAATATTTTTTTACATTAGCCCCATACAGAAGGCCTTGAGGATAAAAACCATAATCTTTGGGGATGCTGTATGGAGGGTCTTTTTGAAGGAAAAAGTTATGAGGGATGGGTAAGAATCTGGGGGAACAATTTGTCCAGGAGTGACGGACGTATGAATCCATCCCTCTCATTGCAGTGCAAGACGTTGGGTCGAAAGAGTCCGACTGGAGAGGTCTAGGTTAGGTCTCCTCAACCAGTCTCTCCCGATCTGGCCCGCCACGTTATGGGTGGCAAATGCATTTGACGCCAAGACCTAGACAAACCTCACCCCATGAACCCGAGCATCCCTGGTAAATCATCATACGTAGCGAACTATTTGGAGTGACCTACGGCAGGGGTGTTGGTTATCCAATAATGGGTTTCCGGGACGGCAGCATCCATACCCGCCTGAATAATATAACCCAAAAACCAAAAATGTGCAGGAAACTATACGATAATCTGCCACAAAACAAAAAAAAACAACAAATGATGCAATCAATTTTATAAAACCAATCCAAACATTATTACGTACCGAATAAATTATACTAAACAAATATTAGTATTAATATTTTAATTAACGTGATATATTAACAGACGCTTTTGAGAATATAATCATAATAATAATGTTTGTTTGTTAAACAGGAATGGCTGCGTGGCCTTTTTTAACAAAACTTGAATTTTGATTTGAGGCCAAAATACGGGCCCGCTACCCGAATTACTACCGATTTCTTACATATCTCCCTTAAACACGTAAAGTTTTAAAGCTCTTAAAAAATATGTTTTTCTTGAAGATAATATCTAGACATTGCCCGCGCCGAAACGCAAATTATATGAAATTCCCTCGATAGAAAAAATTGCAAAGTATGCCCCAAAAATTATTATAAACACGTTTGTTTCAGTTATTTCACAAGTTATGTGTATGAAAAAAATTACAGTGTTTCTTTAGATGATTTTTAAGACAATGCCCGCGAGATTCTTGCTCTATTTTAAACGAGCCGTGTTTTATTAAACATTTTCGCAATTTTTGCATCGATTTTGTCGCTATAAACGTTAGCGCTCTCCTCTAACATTCGCAATTTCGTATCTCTCCATCTTCTTCTTTTCGGACCCGGTTGCGGAGCCTTAACCAAACAATTTTTTTTGTCAAAAGATAAAGCGAATATCTAGTACGGATATGATGATTTTTCATGATTTTAGAGATATCTATGGCAATTATTGTGAGTTAACGATAGTTAACTATCGATTTAGGAGGCGGATATGGGTACCGCCGCCCCGGGAACCATTTGTTGTATCACCAAGACCTCTTCCATAGATCACCCCAAGTGGTTTGCAACGTTTGGTGACTTAGCAGAGGTGCCCGGGTTCATGGGGTCAGGTTTGTCCGGATCTTGGCAGCGGATGTTTCTGCCACGAACAGCGTGGCAGGCCGGGTCGGGAGAGACTGGTTGATGGAGATCTTTTGACCTCTCCAGCAGGACTCTCTCTCTCTTGCCTTGCATCGCAGTGGAAAGTATGGATTCATTCGTCCGTCACTCCTGAACACACTGATCTCCAAATTCCGACCCACCCTTCATATCTTTTTCCTTCCCAGAATTTCCTCTCCTTCCTTCCCCTAAAAAGACCTTCCACACAACATCCTCAAAGATGAAGTAGGCCCAGAGCTTAAATTCGTAAAAAAAAATTTTTTGTAAATATATTATTATGGTTTAAAAATAAAATTTTATTTTTGACGAATTTGTGTTCCAACGTAAATCGCTTGTTTGTAAATTAAATTCACGCCGGTGATAAGGATTTTTTCAGCACTTTTCATTTTTTATTTATATGTCATTGTGTAAATAAAGCAAAATTATTTTCATCAACTCGCAAATAATTGCCAAAATTACCTCTAAAATCACGAATGATTGAATTTTTGAATGGCCTGTCTTAATAGATGTTTCTTTTTGTCCCTTATGCGCTCCTAATCCATTTATCAGAATGCTATGAAACTTTGGTGATGTTGTGTGCGCATGCCCGCGATGGTTTCCATACAATAATGGTGAGCTCTGACTTTATGAAATTATTTCCTATACTATTCATCTGAATGCGATGAAACTTTGGGGATTTGATGTGCGCATGTCCGCGATGGTTTCTATATATAATAGTGAGTTCTGACGTTATGAAATAATTTCCTATACGATTCATCCGATTGCGATTAAACTTTCGGGATTTGATGTGCGCATGTCCGCGATGGTTTCTATATGTAATGGTGAGTTTTAACGTTATGAAATTATTTCCTATACGATTCATCCGATTGCGATTAAACTTTGGGGATTTGATGTGCGCATGTCCGCGATGGTTTCTATATATAATAGTGAGTTCTGACGTTATGAAATTATTTCCTATACGATTCATCCGATTGCGATTAAACTTTCGGGATTTGATGTGCGCATGCCCGCGATGGTTTCTATATGTAATGGTGAGTTTTAACGTTATGAAATTATTTCCTATACGATTCATCCGATTGCGATTAAACTTTCGGGATTTGATGTGCGCATGCCCGCGATGGTTTCTATATGTAATGGTGAGTTTTAACGTTATGAAATTATTTCCTATACGATTCATCCGATTGCGATTAAACTTTGGGGATTTGATGTGCGCATGTCCGCGATGGTTTCTATATATAATAGTGAGTTCTGACGTTATGAAATTATTTCCTATACGATTCATCCGATTGCGATTAAACTTTCGGGATTTGATGTGCGCATGCCCGCGATGGTTTCTATATGTAATGGTGAAGTTTTAAATTTATGAAATTATTTCCTATACGATTCATCCGATTGCGATTAAACTTTCGGGATTTGATGTGCGCATGCCCGCGATGGTTTCTATATGTAATGGTGAGTTTTAACGTTATGAAATTATTTCCTATACGATTCATCCGATTGCGATTAAACTTTGGGGATTTGATGTGCGCATGTCCGCGATGGTTTCTATATATAATAGTGAGTTCTGACGTTATGAAATTATTTCCTATACGATTCATCCGATTGCGATTAAACTTTCGGGATTTGATGTGCGCATGTCCGCGATGGTTTCTATATATAATAGTGAGTTCTGACGTTATGAAATAATTTCCTATACGATTCATCCGATTGCGATTAAACTTTCGGGATTTGATGTGCGCATGTCCGCGATGGTTTCTATATGTAATGGTGAGTTTTAACGTTATGAAATTATTTCCTATACGATTCATCCGATTGCGATTAAACTTTCGGGATTTGATGTGCGCATGCCCGCGATGGTTTCTATATATAATAGTGAGCTCTGACGTTATGAAATTATTTCCTATACGATTCATACGATTGCGATGAAACTTTGGGGATTTGATGTGCGCATTCCCGCGATGGTTTCTATATATGTACAATAGTGAGTTCTGACGTTATGAAATAATGAAACTTTGATGCGTGCGTGCCCAAGAAGATTTCTATATATTATTTTGGTTACCTCTGGCGTTGTGAAATTTGAATAATAAAAATTGCAATAGGTGGCGCGCGAGTTTATAATTTAGCGGCAGGGAGGGAAGGAGAGAGGGGGAGGGCAATGATGGAAGGGGAAAGCGGGATGGGGACGTAAGAGGTGGGTTTTGCGGGACGTGAAAAAGTGGAAGAGGGGAGGGGAAGGCGGGAAAAGGTGGAGGGAAATCGCGGGAGGGGAAGGGGACGTGGTAGGGGAGGCGAAAAAGAAACGGGGACGAAGGGAAAAAGACTCGCAGGGGGAAACAATGTCTTTATTTAAGTGGCATTGCAACGTATGCCGGCAACTCGTGACGAATAAATTAAGTTGCACTCGTGATTTTGGTGGTTTTGATTGAACCCATGACGCCTGAGCCCACCGCATTTTTCCACGCGACTATAAAATGGTGGCATTTAATTTACGATGCGATCCAATAATCCGATCATTGAAGGCGCTAATAATTTAAGTAATGGTGTTTATCACATTGTTAAGTAAAAAAATATTATTAGTCGAATAAAATTGTGTGCGTTGTACGTAGGTACCTACCTATTTTGGAAGTGAACTTATTTATCTCGTCAATTTTGTCGATTTTAGGGAAGACTTAAACCCTTTTTAATAATGTACTGGAACCCACTCATCCACTACTAATTAATCATTTGATTTGTCTCTTCCTCTAACATTGTTTTGCGTAGATAATAAAAACAAGGGAGATGGGACATGAACCATCATTAGTATGAAACCGCGCGCACAAAATTGTCAATCATTCATGTATACAAATATAAATATCCGCTTTGATAGTCGGTGCTGTTTGATCGTAGCTTGGCAAAAGCCGACACGCTCCCGTGCCATATCTCCCGTCGTTTCTATAATCTGTAATCCATTGGCTTTTGCATTTTTAGTTTACATATTTTCCGCTACGTTTTTTTGCTTGTACAAGGTTTCCGGAAACTCGTGGTTCAAGAGGTGAATCTACATTTTGCATCACGTAGAGAACCCCAAAAATTGCATTTTTTTATAAGAGCATTTCAATTTTTAAACGACTTCGAAAAGGAGGAGGTTCTCAATTCGACTGTATTTTTTTTTTTTAATGTTTGTTACCTCAGAACTTTCGACTGGGTGAACCGATATTGATGATTCTTTTTTTTTATTTGAAAGCTGGTGCTTCCCGTGTGGTCCCATTTTAATTTGGTCCAGTTCTGACAATGGCATCCATGAGAAAATCATACAAGTCTTAAATTTGCATCAAGTATGTGCGCGACAAATTGCCGAATAACTCAATATCACGCCAACCGATTTCGATGATTCTTTTTTTATTGGAATGGATGTACTTCAAGGGTAGTTTGATGAGAGTTTGGTTAGGTTCTGATTATGGGATCCATGACAAAGTAACGGAACTCTCCAATTCTGAAGAAAAAATTTACGATACTCGGCCGAATCTTAATCGAATTAGTTAGTGTACTTCAGATTCACTAAAAATCAAAAAATAAACAAAAATTTTAACAAAACAAAAAAACGACTTCAAAAAATGCACTAAAAAGTAAAAAAATAATTTCGTATTCTTCTACAACTTTATAATCAACTTACCTTTTCTACTCATCAATATGTAGGTACGATTGTTATTTTTGGAGTCGGTGTCAACCAAGGTACCCGCGGCCCGGTGTGTTCACTTGACAGCTCCTCTCCCGCCGACACCGACTCCAAAAATAACAATCGTACCTACATATTGATGAGTAGAAAAGGTAAGTTGATTATAACCGATTCATTTTTAACATCCTGTATAAAACTTTGTTTCTTACAATAAATAAATAAATAAAGTTGTAGAAGAATACGAAATTATTTTTATACTTTTTAGTGCATTTTTTGAAGTCGTTTTTTTGTTGTGTTAAAATTTTTGTTTATTTGTAGTGAAAACTTCTTTAGCACCACCGTGATTTAGTGACACTAAAAAGAGACAAACATATAAATCTACAGGATTTAGCCTGCGACTGAAAGACTAACCTTAGCGGCCAGATATTCAGCGGACCAAGGATCGAATCCTAACTCAGATCTAAGATGAACTACAACAACGAAGTTCACCAATATAATACACAACAACACAACAAACTACATATATATCAAAAATACACTCCTATTTTTTCAAATGTTATTTGGAAAACGCGTCATAAGTAGGAACAAACTCTGTTCTGATAGCTGTCCTGATTAGCTCCAAGAACCAAACTTTGTACATCCAGATATGATGGGCACAGTTTATATCTTTTTTAAATCTTGTCATGTATTTTGTATGTAAACATCTAGTATTAGGTGTATTATGTAAACATTTTGTATGTAAACATCTGGTATATTTTTGAGCTCGTGCCTTTTATATGTATTTTTTTGATTTTATTTTTTTATGCATTTCTATGATCCATCGTGGAAGATACTTTTTTTTTTACTTTTGACACCAACAGTACATAAATCAAATCAGTGGTTATAATAATTCATAAAATCTTATAAGACATGTTTCCGTGAAATATTTGTAAAGTGATTCTTCATATGTTGTGTCTGTATGTTGCTTCTATGAAATGTTTTGTAAATTTTTTCTTCATATCTTGTGTCTGCATATTGGGTTGGGTTTAACTTTTCAAAAGTACCAATTGGCGATCGCTTAATGAGTTTTGATAACTCATGGGAGTGCAACTTCGTTGTATATTTTATTTAATAAACTTTTATCTCAAAAAAAAATATTTTGTAAAATCAACATCCAATCTTCAAAGCACTCCTAAATGAACAAAGAAAACACAAAAGAAAGCGACATGTAGTTACTCTGAAGAAAAAAACCCAAATACTATTGTGATGTTCTTTTATTTGTGGCCTTACTAGCCACACAATAATAATTAAAGTTAAATGTAAGTTCTTCGTCCTTTATTGTAATGTACAATAGATTCAATGAGTAGTATATTATTTGCCTCGGTAGCGACTGATTATAACGGAAGTTGTTTGGATCTGGCAGCCGCCACAGACTAGCGCGCTGTCCCGGCTCGTAAGCCCTTTCGGCAACGTTCGGCGGACCCGAACATTTCCGAATTACTATATGGATATAATTGCATATATCACACCCTTCCCCCTGTAAATCAGTCGCTACATATTTAAGTATTTCATGATTCTATATAATTCAAACACTGTAAATATTATACTGATATTTCACTCAAGTTCTTATAATGTTTTTTTCATAAACACATCATTATTAATATTTCACACAAAATTATATTAAGTTAGAAGGCTTTCCGTTCCTTCCTTGTGGACTATCTTGGGTGGAGTCTCCCCAACCAGGGATTTGAACTTTTACTTGGACCAGCGATTGCCGTGTCTGTGACCTCTGGTGACCTCTCTCCTCCCTCCGCAAATCTGAAATCAGGAGAAAACACCGTCAACTCACTCCACAGATTGGACAACTCTTTCTCAGAGTGCTCAGTCCTCGTGTCATCAGACGCGGAATCTGGCAAATCTGACTCAACATCACTACAAGACACTGATAAGTTCCTCATCTGATCCACATGACGTTTCCAAATTAATTGAGAATCACAAGTTTTTACCAAATATAATTTTTTTCCAATTTTATCTGTAACAATTCCCTTTACCTATGTAAATTTATTATTTTTTCTGAAATCTTTAACTACACATTTTTGTCCCACAATAAAATTTCTTGTTTTTACACCACCATTAGCGTAGGGAGTGTGGCGAACCCATCGCTCAGGGAGTGGAAAACACAAACCTGCAATAGCCATCCCAAGCCAAGGTGTGAGCTACCGTGCTCAGGCTGAATGTCCTGGGGAACAGCGTCACGAACGGTGCCTCCGAGAAACAAGGTCGCATCTCGGAGTATTTAGACCTCACTCCAGCACTCAGGGCTCTGCTGGAGTGGACCTTCTATTTCCCTGGTAACTCGTGGGACATTGAAGTACCCCACCACTTTCCCGCCCCGGTATAGGCGACTTATGGTCGCCCCTTCGGAGCTCTCGCAAGAATCTAATTTTTTTGAATAAACGACTCTACATTTAATTGAACGAATCTAGACCTTCAATGTCCCTACATACTTTGTTAGGTGGCGGATATGTAGGATCGCCTGCAGACTGTACTGCAATGGTCATAAAAAATAACTACAAGTGTTAGTTGACTTACCCTAGGGAAATGAAAGTAAACAATATAATATTAATAAGCAGCCATCATGAGTGCATGTGGCCGCTTCAACGGGGGGAGACCGCACACTCCGGCTCTGCAGGCATCTGTTATATACACACTAAAATAAGGAGAGCAATCAGGTATGAAATATAATCATATGTTGTATTACCGCCATAAAAAGAATTAAAAAAATAATAAAAAAGGATTAGGTACAATCCGACAGGCGCCTGGCAGTCCCCTAGAGAATGATGGTGGTTGTTAGATCGACTTCACGCTCCCCGAAGAAGTCGTCCCTTAGCCGGATAGCCGGTGGTGCCTAGAAGACGTTATCGGACTATCAGTGAAGACCCTAGGTAGGTAAGCGTCGGGTATCCGGAGGCGGGACGGACAGTCTCTGGGTGACGATCAGCCGCTCTCCCTACCCCTTCATGTCCAGGGGGGTGGCGCGGGCGTCTGGGGAGATAAATCAAATAGAGAATATAGCATATCTAACATAAACAAAATAAGTAGGGACAAGGCCCAAAGTCCAACCCCTTTAATGGGGAAGAGGACATTACATAACAAAATAAGGAGTTCAGTAACAGCCGTTACATTGTCAGTCGAAGATTATATGGGAACAAATAAAAAAAAAAATAAAGACTCCAATCATTACGGAAAAGCATATAGTAAATTGAGTTAACATTGTTAATATAAAATACAGACTTAAATATCTAATAAGATAAGTGTTGATCTAAAGAAGAAATAATTTCTTGTCAGTATAAGATCAAAATTAAATCATACCAGCTATTCGCACTAAATCGGAAACATGATAAAATAAAAAGTAAAAAAAAAAAAAAATAGAGAAGCTCTTATAGAGCTTATAAACCAAAGCACTTGTAATAAATGGTCCATGATTTGTGTGATATCCTAAAAAGGAAGATAAAATACATTGTAAAATAAAGTGTTTCTGCATCCAGCAAGGTGTATATCTAATATTACAGAAAAGAAATAAAAAGGTAAAATAAAAAGAGAAACAAGAGTATATACAAATTTACATAATCCGGCAAATGAGTGCAAGAAAAATCAAATCAAAAACCGTGGTTTAACAGGAGCTAGTACACCTGGTTACCTGAGATGCGCTAATCTTCGACTCTGAGAACAGGCCATCTTTCAACCCAGATCCTAGCAAACTTACGCAAGCACTCAAAATTCACCTTATTCGATACCAGATCAGTGTTCCAAACTGGTCTGATAGGGACATCCAAACCATCCAGCATTTCCTCTCGAGCATCCATCATGATCTCACAGTGCCACAGAATGTGCTCGGCCGACTGGTTAGTCCCTCCGCACGCACAGTTGGGGTGAGGGGACAAGGAGAGGGTATGAAGTCTCCCCCTGAACTCCCCATGACCAGACAAAAGTTGGGTTATGTAGTGATCCAGTTTTATAAAGGCCCCTTCCATTCTGATTTTAACTGATGGGAAGAAGGAGAAAGTCCATCTTCCCAAGTTCGCTCTATCCCAACGTTGCTGCCACACCTGTAACGACAGGTCTCTCATTTCACGAAGTAGCCCAGGGAGAGTCCCCGGGCCACCAGGGGTTAGAACAACTCCGTGATGGGTAGCCGGGGTTCCTCTGGTTAGCTTCTGTTTAGTAACAACTTCCCTAATTTCCAGATCGATTGGCAAAATGCCGGCCAGTACAGGCAAAGCGTCCGAAGCTACTGTTCTATACGCACCGGATAGTGCCAGCAAGGGAGTACGTTGTCCTCTCTTGAGAGCCAAGAGTATGAGCGAGTTGTCCAAGCGGTGCTCCCATACAGATGCCCCATATGAGACTTGTGCCACATATACGCACCTGTACAGTGTACGCAGAGCCGGATTACGCAGTCCCCACTCAGCTGTGGAGAGTCTCCTTAGCTTCATGAAAAGAGCCTGAGCCTTACTGGATACATCCTTGACGTGTGCCAGGAAGGAGGACGATCGATCGAGTGTTACACCTAGGTATTTGACTGTTTCAAAAAATCGGATATTGGATTCTCCCATTTTGATTGTGGGGTTTCTCTCTCTGCTGAGAGAGCCCTTCATCAGGAGACCCTTGGTCTTGTGGGGAGCGAAGGTCATTTTATTTCTTTCACCCCAGTCCAAAAACATCTGCAAACCTTCACTGCCTTTCTTTTCCACTTCTTTCCTACTGTCCCCTGAGACCAAATACACTTTGTCATCAGCATAGTCGACTGAGATACATCCTTCAGGCAAGGGTAACCTGGAGGAGTCATCGAAGGTTATATTCCACAGGTCAGGTCCAAGGTTAGATCCTTGAGGGCATCCCATATCTGCTTCGCGCTGGATACAGTAATCTCCAAACGAGATCGTGATTTTGCGATCAGCCAAGTAATCGTCAATCATCTTGAACAAGAGTTTGGAGGACTGCCTGTTCTTCACCTTCGTGCGTATCATCGGCCACCATGCATGATCGAAGGCACCAGTTATATCGAGGAAAATGGCCACAACATACCTCTTGGGGCAAACCTTCACCCAATCAAGCACATACGACAGGGCGTGCACCGTGGATTTCCCGGGGACGAAACCGAACTGCAAGGGGCTGGCCGGGGATAGAGTGGTGCGTAGACGTTGTTTGATTATTTTCTCCAATATTTTTCCTAGGACTGGTAGAAGTGTAATTGGTCGATACGCCTTAATGTCCGACAATGGCTTATCGTTCCCCTTGGGAATAATCCTGAGCACGCCGCGCTTCCATTCTGTAGGGAAAACCCCTCTCCTCATGCATGTGTCCATCACCTGGAAGAGCTCCTCCTTGGCGTGGACCCAGACTTGCTTCGCAATTACGCCGTTGAGCCTATCATGCCCTGGTGCCTTCTTAGGACCCAAACCCTTAATTATTACCTCAATTTCTGCCTTAGTGACTCTATAGCTGTTATCCTCTTGGGCGAGGTTTCTCGGAGGTAGCCGTGCCAGATTTCTTATCTGTTTGTGGTGGTCACTTTCCCCAATTACTGAGTCTACAGGAACTAACTCACCCAAAAGTGTCTCGAGGGTGGAGGCCACGTCCACAGTCTCAGCGTTCCTCCCATCCAAATTCCCAATTACTGTTGACAAATACCGGTCAGAACCTTTACCGGACTTTTCAAGTGCGCTGTGGATTTCCCACGGGTTGGCGTTTCCCACTTCTTGTACCCAATTATGCCAAGCAGCTCGTTTCGCATGAAGGACAGCCCGCTTAAAAGCCGCCCTGGCTACTCTAAGGCCGGATCGGAGTGCCATCGTCTCTTCCTCCGTACGACCGGCTCTCCTTGCCGACCCTAGCACCCTGTAGGCTCTCTTGTAGGCCCCCTTCAGCGAAGTCAGCTCAGGTGACCACCACGGCGTCCTAATACTCGTTTTCGGGTTTATTTTGCCCAGAGACGAGTTGGCGGCGGATACTACCGCCCTATTAAAGAAGTTCCCCAAATTATCCGGATCGGTAGCAGCTACATGTTGAAAATCCCTTAACGCATCCCGTAGTGCTGTCCCAAAGTTATCCCAATTCGCCCTTGTGGTGTTGAAATTCCAGGAGGATCTTGGAACCTCTGTTTTACTTACACCAACCGTAAACGTGATTAATCTGTGATCCGAATTAATTTCGCACTCATGGACTGTCCACCTTGATATCCTGGTTGCAACTGACCCAGAGCATAAAGTTAAGTCAATGTTGCTCTCTCCATGTATGTTTGAAAAGGTAAAAAGTGAACTCTGTTCATTGATAATGCTAAGACCCTGCGCAGCAATCAGGTCTTCTACGGCGTCTGAACGTTCCGTCCTACAATCTGATTTGTCAAACCATAATGGAGAGCGTGCATTAAAGTCACCTCCGATAACGATGTTACGGCCTTTAAGCGCGTTTAATGCGCGCGTCAAACTCAGGATGTGGGGTCCTACCGGGTTCCCATATTTAAAATAGACTGATATCAAATAGATTTCAGTATCACCAAATCTTATACATACACAGGTTTGGTACTCGTTAGAATGACCGTCCAGAAGGAGGGGGCTGATCAACGAAGTGTTGACCAGGACACCCGCCCCCGGAGATCGGCCAACTTCAAGCACCGCACCCGGATAACATATAGGGGTCCTTCCTTGCCAGGTGTACTGCTCCTGTATAAGCATTATGTCAATATTTTGGTCAGACATGACCCGCAGCACCTCCAAAGTGGCCATCCGGGAACGCTGCAGGTTAATCTGGCCTATGGAGAGTGGATTAGCTCGATCCATAGTCGGTCATTTTTATCTGAACTTCAATCGCAGCCATATGAGCAGGGCACATTCTGTCCCCGGTAGCATGGTCCGCCGGCTTCTTGAACCTTGTGCACGTGGCACATACAGCGGGATGTGTCTTCTTGGGGCACTCCTCTATATCATGTCCCAAAGCGGCGCAGTGGCGACAGGTTACCTTTTCTTGTGTGCATGACTTAGTTATATGACCGTATTGGTGACACTTAAAACATCTAGTAGCTCCTGTAAAGTCGCGGGTCCGGCAGGCTGTCCAGCCGAGAAAACACATCCCACTGTCTATCAAGACGCGCCTGGCGTTCGGGTGAACCGTTACTACCATATTCATTGTCGGCACATCACGTCTGCCGAATAGTGAGACCCTGCGCATGGTGCGCATATGATCGTCTAAGGAGAGATCGCATTTGCCCTCCAGGTTGGTACTGTATACTTCTTTGAATAAGTCTTGATCTGCGGATGGGTCCCCTCTGGGCACGTTGTAAATTACAATTTTCGGCAATCTTCCTAATGGGCTGACAATTTTGAGGCCGCTAGCGGCCAGCTTAGCTTCATTTTTCTTAATATTAGCCAGATCCGCCTTGTCTTTTGCCTGAAGAGCCATGCCTGCCCCTCTGATTTTACGTAGACGTACCACTTGGAATCCATCTGATCGGGGATTTATGGTTTTCTCCAAATTTTTCTGAGTTTGCTCTGATGTCATGCCTTCAGGTTTCTCAGGGTAAATAAGAACTGTTAGGGGTTTTGGTGGTACAGGTCGCTCAAAGCCATTAACAATGAGTGATTTGGAGCTTGGGGCTGAGGAGGCCATCTTTGCATATGACGGTGCTGTCTGTACAGTCAGTTGTGGTGCAGCTGGTACGGGTTTCGACTTGACTATGGAGTCAATCTTTTTTATCATCAGGGATTGCCCTGCCATCAGTTCCTCTATAGTGGAGCTCCTAGTGGTAGCCGTGTTGATGTCCAACATTAAGTGCGTTATGTCTGACATTAAATCGTCCAATAATTCATTGAGTTGACTCTTAACATTTTTGTTCAGTTTATTTGAGGAGTCTGTAATTATTGACCGTATTTTCTGGCATCGGGTCATCGCTGGGATGACCTTCCACTGCTGCGCGTTTGGTGAGTCGCTTTCTCTGGCCCTTTTACGGGTGCTCATGTTTGGAGAGATTGCCGGGATCGCCATAATGGATACTGCTCCACTTGTTCCAGCTATTGGGGTGCCGGGTGGACGAGGGGGGGGGGGGAACGTATCCATTTCGGACTCCTCTCCCTCTGATTGGGGGACATCCACTACCTCGACAGGCCCAAATAGAGTGGGTTTCTTTCCTACCTTCTTTTTGCGTCGCCTTTCCCTGGCAAGCTTTCTCTGGATCTCTTCCATTTGGGTAATTAGTTCAGATTCTACAGTCGTTTGTGGTCTGCCAGAGGTGGCACTGCCACCATTCGAATCCTCAGACGAAACTACGTCTGATGGCATCTTCAGTTTTTTTTCCCTATTTTTCGTGGGAAATTCCCCGAAATTTCGAAATTTTCCCCAAAAATGGGGAAAAAAATGGGGAAAATGAAGTTCCAAAACTGCTATCAGAAATTGATTAAAGTCACCCGTTTAAAAGTTACAGACAGACAGGGGCCTTAACCGGTCCCTGTGGAACACCTTTCGCACAAATGTCTTATAGATGAGATAGTGACGTCACAAACCAGTCGTTGTTACTTATGACGTAACAATCCAGCCGATGGGACTTTTGACGTCACAAATCCAGCCGGTGGAACTGTGACGTAATAGTTCTGCCAATGAGACTATGACGTCATACTACAGCCAATATGGCTGCCGTTTCACTAAAATGTAAACAAACTTTCGCCACGTGGTTTTTGCGCAAGTCACTTTTTGGGGCACTAAAATAACACAGAACTTAGGATATGTATAGTCAAACGACGCGAAATTTTATTCTGCGTCTAATGGTACTGGTCACTTATCACTTTACACAAGTCTAAACTATATAACTAAGATTATACACTAAAAATTACACTAATATATTAAATTTGTCCTTAAAACGCTGTTTTTGGTCTTTTTCCACTGCGCTTTTTTTTGAGGGCACTTGTATTTTATTAGTTCACACCCGACGGCGATAGTGAATTTCGGGTGATCTGGCGTGATCGCCCGAAAAAATAAAGAAACTAAGTTTTTGTCACAAAATCATTAATATTTGGTACTTGTATACAGAATTTGGAAAATCTAAAACCATAGGCATGTAGCCCTGATTAAACTACACAAGGTAGCACAAAAAAAAGTTTAACTTTTTCACTATTTGTATTTTTAAATTAAGAAATACGCGGAGCGATGTTTTTATGTGTTGTCAGCTTGAAGGCTGGAACTGAACTCGTGGGACAAAAAAAAAATTGGACCATTCGAAAACTAGGGGCCTTTTGGGAACCTAGGAATGCTGAGGCCACCTCTGTGGATTTCCTTCCTGGGGCCGTAAGAGGAACCAAGAGGAGAAACCGTGGAGAGGTGAGCTGAGGCCACCTCCATGAACTCTTCCCTTGTGGGGCCTTCGAGGAACCAAGGGGAAGGGCACCCTTCCAGCGCGGGGCCTTTGTGGAACCAAGGAGGAGTGAAGTGGAGAGATAATGTCCTCTTCCCATGTGGGGCCTTCGAGGAACCATCTAGGAGTGAAGAGGAGAAATGAGGCCATCTTGGTGAACTCTTCCTCTGTGGGGCCTTAGAGGAACCAAGGTGGAGTGGACTCTTTCCTTGTGGGGCCTTTAGGAAACCAAGGGGAGGTGGACTTAAGGAGTGGAGAGGAGAGATGAGCCCTCTTCCGTCGTGGGGCCTTCAGGGAACCAAGGAGGAGTGAAGAGGGGAAATGAGACCTGGGAAGACACATTGTCGGACCAGAAGATATAGCTTCATTTCGAATGACAATCCTGGTGAACTTTATAAAAGGGACTGGGATACTGTCAAAGAAATGAGGTAAAATGGGAGATAGTACAATGGGTCTATGGCCTAAGTGCTCTCGGGAACTATATATATGTAAACCGTCTCCGATTATTTAAAAAAAAAAAAAAATACACCACCATAATACTTAGTTTGTTTACGTTGATTTGCCTCAATATTTTTATTCGCCAAATCATGTTGTTTTGACACAACCCGTTCATTCTCTTTCGGAACGAGACTGTCAAAAGTAGATCTAAGTTTCCTACCAAACAATAAAACTGCCGGCTCGACTCCCGTCGTACAATGTGGAGTATTTCTATAATCGGACAAAAAATGTAACAATTTATCCTTGTAATCAACCTGAAATTTATTTCCTACCATAAGTTTTTTAAGAAAACTCTTAGTAGTTTTCACTGAATTTTCAGCGATACCATTACTTTTTGGGTGCATAACTGGAGATGACATGAATTTAATATTGTTTTCCCGAAGAAACTGTTGGAAAATTTCACTCGTGAAACAAGTTCCGTTATCTGACACTATGAGTTCAGGGTAGCCAAAATTTGAAAATAATTTCCTCAATTCAAATATAGTATTAGCTGAATCTGCCCTTTGAACTTCAATACAGTCAACCCATTTAGTGAATGAGTCGCAGACGACCAGAAACATTTTCCCTGCCAGCGGTCCACTATAATCCAGGTGTAACCTACTCCAGACCTTCCCAGAATTAGGCCATACCGATAATTGACTCTTTGGCGGAGATTGTTTCGTCGACGCGCATTCTGGACATTCCTGAACAATTTTCTCTAAATCATTGCTCAGCGATGACCACCAAAAATAACCTTTTGCTAACCCTTTCATCTTTACAATACCTAAGTGTGAACGGTGCACGAGCTCTAACACTTTTTTATGCAACGAACTTGGAACAATAATTCTATGTTGCCAAAATAAACAATCCTTAACAATCGAAAGTTCGTTCCTTTTTATCCAGAATTTCCATAATTCCTCCTCGCGTTTAACCCGTTTGGGCCACCCTTGCCTTAAACACGTCATTACGCCTTGAATGACCGTATCTACTTTAGTGGCTTCCCTAATCGAATTAACGTCAAGATGTTCACAATTGCTAACAAAACTTACGAAATCAGACCCGTAGTCTTCTTTCTTCACTTTAAAATTCACTTTGAATTTATTAAATCGCCCTAGTTTTCTCTCAAAAACTTCTGACGAAACTGAATTGATAGCACTTTGTTTTGAACTAATGTTGAGGTTAAAGATTTCCATGAAATCTCTTCCTACAACCAGAACCGATCCGTTTGTCACAACGATAAAGGTTATTAACCTAACTAGATTATTGTATTCGACCTTGAAATTTGCATTACCCACAACAGTCAACATATTCCCGTCGTAACCTGAAATTTTTCGTGTTTCGGGTGACAACTCTATATTACTGAAATGTTTACAAAACAATGTCTCCGGAATAACACAAACTGATGAACCTGAATCAATCATCGCTTCGAAGGATTTCCCATTTAATTTCAATTGTGCCTTGATTACCTTAACAAAAGCTACATTTTCAATATTTTCATTATTACAATTCATAACTGATTTTACTGACCCGTTTTTACAAAATCTCTGTAAATGACCCAATTTACCGCAAGAATAACATTTAGCTTGCTTAAACTTACAGTTATGAGTGTCATGATTTGATTTCCTACAAATCTTACACTTTTTTAGAGATGAACCGGTTTTAACTTGTTTATCCGACCTACATGAATCGGAACTATTCGACCGATAATAAAGTTTTCGCGCCGGAGAAGCCGATCCTCCAAATCTCTTTACCGAATTTATTTCTCGCGCCGGAGAAGCCGATCTTCCAAATTCCTTTACCGAATTTACTTCCAACTTCGTCTTGATTGAATCGACCTCAGGACCTTTCGCGGTCACTGCAAGTTCAACTAGTTGATTAAAGTTTTGTTTAGGCCCTTCAACAAACAATTTTACCCGTACTGGACCCGGAAGTAGACCGATTGCAAACACGTCTACAAGATTATCCTCCAGCCTGTTTCCGAACTGACAGAATGAACTGAGTCCTCGGAGTCTGGCGGCAAAATCCCTAATCGATTCGTTATGATTCTGTTTAGCTTGGAAAAATGATTCCCGCTCTTGAAAAAGAGATCTACATTTACCACAATGTTTTTTTAGCAACTCAATTAATTTCTCAAACGTAACATCTGTGATTTTAATCGGGAAACATAAGTTGGACAGAAGAGTCAAGGTCTCCGTTTCAAGCGAGTTTATCAGATAAGCCTTTTTCTTAATCTCGGTAATGTCATCATGTAACACGAGAAACTGCTCTAATCTGAGTTGAAACACATCCCAATCTCCGTTTATGTGAGAGAACGGTGGAATTCTCGTCGATTCCATCTTCACAAAAGGAAAAAAAATAATCACGCGAAGCTACGACAACAATACTACCCCGGAAAAAATTACAAAAAAAAAACCCAGACAAATCCTCCACAAGTAAGAAATGCAAAACCTATCTTAGAAATTGCGGTTGCAACGTCTCCAGATTGTTTCCTCTTGATGAGTGAGTGACCTTCCTCGACACTAGCACTGTTTGCCTTGTATGAATGCCTTCCCTCGGCACTCCCTCGGAACTTCACCTTCGTGGAAAGGCTCTGTTGAGCCCCAAAAACGACCACCGCCTCTTGCTTCTGAGTACCCTTGGATAGTACTCCAGAACTCTGACTGTGGCTCCAGGAATAGCCAGAGATACCCTTGGTTTGTTCTGCCGGTCCTTAATCTCGGTCAGACAAACCCAAAAAATACTCCGATGTTCCGTCTCGGCTGTAGGTAGCCTTGAAAAAATTTCTCGGGTGATTTAGCTCACCCCGCTTTGGTAATTTTTTTTTTTTTTTTAATCCAATTTGTACTTTAAGAACTGTTTAATACGGCTGCGCCAATTGTGATGTTCTTTTATTGTGGCCTTACTAGCCACACAATAATAATTAAAGTTAAACGTAAGTTCTTCGTCCTTTATTGTAATGTACAATAGATTCAATGAGTAGTATATTATTTGCCTCGGTAGCGACTGATTATAACGGAAGTTGTTTGGATCTGGCAGCCGCCACAGACTAGCGCGCTGTCCCGGCTCGTAAGCCCTTTCGGCAACGTTCGGCGGACCCGAACATTTCCGAATTACTATATGGATATAATTGCATATATCACAACTATTAAGATGACCAAATGTTTAGGAAGGTGCACCAGAATTCGGCAAAAATAGGGAAAAAATCATCCTTAACATTGATAAAAAAAAAGTTCTTCATAGTTTCCTCACTCTTGTCTACTTTAGTTTTCTGAAGGTTTTACCTTGTTTTAGGTTTTTACCGCGTTTGAATTTGCACACCCTGATTTTTTAAACTCCTTTAAAGTTCTTTGTATTTAACAATTAAGGGTGTAAAAAAACTTTTGGAACCGGGTTTACGCATCAACGCATTTTAAGAGACATTAAACCCTTTGATATTAACCACTTTTTTTCAAATTTGGCCAAAAAATTTCAACATTCGGACGTGATTTAGGTATATAAAATGAATGCTCAAATTAAAAAAAACCGTTATATCACAAAATATGATGTAGCTTCGCTAGTTTACCTCTTTTACTACCAATTTCTGGACTCCATGTATACGTACACCCACTCGCCTTTTGCAAACTCTTCGTAAGTAAGTACTTACTTCGTAAAAATCTTATCATTCCACGTTGCGTTAATTAATTTATTTAAGTGAATTTAATTTGCAAGTTGTGGAAAACGTACACGACGGCCATAAATTCTTTTTTATTATTATTTGCACTTCGCCGTTTTTGAACCCGTGACCTCAGGGCACGGAGTCAACGATCTTACCGCTCTGCCACGGAGGTTCTCAGGTTACACAGTTTTTACGTGGGCTCTGAATATTTGACGCAGGATACGGGTTTAGGAGTTTAAGTTTAACAGGGTTGGTTAACACAGCTCAACTAATTAACGACTCTTCCATTTCTAAACAGTGGTATATAAGCAGAGAGGGGACATATTATATTTCCTACAAACACCACCTCATACATATTCTTCTTGTTAATCCATGTCAGATGATCCCTCGACAGTTGGCCCCCGACATACTAACATACAATACGCAGTCGGTTTAGGGAAAACACGGTATATCTACTTACACAACTTTTATTTTTACATTATGTATATTTCAATACATTACAAAATGACGCTTTGTCTGTCCAACTGGGAACAGCTAAATTGCACATTCAGTTCATAATATTCTTAACACTGAACGTAAATAAAACAAAATATATGGAAATAGGCAATAAAACACGTAACACAGGGTTAAATTTGACAATTAATGGTGAAAAAATTGGAAAAGTAAATGAAATCAAATCCCTGGGTGTAATACTCGACTCAAAACTGACTTTCACAGCAAACTTTGAATATGTGCTAAAAAGGTATCAAAAAAGGTAAATTTTCTCAGAAGACTAAGACGTAAATTAAATAGAAACACTACGGAGCTTATTTATAAAACTATCGTTGCTCCACATTTGGACTACTGCTCTACGATGTTATATTTGGCCAATGAAGGAAATTTGAACAAACTAGAAGTTATACAAAACAAAGCTACGAGATGTATACTGGGGAAAGGCAAATACGCAAGAATTAATCAAATGAGAGAGGAGCTAAATTGGATTCCAATAAAAAAGAGACTACTATTTAATGTGTTAATTTTTGTGCATAAAATTATGAAAAACCAAATGCCAAAATACTTTAAGGATGAAATTGTTTTTAATAGAGACATTCATAATTAAGAAACAAGAAATATAAACAGAGTTCGATTGCCACAAATGAAGAAATCAAAATCTCAGAACTGCCTAATGTACAGAGGACTAAAGATGTATGATGAAATGCCTGAAAGTATGAAGAATGAAGAAAGAATGAATGTATTTAAAAAGAAATGTTATGCTTACTGTAAAAATATTTAAATTTATCAAATGAAATGTTACATTGTGCTTATTAGTTTATATTCATGTAGTATAAACTAACTCAATAAATAAAAAATAAAAAAAAAAACAAACAAAGGAATAGTTTCTTTCAAGATATCACAAGAATGAGATTCTATCAAGACAACTTTTGAGAACATTAAATTGCATTCGGAAGGAAGGAATGGTTTCTTTCTGTCCTTGAAAAAATCGCAAGGATGTGATTCTTTCAAGGTCATTTTGGAGAACATTAATAATTGCATTCCGAACAAAGGTATGGTTTCTTTCGAGAGATCGCAATAATGAGATTCTTTCAAGATCATTTTGGGGAACAATAATAATTGCTTAATTAAAATTATAGTATGTAACTATAATTTTTGAACATTTACTAGAAATCACATTTGTTAACCAAAATATATGACATGAATACCCAATTTATTTATTACTATTTAATGAGAGAATATCCCAGTTTAACTATACTTATTTTATGGACAAATTTGAAAAGACAACATTTGTGACGTTAAATACTTACTTGTAATTCATTCCCTCCAAACCTGGTCATCCATCCATGAATAGAATAAATAATCACATACAAAGCCAGCAAGCAAGCAATGAGGTTAGGTAGCAATAATAAATAGGTATGTGAACAATGTATAATTTATTGTAAAAAATCAAACCCTGCCCTTGGAACATATTATAATGATTCGCTATGAGACTCTAAGTTAAACAACAGAATTAATCATCAGGGGTGACTGGTTACGATGTATCGTACCCAGCTGTAAATGTTTAAAGTTTCTCGACACGTGTCAATAAGAAAGAAATTATATTGTAACGACATAAGAAAATTACTGATGGGCGCCTGTGACGTAAAACGTAACATATTTATGAATCAGTAATCCCTAAAAATAATCTATAAAGCACAATCTCGATCTGTTAAAAATATAAGTAATTTAAATCTCACTTCTCGTGATCCAAAATGTCTTGAGTCCAGCCATACAACAGCCCGTCACACAAAAACACCTGCTCGATCTGTGGTACTCCCGTCAACTGAAGCGCCCGAACTTTTTCCGAAGCATCTCGAAACATCTGCCGCCCCTTCGGAGTGCAATGCTGCCAACCAAATCATGCGAAATTTGCGAATCGCTCACGACGCTAGCAGCAAATGTTACATTACCCCTCCACCAAAAAGAAAATATTTCCTCCTGGAAATCAAGAGGTCCATGTGTCACTTCCTGAAGAGAACTGCTTACTAAGTGAGCCTTGGTCGTAAATGTTAGTCATGGAAGATGCCAAAATATAAGGATTGTCAGCCGGAAGGATCCTGGTGATAGAAGTACTCCCAATCCATATAATGTACCTCATGGAAGAAGCGGTGACCACCGTACTGCAATACTGAAGCCATGACATAATGCGATGAACAGAAAGACGCATCAATCTATGCAGCTTCTCTCCAATTATGATGCATTCAATAACTGATGACCCAAGATGGCCCAAGGTAGAGATGAAATATCTGGTCCGGAATCTCAAATTCAGCTTCTTTTGCTATTAATTTCTTCCAAAACTGATGACCCAAGATGGCCCAAGGTAGCGATGAAACATTTGGTCTGAAATCTCAAATTCAGCGTCTTCTGATATTACTTTCTTCCAAAACTGATGACCCAAGATGGCCCAAGGTAGCGATGAAACATTTGGTCTGAAATCTCAAATTCAGCGTCTTCTGATATTACTTTCTTCCAAAACTGATGACCCAAGATGGCCCAAGGTAGCGATGAAACATTTGGTCTGAAATCTCAAATTCAGCGTCTTCTGATATTACTTTCTTCCAAAACTGATGACCCAAGATGGCCCAAGGTAGCGATGAAACATTTGGTCTGAAATCTCAAATTCAGCGTCTTCTGATATTACTTTCTTCCAAAACTGATGACCCAAGATGGCCCAAGGTAGCGATGAAACATCTCAAATTGGAGCAGACGAAAGTCATTAAGTGAGGTTCTGTGTAGGTGATGAAATTTTTCCCGCGCTGCTAGCTCTGCCGTCCAAAAGGAATGAAGATGTATTATGATCAAGACTGCATCTTGTGAAACTGAAGAAAATCCTTGAGTGTGGTTCTGCATACAATGAAGAAATTTCCCCGTTCTGATGAGGGTTGACAATGCGCCGCTGAAGAGTATTCAGAAGTGAGATTTCTAACTAACCGCTCCACTAAAGCTTACATAATGTTACTGAGTAAAATTGCATGAAAAAGCTAAACTAAATTAAGAATGAAATGTGCTTTACCTACTAAAGGAAAACTATCCAAAAAAATTTATATGAACAGGAAGTACATAACTCTCATAGATAACCTACAAGACTGAATACCTAATTAACCTTCTAAAGTTCAATTTAATGAGGAAGATATTACATAAAATACTAAAGTCCAAACACAAACATTTATTCTTAAATCCCAGTTTGAAAAAAACACCCCTGACACCTGTCGATCAAAAATAAAGTAATAGTCGAGAATCAAACCATTAAACTTCAAAAAGTAGTGACCCCACTTACAGAATGAAGACATCTGTCGAAAAAAAAAAAAGTTACCCAAAATAGAAGTTCCCAAAAAAAATTGGATGTGAACATGAATAATTCCCCTAGTATTAGATAGCATAATTGTAATCAGCAATTAAATATAAGACAATAATTTATTGTAATAAATATTTAACTCAGAATTAATTTTTCTCACATTCGACAGGGTGTCCAAATTCGCTCGAGCTCTAAGCGAACCTCAACAACCAGTCGAATATGGAAATAAAATTGTAGTAAACAAACTAAGTTCAAAATCTTTAGTATAAATAGAGGATAAAATGCATCCAGAAATTGACCATGGAATTAAAAATTGTTTAACCAATATTGTAAAACAAAACAATTACAAAACCCTTTATAATAATCTTAAAACAAAAATCCACAGCGGAATTAACTTAATAAATGTATTTATATTATGCTTACTCATCAAATATATGTACCGATGTTATGTATATCATAAAATAATAACTTAAGTATCATAGAATAGAACCTTAAGGAATATGTTCACTATTGCGTGTGAAAAACAACCATCACCATAACCAGAGTAAACAAATTGGAACAATGCCCATGCCATACGTTTCCTAAAACGATATGAAAAATAGATAATTTTGAGCTTCTGAAGCTATAGCCTTTTTCATATAAATATAAATATTTTTTTTCCCATGGAAATTATTCCAAAAGACACCAACATAATGTAAGTGAAACAATAAGGTATTCTAGGTTTCTACACACTAATAGCAATAATGATACTACGCTAAACACCTCTATACATCCACAAAAATACACAGTAAATAGTTCAATAAAAATTAAAATAAAAGGTTTTGAAAAACTATGTAAAAACGGTTTTGCTACAGGGAAACAAACCGAAATTACAAGTAAATTCAATGTATGAAAATGATGATCAGTCACTTTCACACGTTGAACTTCATATAACTTTAAGTATACTCAATTACACTTGCAAAGAACAAGACATAAGTGTGATATCTGAAACCACAAACACTCACAAGGACAATGCAATCAACGTGAGGACGTAAGGATAAGTCACGTCACCACGCTGAATGATCCACATGCAATTGCTGGATATGCATGCAAATACTTAGAACACATATAACATATAAATAAAATGACAAAGAAAATCTCTCAACGGAGATAAGAAAACCCAACCCCTATTGAAATAACCCTAAAGATCAACTGGAGTTTCAGATTTAATAATGTCTTTTAAATGATAAATACCCAGTTTTTTGCCATTCATGTCAGCTAACTGATATGCTACTGGAGAAATTTTCCCAATAATCTTGCTCCTAATGAATTTAGATGCCAATTTTGCTGAAAAGTGTTTACTTGCATCTGATAATACGAATGATCGCCTCCATACGGTTTCCCCAACCCTAAATTGAATATCTCTACGACGCAAGTTGTAGTTCAGCTTGTTACGTTCGTATGACTGCCTTAACGATGTTCGTACCTGTGAAAAAATGTCATTTAATTCCTCTAAACCTGACGCCCAAGAGTCACGCTTAGCAAACGTAATTTCTTCAGCATTGAAATCAGTGCCTAAATAATCTTTTCCTGAAATGATGATCTCTCTGCCAAAATTAAGAAAGAACGGAGTGTAACCTGTGACTTCATGGACTGCAGTGTTAATGGCTAACTCAATTTCTGGAAGATGATTCGCCCAGGTTCTGTGGTCAGATCCAACATATGAACCAAGCGCTGCTACCAAAACCTTGTTAACACGTTCCACAGGATTGTTCTGAGGATGATATCTGCAGTTATAAAACAGGTGACGAATATGAAACTTATTGGCTAAAGCTTTCATATCACGTGAAATGTATTGAGGACCATTGTCCAACACAATGGTGTCCGGAACTCCAAACTTCAGGAAAATTTCATTCTCTAAAATGGAAGCAATATTCAACCCAGTAGCCTTCCTCAGCGGGAACAGCCTCGTGTACTTAGAAAAGAAATCAGAAACTACCAAGAGATAAGTATAACCTTTCTTGTATGAACT
This sequence comes from Limnephilus marmoratus, assembly GCA_917880885.1. Lineage (NCBI taxonomy): Eukaryota > Metazoa > Arthropoda > Insecta > Trichoptera > Limnephilidae > Limnephilus > Limnephilus marmoratus. The sequence goes on along the minus strand of OU862922.1, from coordinate 8,801,477 downwards.
CGGATAAGGCCCCAGTAAATCAGTTGCAATCATTTGCCAAGGGCGCTGAACCAATTTGGGATTTCCCATCAGACCTGGCGGTAACAAATTAGTACTCTTGTAACCTAAGCATATCTGACATTTACCGATGAAAGCTTTTACATCAGCAGACATTTTAGGCCAATAATATTTGTGTCTAATTCTGTTCAGGGTTTTTAAAATCCCAAAGTGGGCGCAAGTAGGAGGAACATGGTGCTGTACAATTAAACTATTCCTGAGTTCCTTCGGAACTACTTCTTTCCAGTCGTAGGACCTATGTAAAGCCTCCATACTCTGGATATGTTTATAGAGCCTATCGTTAGTAATTCTCCACGCCGGATACTTCTCAGGATTTGCCAAAATTTTCTCCTTTAATTTGACGTACCATTGGTCCGATGTAGAAAAATTTTGACTGATCGTATTAACCTGTAAAGGATCCCGTGATAACGCATCAGGAATTACATTGTCCTTACCGTTTCTATGAATAATTTCAAAATTGAACTGTTGTAACCTGACTGCCCAGCGCGCGAGCCGTCCTGAAGGCGATTTTAAGCTGGTCAACCACTTCAGGCTGTAGTGGTCTGTTATAATCTTTACCGGAATAGGCGAACCCTCAATATAACCCCTGAATTTTTCCAACGCGAAAATCATAGCATTTAACTCTCTTTCTGTGGTAGAGTGGTTCCTCTCTTGAGCAGAAAGTGTTCTTGAAATGAAAGAAATAGGGTGTTCTAACCCCTTATCATCCATTTGTGAAAGACATGCTCCGAGCCCTACATTTGAAGCATCTACGCTAATCGTGAATGGTTTCTTGAAATCAGGACATGCGAGAACCGGAGCGGATACAAGAATGTTTTTAAGTTTTGAGAATGCTAATTGCGCTTGATCATTCCACACAAATTTCTTACCCGCGAATTCTTTCTTTGTTAAATTATACAAAGGTGAAGCAATGCTAGAAAAATTGAAAATGAATCTCTTATACCACGAGAGTACCCCAATGAATCTACGTAAGCTCTTTTGTGACGAAGGGGTCGGAAAATCAACAATTGCCTTGACTTTATCCGGATCTGTGCGGAGACCTTTATCATCAATGACAAAACCTAGGTATTTGAGTGAGTCCCTGCAGAAAACGGATTTCTGCACATTAATCGTAAGACCGGCGGCCTGTAGTCTCTGTTTAACCTTCCTCAAGAGATAAATATGTTCTTCGAAAGATGAACTAATAATGATGATGTCATCTAAGTAACAAAAGACTTTGCCATCAAATTCAGGCCCTAACACTTTATCCATCAGCCGCATCATCCGGGAGCTAGCACCATGTAAACCGAACGGCATTGTGACGAAATGAAACAACCCTCGCTTGGGTATCGTGAACGCGGTTTTCTCCTTAGACTTTTCGTCTAGCGGAATTTGGAAAAAAGCATCATTTAAGTCCAAAGTTGATAGAAAACGAGCACCACCCAAGCTATTGAGAATGTCTGAGATTAACGGTAAATTGTAGGCGTCGCGTTTCGAGACGGCGTTTAAGCGTCTGCTGTCGAGGCATAGCCTGAATGTGCCATTTTTCTTAGGTACCAGAACAATGGGATTATTCCACGAGCTGTTGCTCGGTTCTACCACACCTAACTCTAGGAGTCTGTCAAGCTCCCTATGTACTTCCGGAAGTAAGTGCGGAGAAATGGGATAAACCCTTTGTTTGATAGGAGGCACATCACCCGTGTCTATGACATGATGTTCTAACCCTGTCCTGCCTAACCGATCTCCTGAGTAATCCATGTACTCCTGAACTACAACGTTCAAGACGGAGCGTTGGGATTGAGATAAATTTTTCTCACTATCCAGCCCAATACTATTCGATGCTCGAACACTACTAACAGAATCATTACAAGACATTAATTTTGAGATCTTAGGACAGATGTTGAAAACTTTCCAAAAGTCACAACCCAGAATAATGTCAGATTTAATGTCTGGCATAATAACAAAATTGAACGTTCTAACAACATTTTCAAAACGCACCGGGAGAGCTATTTTGTAAGAACAGGTAACCGAATGACCAGTCGCCGATACTAGAGCGAAATCAGAATCCAATTTTGACAAATTGAAACCTAAATCTAAAAATTTACGATGAAAGTTATTTCCTAAAATCGAAACGTGCGACCCAGAGTCTAGAAGACCAGAGTAGCCTGTGCTCAAAACTTGGAAAGAGATGTAAGGACGGCCGTCCCTGTTGGCCGCTCGCACCTCCTTCGAAGTCCTTAAATTCTTATAAAAATCTCTTACGGTATCCAGCCACAAAACCCATTCCCGTGAAGTAATCTCGGCAAACGCAGACGTCATAGCGCCCACCGACAGGACCTCACGGGCCATCAGTTTTTTTGAGGATGGCAGCCGCAGAGAGGAGCCTTGACCCCCGGACGCCCGCAGCGAAAGCAGTGCACCTCCCTAGAATTCACATTTGACGGGTTATGCAAAACATTCGAAAAATCACGACGGTTATTCCTGAGGTTGAAATTAGGATCGGCAGAATTTACATAACCATCTCTATTGTTAGAATAATTGTTTCTAGAAAAATTCAAATTGTTGCAATCTCTGTTATTATTACTATTGCCAGCATGGTTGTTCCTAGACAAATGTAAATCATTCGAATACCTCTCATTGCCTCTATTACCAGAAAAGTTATTTCTAGAAAAATTAGATTTACTGTGATTCCTCTGATTACCTTTGTTACTAGAATAATTAATAGGATGAGAATTACTAGTGTTTGATCTGTCGTTTGAACGGCTGTCGGCCAACTCAATCATCCTACCTAATTTTTTTAAGGTTAACAAATCAGGGATCTCCGAAAGAGAAAGTTTCTGAATATATCTTGGCAACATATTACTCCGCAAAATGTCTAGGATCTCATCATCCGGCAACCTAGTGGACAAACGATTATTCAGCAATTGAACACGAGTGATAAAAGAACTAAAATTCTCTTTCTGACCTTGAAACGTCAATCTTATTTGTGCCAATAACCTCTTTTCATGGTCTAAAAGTTCAAATTCGTTTTTTAACGCAACCACAATGTCCGCCCAAGATGAGAAAGCGGAGCGGTTTACTCTGAACCATTGTAGCGCCTGCCCTGAAAACAATTCGACTGCAGAAGAAAAAAGAGAAGCATAACTTACGTTTCTAGCGACAGCAAGTTCTTCTACCCGTTCTAAGAAATTTCTGACATCCGCAGAGCCATCAAAGGTGAGGTTCCACTTGTGTACCGGAAACGACGGAAGTGACGGAATTGACAAAGCTGAACCGGACCCCGCCGGTGTATCATCCTGTTTCGCCATGATGAATTTTGCCGCTGTTCTACTTCTTGTACCTACTCCTTCATCCATAACCTATTTCTCGATTGTAGGGTAGAAAGAAAATTATTAGAATACATGCAACAACACGACATGAAAAATGACAATGCACATGCAATCACCAATTCTAAGAAAATAATAAATAATGTATGCTGCCAGCGAACTGAGCAGCCAAAATGAGTTAAAAGCGTAATAACGCCGATGAGTTGACGGAAACCAAGGCAAAAAAACTGTGTGAAACTATGTATTAAAAATATCAGATCGGCAAGTTAGTCGTGGGACGGGCTGTTATAAACCCAAGGAAAAGTGAGAATCAAATTAATAACAGATCGAGATGTAAAAACCATTTGATAATCGTGAACAACACTACCGCGAACACGTGCGAGAAAGAACAAACATAGACAGGTTCAGCCGAAGCGCGCCAATGTGACGTTAAATACTTACTTGTAATTCATTCCCTCCAAACCTGGTCATCCATCCATGAATAGAATAAATAATCACATACAAAGCCAGCAAGCAAGCAATGAGGTTAGGTAGCAATAATAAGTAGGTATGTGAACAATGTATAATTTATTGTAAAAAATCAAACCCTGCCCTTGGAACATATTATAATGATTCGCTATGAGACTCTAAGTTAAACAACAGAATTAATCATCAGGGGTGACTGGTTACGATGTATCGTACCCAGCTGTAAATGTTTAAAGTTTCTCGACACGTGTCAATAAGAAAGAAATTATATTGTAACGACATAAGAAAATTACTGATGGGCGCCTGTGACGTAAAACGTAACATATTTATGAATCAGTAATCCCTAAAAATAATCTATAAAGCACAATCTCGATCTGTTAAAAATATAAGTAATTTAAATCTCACTTCTCGTGATCCAAAATGTCTTGAGTCCAGCCATACAACAGCCCGTCACACAAAAACACCTGCTCGATCTGTGGTACTCCCGTCAACTGAAGCGCCCGAACTTTTTCCGAAGCATCTCGAAACATCTGCCGCCCCTTCGGAGTGCAATGCTGCCAACCAAATCATGCGAAATTTGCGAATCGCTCACGACGCTAGCAGCAAATGTTACACATTGAAAACGCAGATTTTGAAAGGGCTAGTCATTTTTTAAAGAATTAAAAAACAGAGCAAATGATTCGTAAATTTAAATTTAAATATTAGCAAAAAGGGAGATCAAGAACAAAGGAACATTAAAAAAATTCGAGTGCAGTTTGCACGCGATAGAAGCGAAACTTTACCAAAACAATTTCAACCGATACTTGAAAAGTGAGGTCATAATCAAAGCGACCAATGAGCGCAGACCGGCGTAATTTCCGTTTCATATCTCAACCAATAGGAGCCTTTAAAAGTGACATCATAATCAAAGCGGTCAATGGGAGTATTCGATGCGTGCGTCGCAGGTGCAGTAATCATCATTTCCGTTTCATCCGAAATCCAAATCATAGCGGGGCTTTAGAAGTTTCAAATCATTTTTTTTTTAATTAAATAAAAAGTAACTTTCAGGTCTTTATTCCTCTTACATAAAAAAATAGCCTCTGTGAAAAATATTTATGTTAGTAGATATTATGATGTTAGTAGATGTGCAAAGAGGAGAAAATGATAAAACTACTTGTATAATACTAGCGTATAAGTAGGTACAAAAAATCGATACTTAAATCAAAATTCGTTTGATTTCCATACAAAATTAATATTAGAATACGTATTTTTGAAGTCGTTTTAAGGTTTAAAATTAGTAAAAAATGCACAAAAATTATTATAATTACATTACAACTTTTATTTTTATTTTTATGAAAACACCTCACAAGAGTCTCAGCTGCTTCCGTCTGGAGCCAGTGAGATTATGCATCCCCAATTGGAGAATGTTGTGAGGCTGAAGGTAGTGGGGTGGGGAAGAAGATGAGAAGGGGAAGGTGAGGGAAGTACCTGGCTATTCAGATCTGGTCATCAAACAGGGCTAAAGCCATTTTAAGCAACGTTTCAATTCTGAATGGTGGTCGTATCGTCGTGGATGTAACTGCCACTCTGAAACGTGCCGCAAATATACTTTATATTATTTTAAATGAATTAATTGCGAAATAACACAAATTAATCAATTTTTAATTGTTTTTTAATTTTTTTTTTTTTTACATTAACTCCACACAGGAGGCCTTAAGTAAAATAACTTCCCTCAGGGCCTATGTCATCTTTGAAGATGCTGTGTGGAGGGTTATGAGTAAAACCTCAAATTGTAATATTTAATTAAATGAAGACAACATTAGCGAAACTCAATCAAAAATGTGGAAACAGAACCTATGAATTGCGAGTCAAGAGCCTTACCCTAGACCACGCCTGTCGGGAATCAACTGTAGGGACACCTTTTCTAGTATTTCAACCCATGGAATGACCAAACACAAATATTTAATTTGCTTAAACGTATAGTGTATCTTTTTGTTCGGTGTTTTCCGCATTTCTCCAATTTTTATGTGAATACCGAACATGAGTTCCAACTCTTCCAATTGACCAGAACCAGCAAGGCTGTGGCTTTCCCAATAATTGCGACCTCTTGTGATAATGGAGGGAGTGATAAAGAGAAGGAGATGTAAATAGGGAGGTTAGCAAGTACCTGGCTATTTAAATTTGGTCGCCAACTACCATTTTTCGTCTTGATCCGAAACTAATATTTCACTGATCATAAAAGTCGTAATTATGAATATAATTTAAAACGACTCCACAACAATAATCATCAGTATTGTGAAACGACGAATAAGCCTCTTATGTTAAATAAATTAAGTTTTTTCTATCTTTGGTTCCGCGGGTCAATAATACCCGAGTATGGAATATCCATTTATCTAACCATCCATCCAGATGTATTTATTTATTTTTTTAATAGTTTTTATTTATTTTTTCTTGATTTTTGTATTACTTTATTTCTGTATTTCTTAATATCTTCTTTTCTTTATTCCATTATTCCTTTAATCCCTGATTATATTATTTTATTATTTCCATATTTCTTGTTTATTAAGATCATTATTTCTCTATATCTTTATTTTTTTATATATTTATATCATAATTTCATAATTTCTTTTGTTCATCCATCCATCCATCCATCCTTCCATCCATCCATAAATCAAACCATCCATCCATACGTCTGTCCGTCCGTCCGTCCGTCCGTCCGTCCGTCCATCCTTCCGTCCGCCCGTCCGTCCGTCCGTCCTTCCGTCCGTCCGTCCGTCCGTAAGTCCGTCCGTCCGTCCGTCCATCCGACCGACCGTCCGTCCGTCCGTCCGTCCATCCGTCCATCCGTCCATCCGTCCATCCATCAATCCATCCTTCCAGATGTTTTTTTTTTTTAATTCATTTTTATTTCTTTTTGTCTTCATTTCTTATTTCTGGATTTTTGTATGTCTTTATTTATTTATTCTTTCTTTCTATATTTCTTTTATTTCGTTTCTTTATTTCATTTATCTTTAAAGCCTTATTTTATTTTTTCCATATTTCAATATTCTTTTATTTCTTTATATATTTAGTTCGTTATTTCACAATATCTTTATTTTTTTATATCTTTATTTCATTATTTCTTTAGTTCATCCATCCATCCATCCATCCATCCATCCATTCATCCATCCATCCATCCATCCATA